>CM069906.1:155406900-155992012 GCA_036172215.1 Camellia granthamiana
TAAACCAGACTTATTAGATAATTCCTCTTTTTTCGAGAGAAAAAAAGGGGGAAAAAAAATGAGTTCCTAAAAATATTTCTCCCATTATACCTTATTCTTGATGCCAATGCTTTTAAGATATGAAGGTATGCTTTTTAGGCTTTTTATCCAATTTATTATTTTATTTTGTCTTTTGTATCTTATTTTTGTTTTTGTTTGTTTGTTTATTTATTTATTTATTTTATATGGCAGAAGAATCACATTAGAATATGAATTAAAGTTTTGATAAGTTGATTATTATAATTAAAAAGTGAGAGACTCAATTTAGATAAAAGTTTAAGGATAAAAACAAAAAAAATGTTATCAAAATTTCAATAAGTGTACCGTTGGTGGGCCACTTCGAGAACTAATTGTCATCCGTGGATTTTGGACTTATTTTGATGATTAGAATCATTTATATAGTAAAATTTTTTAAAAAAATTAAATTAATTAAATATTTATAATTGCATACAAAATCATATTTATTTTAAAAAAATAAAAGGCAAATATGATTTTGATAATAGTTATTTATTTAAATAAAAAATAATTAAAATCTAATTATATAATTGTAAATATCCGAATATCTTGGATTTTTCATAAAACAATAAATTCTACGATATAAATAACTCATATTATCGAAATAAGTTAGAAATTAACCCACACAAAAGGTCACATCCCTAGCACCTAACCCACTTCAGGTCTATCAAGGTTATTTGAATGGTTAATTTTATAACATCGGTCAAGTAAGTCATTATGTTAAAAGTACGGTCAATTATATATTGATAAGTTTGAAATTTGATTATATTTGTTTTAAAAAAATTAAAAGAGCTCTTCTCAAAATCACTTTTTTTTTTTTAGAAATATAATTTGATTATATAATTATTAATATTAATTTAATTTAATTTCTTATTTAAATAATTTATTTATTATATTATAAAAAATAAACGATTTAAATCATTTCAATAAACTTCTACCAAGAGACGCAAGAAGCAACCCGAACTCATACAAAGGTTGTGGAAATTGAAGGGAGGGAGGGAGAGAGAGAGAGAGAGAGAGAAACCTGGACAAAGACAGTTTTCAAAACTCTGCCAGAGAAACAAGTGATGTTGGCAGCAATAATTTTGAGCTTCAAAGTTTCAAACACTTCACAAAGCCTTTACCATTGTTTCTGTCCTTTTGGAGCATGTCAAGCTCACTACCACTGTCTTCTCCCCAATGTATGACACACTCAACTGCACATTCACACATACATACACATTCATACATATACACAAAACTAAAGTCACCAAAATTTAAGCCTATAATTTCTTGGATGGTCGGTCACATCTACATCCAAATAAATCTCATTCACACAAACTTCTGTGATTCTAAGCCTTAACTTTTTGTGATTGGTTTGTCTCCTGTTGTCCAAGCTAATTGGGCCGGCTAGTCTGGCATAATATGGACCCATTTAAGGTTCATTTTAATAATTTAAATTATTTATTTTATAAAACTTTTCGAACATATCATTTATACTAAAAATTAATTTGATTAGATATCGGTACATACTTGATCAGATCAAATAGTTAACGATATCCGATCAAATTAATTTTTGATATGGATAATTTTCTTAACGCGAACCGTACAAAATGAACAATTCGGATTGTCAAATTGTATCTAAAATGGGATGATAGTAGGCCAGACTAGATGCTCTAATTGGTTGGAGACAATCCCATTTCTAAATTTTTTTTTGGATAAGTTCTGATATAAAATTTTAGTATGGATCCTTTAGAGTGAAATTTTTTATTAAAGTATTTTTAGAATAAGTGATGTGTTGTACAAATAAGATTTAATGTTCAAGTACAACAAATCACTTTAAAATTTTTAATATCGAATTTCAACTACACATCACATCACTGATACATATGTATATGTCTAATTTATCCCTCTCGTTCATATTTAAAAAATATAAATTATGAACAAATTAACTAACTAAAACAAAATTATCCAGAAACTAAACAATTATTAATCAAATCTTAAGAGAGAGAGAGAGGGGGAGAATGAAAGACTTACTTCAAGATCTTCAATGGTAGATGTGGTTGATCTCCTTGAATCATAACTATGATCAATTCTTTTTTTCTTGAGTCTTGACAAGGTTGGAATCTCTTGATCCAAGTCAAAAACTGCATTTTTCTTCAATTTTCCAGATTCAAGCTGTATTAAATCAGCTTGGATCCTCCTCTCTTGCTCATGCAATCTTGGATGTAGTCAATTGCATCTTTGATTATGGATGCCTTGTCCATCTAATTCAACATCACCACAACACTTCATCAAAATTAAATTGACTAACATCAATTTTTCTAATTTGATTTACATTTTAATAGATTCTGTGATTTTCATAACATCTCTTGTCTTAGTTTACAAATTTTCATAACACTTGATCAATTTTTTTTTAAATTTTTTTTTTAAATTTTATAATTCAAAATGGATGAGAGAGAGAAATAGAGAGAGAGAGAGAGAGAGAGAGAGAGAGAGAGAAATAAAAGACCTTGCTAATTTTGGGGACCACAGCCCTGAGTGCAAAGAGTCTATCATTGAGCTTCTTCCTCCTGTTTCTCTCGGACACTATATTCTTCGATGCCGCCAACGACGACTGTGATCCCTCCGGCGAACTTGAATCGTAGTAGCTCGACAACGCTGCTTCCTCCAATCCCCAACTACTATTTTACAAAAATCAAAATCCCCCTTTCAAATTCCCAAATTTCACAAATACTCTGTTTTTTTCCAGATACTTAAAACAACCACTTCTCTCTAAACTTTTCAGGTATTAATCAAATTCATCTAATTAAATTCAAATTCAAATTCTAATCCTAATCTATAGGCTTAAATTGGTATAGACCATCACTTTCTTTTCTTTTGTTTTTTAAGACCCTAGAAAATCAAAAGAAAATTACAATTTCTATCCACAATAATGTGTCAGGATAGTGTCAATTTTTAATTTGTTCCACATTAAATGATATAGTGCCCAATTCCTTTGAATTTGTGAGTATAAATGTGTAAAATCTCTAGCATTACTCTTTTCAAAAACAGAAATTCTGTGACATCAATAACAATTCTAGCTTTGACTTCTATAGATACATATATATAGTTGTGAATAGAGAGAGAGAGAGAGAGAGAGAGAGAGAGAGATGAAATGAGAATTACCTGTCAGTTCTTCAGTTTGGAGGAACATGTTGGTCTCCCAATAGTTATTGTATTCATCACCAATGTTTTCCATTGTTTCAAGTGTGTTTGAGAGAGAGAGAGAGAGAGAGAGAGAGAGAGTTTTGAGTGAGTGATTGAGTGAGTGAGTGAGAAGACACAGAGAGAACAATGAGATGCCCCCCTTTAAGGTAAATTGGGTTGGGTTTCTGTTTTTTTTTTGGAGAGAGAGAGAGGGGGGGACAGAGAGGGGCTTTGTGTGGGATTTTATAGGGAAAATTAAGGAAATTGGGGGGAGAGAGAGATTGGAAGTCCACGTGGGTTTTGGGGGGAGCTATTTTATGATGCAGCTACTTCGAAGAAATATCATGACCGTCCAAAAATACGACTGTGGTCTACGACGCCGCGTTAAACAACCACCACGCCACCATTTCTCCGAAATCCACTCAGTATTTCTTTCAATTTAATTTTCAACTCAGGATGTTTTCGTTTAGTAATTATGAAAAATACTTCATATTATTAATTCAACAACACTAATATATTATTAATGACGTGACAGTACATGAACTCTATTAATGTGATAGTTTGATTTTTTTTTTTTTTTTTAACTTACATTGAGCTACTTTTAGAAGTTTTTTTTATTAGTGATCTAAATCGAAACTCAGTAATTATATTGCATCACACTTCATTTTCTTTTGGGAGATGGGTTAAAAAGTACTTCTCAATTTTTAATTCATTTTTAATTATATTGTCTATTATATATATATTTTAAAAAAGTCAAAAAAAAGATTTAAAAATTAATTTTTAACCATCTTTTCAAAACAATCCTTTGCCAGGTGAGGTTGTGAATTTAAATTAATTTTTTTTTTTTAGATCAGGGATTAAATTTTAAAGTTGTGCTTTTAAATTTTATAGAAACGTGTTAACTCTGTTTATTTCTTCCTTATTATGTTGGGTTAGGTAATTTCTTTATATTGGTTGTTCCACTAGTAGATGTGCAATTATTCAATTTGATGTAATTATTATCATATTTGTAGTTAATTTGTTATTGATTAACAAACAAAAAAAAACACTTAATTTTTAGGATAAATTATATTAATCTCTCTTGAGCTTTGAAGAAATACAACAAGCCTTATAATTTTGACATAATTATATCGATTTCATTTTTAGTACATTTAAAAAAAATTAAAATTAATACAAATGGTGTGAATACACAAAAATAAATAATATAAAATATATATTTTAGTGCAAAATAAATAAAATTATTTTTCTATATGATTAACGAATTACTAATAAAAATGAATTCAAGAAAGCTTAATGTAATTATATCAAAATTTTTAAGTTTATTATATTTTTTCAAATTTTAGAAAAGGGTAGTATAATTTATCCTAATTTTTATTGAATTAAATGGTGTAATTCATTATTTTTATGTTAGGTAAAGTTATGCTTCAAAACCATAAAATAAGTTCCTTGGTAGAGTGACGAGTTTTTTGTTGGTTAGTCTTCAAGTCACCAAATCAATTTTATGGCGCAAGTGGCATATGGGAGTCCATTTTTATTGATTTAAATAGTTTATTTTGTAATTTTTTTATTTATAAATATATGATTTTTTAAAATTTATGATTAATTTTTTAAAATATATTTATTGTTTATTTTTATAAACAATCATATGCTTATAATTATTAATTTAATTTAATTTAATTCTTTTTTATAAATAATTTATATACAGAACTTTCAAAATTAAAATTTAAATAATCAAAGTGAACCATGAATGCTTCTGTTGACAATTAGGTTAAATTAATTTAGCTTTCGTTTGAAAAGTGAGTTGACCTTTTAGCTTTTATTTTTTGGCTATTTAGTCTGGGGATAAAAAGTTTATTTGAGTTGGGTTTTTTGGGTTTTGGTGACGAAAAAAAAAATAAAATAATTATAGTTTAGATGTGACATTTTGTCTTATTAACTTTTTAACTTATTTTATTTTTTTGTAATTAATTAGCCAAAAAACCAAATAGCCTACATGCCAAACAAAGGGTTATTGACTTTTAAATTTTTATGAGTTACATTAACTCTCTATTTTTTTTATATGTTTTTTCAAAAATAAAAAATAAAAAAGCCAAAAAAAATAGTTTTTAATTTACTTCATAAAATAGGCTAAATTATGAGTTCGTTTGGATGTGGGTTGACTTTTTAGTTATTTTAGCATGGACTAAAAAGTCTCATTTAAATGAGTTTTTTGATTTATTTGACTTTTGTGAGAGCAAAATAAAATAATTATGATTTAGATGTACTATTTTTAAATTTAGAACTAAAAATATATTTTACCTTTTTATAACTATTTTAATCCAAACCCCATTTCAATCCAACATCACAAACAAGTGCTATATAGGCATTACAAGTCCAAATTCACCCTTTGTTGATTGAATAGTGAATAGACCAAAGACAAGCAACACTCCTTGCCCAATACGTCATATATAATGTCCCACTTGAGCAAAAAATAAATAAATAATAGAAAATAAAAAATATATGTATACTCTCCCAACGAGTAGAGACTTTTTGTGCACTTGGGGGGTCCAATGTGTCGCATCCCATGTACATTTTAAAGTAGTCTTTCTTCACTTTTTGTGCCGTTTTGGGAGGTGAATAATGTTACCACAAACTTAACTCACATTTAATTTTTAAATATAATTAATTTAAAAAGTAGGTAATTTTTTTTTGATTATTTAAAAAAAATACAGTTAATTCTAAAAATTTGATATAATTATATTGACTTCTCTTTTAATAAGTTAAAACGATCAAAACTAATGGAGATAGTGGATAAATAACGAAATAAATAAAGATAAATATATGTAATAGAAAAAAGATAATAATTTCATATTTTCATCTATATGACTCACATAAGTGTTATATAAATTAAAATCTCAAGAGAATCCAATATAATTATGTTAAAATATGTTAAACTAACTGTATTTTTTAAACTTTAAGAGAGGTGAATGTAATTTATCTTCTTTTTATTTTTTGTATTTTACAAAATTTATAGCATCAGACCTATTGGGTTATCATTATTAAATTCATGAAAAAATTACTCATAAGTCCCATATTAGAAAATGTTACTCTACCTAGTCCTGAGTGTTTTTTTATAAACCATTTAGTCCTTTTTTTACATCACAACATTATCATCAAAACAACATCAAACATCATCATCAAAAACAACATCAATAACATTTCGAATGACTTCAACCGGATCGGAAGCCTTGGCTTCCGATTCCTTTAATACCGATGAGAGTTCAATCAAAACCCAGATCAGAGAACAAACTGATTGATTCTTCCAATAATGCCAAACGGTGAAATCCAAATCTGAACCCAAAAAATTTTCCTTCATTTTCTCAGACCAATTTTCCTTTCCCTCTCTTCTTCAAGGTCAATACCCAGAAAATAAAATTCAAACAGGTGATAATTTAGTCATCATATATGAGAATTCGAATCCCCTATTCTCGATGGATCAACATTGCAGGGATGGTGTGGTCTGGTTTCTCCGAGACAGGGTTCGTGGTGAAGATGAGTGAAGAGCGTTGGAATGAGATTTTGTAGTTGAGGTTTGTACCGAATTGATGAATCAAATCAACAATATCAGAAGATTTTGAAGAGAAGAGCAACAAACAATTACAAATCTAACAGAGAGAGAGAGAGAGATAGAGGTGATACCACTTGAAGTTTATCGGAGACGAGGGCTTGAATCTCTTCAAGGATACCTAGGGTTTCGACTTCGGCCATAGTTCAGGTCCAGAAGAAAGATATGGGGTCGAATCGGATCTACTACGATAGCAGTGCTTGCACACATCATCACACATCGCAACATCAGCAACGTCGCTGATGTTTGATGATGTTTGCTCTTCTAATGTTTGGTGTGTGTTGGGTTTATCAATCTGATGTTTAATGGTGTGGCCTAATGATTTAGGTTGTTTGGACAACATCATCAACATCAACCATTAGTCCAACGTCAAAAGTGTTACAATGATGGATCTCGAGCAAACTTGAAACGTTGCTGATGTGGAAAAGTCAGTGCGAAGAGAGAGACAGATGCGAACCCTTTTGCTCTGTAAATCGAATAGTGTGTTTTTGTTACTGTTTTCTTCAATTTTTTTTTTTTTTTATTTCTACTACTTCTTTTGTGGACTCACAATTGGTGTGATGTTTGACGTTATTTTGATTATGATGTTTGATGTTTGATGAATAATCTTTGATATTTGATGAATAATTTTAATGTTTAATGGTTGTGTTTTATGTTTGATGAATAATGTTTGATGTATGATGAATAATCCTAATGTTTAATGGTTGATGTTTGATGAATAATCCTGACGTTTGATAATGTTATATGTTGGATGAATAATTCTAACGTTCATAATGTTCTCACCGAAATTATACGAATAATCCTGACGTTGGTAATGTTTGATGTTTGATGTTTGATAAATAATTCTGACGTTGCTAATGTTTGATGTTTGATGAATAATGTTAGACATAAAAAGGCCTATAGTAAGCTTTTAGAGAAATAGGACCTATTAGTCCAACAAAAAACATTCAGGACTAAATGGTTTAACATTTTCAAATTTGGGATTTATTGGTGCTTTCCCCTAAATTCATAGAACTAAATATATTCAAAGAATTTTTTTTTTTAATTAAGGGTTTTCATAATGATAAGCATCTACCTCTTGTTTATTTTTATTTTTTTTCATCCAACTAGTGAAATACTTCATTAGAGATATGAGTTGTTCACAGTCCACCCAATCAAATTTTATTCTTTCACATATGGTAAACTTTTTCAAATTGGGTCTTTTTTTAGGTTCTCCTAGATTAAATGATTTTTCTAATTTTATAAAAGGATGTGCCAAATTTGAATAAAAAAAGTTTACTAAATGCCAAAAATATTTAAAAAGACAAGAATTTTTTTTGTTCAAATTTAGACTTTTTAATAAATTTTTTAGGGTCTTATAATTTAGAAAGACCTAAGAAGTTTGCTGAAAACAAAAGTAAAAAAGAAAAAGAAAAAGAAAGTGCTTAAAATGAGGTCACACCTTTAACCCTCAAAGACCAACAATTATGTCTCCATGAAGAAATATAAAGAATTGTTTTTGTCACTCTTTTTCATCGTAAAGATTAAAGACTCTCTTAACATTTATATTTAATGTTTAAAGTTACATAAGAGATAATTTTTAATAAGAACAAACCGTCGTGATGAGCTGGGTTTTGGCCAAATCTGTATAACCTTTTAAGTGTTTATCGAGTTTGGAATCAAGCGTATACTTTATTCCTTCAAAAAAAAAAAAAAAAACCATCAAATTTACCCATACGACTCGAATATTACTTAATATAAATATATTTGTTATATTTTAAAATTTTAAAATATAATTAATGTAATGGTTTGGGTTTAGCCTATTCAAAATTAATAGTTTATCTTCTAAAACGCCTGGTTTGAGATGTTAAAAAAAAAAAAAAAAAAGTTAAAAAGTTACAAAAAAAAAAAAAAAAAAAAAAGAGTAAAAAAATTATCACTATTCACAAATTAAAAATTTAAAAATATTAATATATATAATATTTTAATACAAACCAACTTTACACTGTGAAAGGTACTGAATTGATGAGAAAGTACCGTGAAAGGAACAAAAAAAAATTACACATATATATTTACTAAGTTGGACGGTAATGTTGGGCCCATGGGGGCTCACCACGGGTTCCGTTTTGATAATCCGAACCGTTAATGTGTAGAACTCGTCCAGTACTATATGCCTATAAAAAATAACGTTGATCGGATATAGCTAACTGCATGATCAAATTATTTTTGTATAAAAAATGGATGGTGTTGTAGTTAACGGTTGACAAAAAAATTAATCCGATCAGATAGTTATAGATATCCGATCAACGTGATTTTTTGTAAATATACAATACTCAAGGAGTTGTACACATTGAACGGTTCCGATTAGCAAAACGAGACTCGTGGTGGGCCTCCACTAGCCAAAGAGCACCGTCCAAATGGTTGCTCGAAAAGAAGGCAATCATTTCCTATTACACCAAACCTTGCTGCCACCGTACAATCTACACTGTCAAAATTTTTCCTACACACTAATTTATATAATTTTTTCGTAAAAAGTCAAAAAATTAACCCAAACATCTATATTTTTTTCCTCAACTTTTTAGTTCAAAAAGATAAAAAATATATTTATTTAAAATATCCCAAACAACTCCTAAATATTTTACATGACTAGTAACACATAATATATGTTATAAAAAAGGAAAATTCTAATATACACATCCTCAACAGTAGTGGATTATATGTATCCTTAGTTATATTATTATTTTTAATTATGATTAAATATATATTTTTTTAATTATAACTCATGAGATCTTTAGTAATATCTCATGTTGTGTTTGATTATAATATTTTTTACTTTTTTAATTATGACTCAGAAAATATGAAATTATGTAATTTTTTTCTTTAATTATAAGATGTATATAATACACATCCTTATCTTCTTATAAAAAAAAAATAGATTTAAAGAATGTAAAACCTACCCATAAATATATATAAATATATTTATAAAAATTTATTGTATAATATAGATTATGTGTGGAGCTAAGCTTGAAACACTCTTTCCAAGCACAACCGGCATTATAATTGAATTTAAACTATGACTTCCAGGATTTGGACAGGCAAAATGGACCATCAGGTCGTGTCCATCTTAAATTTTTAATAAACAATAAAAGAAAATTTTAAAAATATATTTAGGGATTGTTTGGAATGTTCTAAATAAATATATTTTTTTACTTTTTATAAAAAAATATATAGAAAAATAGAGAGGAGATGTTAATTAATGTAACTTAAAAAAATAAAAAGATAAAAAATATAGACTTATTTAATCTTCTCAAACTTGCTTATAGTGTGGAAATTTCCCAAAAAATATTGAACAAATACTTTGAGCAAGGAATGTTGTACTATTTTATTTATTTTATTTTATTATGATCCAATGAAGAAGAAAGCATCTTGGAAATTCACTTCTGTGTCTACTTTTTGGAGTCACCCATCCAATTATCCATTGGTCTTGGTCCTTATTCTTTATCCTTGTGAGGTCACCACTTTATCTTTTGATTATGTCACAACAACACGTGGCAGTCATAGGTGATGATGACGAAAAATCAATGACGTGGGACTCACTCCACAACATAATATAATTTTATTTTATTATTATTTTGGAGTCTTCTATGTAATGCGGCGTGACTTCGGGTACACCCGTCTACACTGCTTTTTCCTTTTTTTTTTTTTTTTTTTTTTGGTCATTTTTCTTTATCATGACTTTAATGCTAGTTTTGGTACACGTTAAGATTTCGTGTGTGATTTTTTTACTTGAATAAATTATAAATATATTTTTTAACGTTTATTAAAAATATATATTATTTTGAGTGATGATATAAAATTCTAATAATAAAATTATAAAGAGAGCTCTACTTATGTGGTAAGGTAAAAAAAAAAAAAAAAAACGAAGCACAGAATATCGAAAAATTCTATTTTCACACACCCAATTAGTTTAGTGCACACACTTAATAAAATATTATTTTAATGATAATTATATCATAATCTAAAATGATCATAATAGACATCTACTAACACCTATAATATTATATGAAAATATTCTCTCATCTTTTAAAAATAAAAAAAAAATCTCAATGTACACCTTTTGAATAAAAATAAAAACTATAATTTTTCCATTGTTTTCAATTTGCTTGCTACACGCTCTATACTCATCTATTGCTTACAAAGCAACACTCTCATAATAATTCTGTACATATCTTTTAAAAATAAAAAATATCTCAATGTACACCTTTTGAGTAAAAAAAAACTAAACTCTAGTTTTTTCATTGTTTCATTTTGCTTGCTACACACTTTATACTCATCTATTACTTGCAAAGCAATACTCTTATAACAATTCTTATATTGCTTTAATTTCTAGGTTTATACTTTACTAGTTGTACGGGAAAGAAATACACCTTCTCGTATAATCCTGTTGATCAAGTCTGCGCTCCTCCGTACGACGTCGTTCCACTACCTGAAAACACAAACGTGAGCTAGCCGGCGGGTGTGTGCCGGAAACCTCTCCGATGCCTAAGTCAGTCAACAAGACAAATAGGCAAAAGCTCTATGCATTCAGGGAGCAAAGTTGCATTACCTCTCCAAAGGTGATATTAGTGAGCTTTTATAGGTTTCGTGTGGCACAATCCTAGTAGGACTCTTATTCCTCCATGCAGAGTCCTCCTAGGATTCATACTCCTGAAGGATAATGCTTATCCTCCAGCACCCCCCTCACTGCTTAAACCAAGTGAGATGGTCTTATTACAGCCGGGCTACCATATAACCGAAGTAAGCAAGGCATATGTGATCTTCAACCGAACGGTACTTAGTCCGGCTTTCCAATATGGCCTGATTGTTAGTTCGACCCCTACCTGCCTTTCCCTTATCTCGGCTTTCCCATGCTAAGACCGAGCTATCCATAAGAGTGGAGCCGAACTAATTACTGAACACCGAATTCCCCACAACACACCCCTTAACCGAAGTAGAAAATAAGCCTTATGTGACCGAACTAATTACCACGGTTTAGACCGGTCTAACTCCAAGACAACTTCCTCAGACCGAAGTAACTTATATGGCCTTTTTTACTCAGCCCTTCGTAGTGCGGCCCAAAACGACCCACTACTTAGCTTGGCCCAATTTACCCAGCTCGGCCCAATTTACTCAGCTCGGCCCAATTTTCACATAAATTACCCTCTCACTAGTGATGAAAATATTAATTTTTTCGTACATAACCTTTTTTTTTTTTTCGTTTTGTAATTTTCAATTGGACAGCTAATGTTGAATTATTGCATTATATGAGATTTCTGTAGGTTTCGCAAGCAAATACCTATTCTCACCTATTTCATCGCCGAACAAAACAAAAACACTGTATGAAAACAAAAAACCAAAAAATAAACACAAAACCACATGTCCTTCACACCTCTGAAACAAAACAAGCTCACAAATGATGCAAACAAAACAACACAACAATCTTCTCTCTCTAGGGTTTGAACAAAAAAACAAAAACAAAGAGAGAAAAAGGTTTTCCTGTACTTCATTCTATACTATATATATACATATATTTTGTGACTGTATATTTTTACATACATATATTTGTATGTATTATTAGGGTTATGGAGGTCATTGCCGAGTAGGATAAGGATCGGCTTCACATGAAGAAGGAGGCCTTGGAGGTTGTACTCTTGTAGTGCCAGAGAGCTCTCGAATTGCTCAACAAGTCTGAAACCGAGTGGTCTACTTAACAAGTGTGTGGAAGGAAGAGTTGGTGTGTGTACAATCGTATGAGTAAAGGCTAAAATTGAATATTTATTCTGTGGATTGAGAAAAATAATTAATGATCAAATTAATAAGTGTGTGTACTGAGAAATAATGTGCACTGAGATATGTAGGTGTGTGAAAATAAATTTTTTTCAAAATATCACATCACAGTGGGATCCATCACAATTAGAGCTCTCTAGAGCTTATTTTTTAAAGCTCTCAATCATTTTTTATTACTTTTATAGTTTAAAAAATTATATCTTATCTTTTTAATTTTTTAATCGCTTAATAAATGATTAATTTTATTCATAAATCAGTAAATTAATCAATATTTTTTTACTGATAACATAAATATATTTCAATTAAATTTTTTTTTTTGTAATTTTATTATTGTATAAGAGAGTAGTTAAAAACTTTATTGTTCTACAAATTCTGTTAAATAATAAATTTTGACAAAAGAATATTTGTAATTTTTAAAATCACAGAAGACAATTTATATTTTAAGGGAATCTCAAGGGGTGTAATTTTAATTTACCTTTTCTTATTTTAAATTTAGTTATTTTAGTGGTATAATTTCATATTTTATTCTAAATCTGAGAGTTTTGATCTACTTGTTCCTATAATTTATTCTACCCTATCAATACTCTCTTAATTTATTTTTTTTAATATTAAAATCGTATTGGGACAAATACAATCAAGTTAGATAATTTTTGAATTTAAACAAATATTTTTTGAATTTTGAATTTGGATTTTTTTATTTCTAATAATTTTTTTAATATATATATATATTTTATTTTTAAATGCACCTAATGTAAATGTAATTAAAAAAATTCATTGAATACGAAAAAAAAAAAAATGAAAATGTTTTAGATTTTAGGGTGATAAACTAACAAAATTCCAAATCATAAACTTCTGAACCATTTAGTCATGTCTTTTATTTTATGCATTGATAAGTCTCATTTGAGTGGTACTAACGTTTTTGTACATGGTGTTAGTGCGTGTTGTCCCAAATGTTATGGGTAAATTAGGGATTTGGTGATGTGAAAATTACGTTTGTGCCCAAAAAGCTTCCTATAGTCTTTTTCTATTTTCCTTCCATCCCAATCAAAACGGAAGAGACAAAATGGAAACATTATGGATTCTCGATATTAATGGGTATGGATTGCTTTGTTTGTTGTCTAGTTGATTTGTGGCAACGTTAAACCCTATCTTTGTGTTGCTAATTTTAACGTTTGGTTCCTCTCAACACTAGAAATACACCATTTCTGTCAATACAGTAATTAGGATCGAGAACTACATCATTCCGTTGTTGGATTGATGTTACCGATGTATAATCAGCGTGTGTATACTTCTTATTGCATCGGCGGCGGCGGCGTCAGGTATATGTTTCAATATTGTTATTTTACTTCTTTGATAAATATTCTGATTGTGTTGTCGACATCGTTGTCTATTTTTATATGTAATGTTGGGTCAGTAATGTTAGAGGTTCACATCATACTGTTGTTGTATGTGAATGATAATGTGAGTTTGGAGTACATTGGGATTTTGGTGGTGTGGTCATTGTTCTATTGTGGGTTCTGTATGTATAGATGTCATTTGGCAAGTTGGTATAACTGTGTGTTGCCGAATATTAATTGTGTTGTGTAACGTTGTGTTTTGTATTAGCCGCATTTTGCCATTATGATGTTTTATTAGCCGCATTTTGTACACATGAAATGGCCCCTGTTTGTTGACATTGTTATGGTTATTGGGGATATAATAGTATTAGTTAGTGGTTTGAGTCATTTGGAGTTAATTAATGTCAATGTTATAATATGGACAATAACCACAAAAAGGTACGAACATCACACCAGTAACACTACAAACGGGATAACATCATTCACCTACAAATCACTTCACTAAATCTCTCCCCTCCCCAAAAAAAAAAAAAAAAAAAAAAAAGAAACGTAAAAACTTACATTACCTACGCACACCCAACATTAGGAAAAAAATTTAAACAAAATCACATACAATGGCAAATAAGTAAACTTCCAAATCCCCAAATCAAAGAAATACAACATACCCAAAATAAAAAAGGACTAATCTATATATTATATAAGGAAAATGAGATTTTTAACCCACAAGCCTTAAGGGAGCTCCAATATTCCAATCTTAATTTTCTAGTTTTTTTAATTAAAAAAAAAACCTTAACATTTATTCACTTCCCCCAACCCACAAGCCACAATTTTCAACTTCTTCCATACATTATGGTTAGTGATAGGTGAAAAATCTAGAAATTCGCTAGATATTGATTTGTGATTATGTATCAATTTAAAGCAATAAAACAATCCCAATCAAACAATCAAGACAAATCGACACAACAATTTTAACGTGAAAAAATCACAATTGGATTGCCTCCAATTGTGACAAAAAAATCACGGGCAACAGCCACAAAACAATCCACTAAGAAGATATAAATAAATTACACAGGTATACTCTCAATTACTTAGCGAATCCACGTCTGAATTGAACCAACCCCTATGTGCCTCTTCCAACCCCATCTTCACCTCGAAATTGTCTTGACGATGAGCCACTCCAGAATCCACCAAAGTTTCAGGCTCGAATTCTTTAGAATCCACCGAAGAACAACTCTCTCTTTTGTGTAGAACAAACAAATAATCCTTTGATGTATCATTCTTAAATCATGAGTTGAATACTCAATTAAACATCAAAGAAAACTAGCAAAATATCCCCAGATATAAACCCTAGAACCCAAGAATAAGATCTGGAGAAGTAATCCTAGATTTGGACTGAAACACGTATTTATAGAAAACTGTCCCTCAATCTCCGCTCGAGCGTCAGATTGGCTGCTCGAGCGGACCTATGCTCGAGCGCGGAAAGTTCTGCTCGAGCGGGAAAAAACCACATCTAGTATTTTTGCAGCCAAACAAACTTCTAAAACCCAGCATTCTCCACTCGAGCGGGAGAATGTCCGCTCGAGTGGACAGGTAACTTTGAATGCATTTTGCTTCGGGGGCGCTGCCCCTTGACCCCGCCGTGGCGCTGCCATTGACCCGCCAAGGGACGCTGCCCCCTCGACCCCCACGAGCTGACCGGGCAGCTCGATCTCCGTCATAATCGGCGAAGTGGCACTCTTGAAAGTATTAACATCACAAACTTCTCTGCAAGGCACAATTCGGGTTGGATTCGCATCTAAACACTCATAGCCTCATTGAAATAAAAAGAGCGAAAATAAGTACAACTGAAAAGAGTTTTGTCAAACGGGATTGCCAAGAATAAAAACCTAACAATTGGTAAATTATTTTTATAAAAAAATCCAAAAATAAAAATTATTTGCATATTAAAAAAATATCTAAAACAAATATAAATTCTTATTAAAAAAAAACAGGTTGCAATAGCGAAAAAAAAAGAGGAAAAAAATTAAATTGTGCATTTCATTAATAATGCTAAAAAAATGTGCTAAGTGTTTGTATAAAGGCTTGACACGTATCCACTCTCAAATTATCAAGTGAATATAGATGAAACCAAAAAAACTCAGCTTTAATGGCTAACAAATATTAGAAGCCCGACCATTGAAATCTAATAACTATTAATTAATAGAATTTAATAATTGAAAGGTCTCAAACCACATCTCTTTGTCTTCTCAAATGTCTCATTTTTTTAGTTCATGCATTCATTCCAATATTGATAGAGAATTAGACGAGTGGAAAGGTGAGAGACATTAAAATTATATATTGAGTTATATAATTGCTGTGATAAAAAATAAATATTGTCTTCCTCCTCTATGGCAATTTATCTGATTATACCTCAAATTAAAACGTCATGTGTACTTCTACATCATCATTGAACGTTACTTTCATTTTTAGATACTTTGTCTCACAATTATTTGTGTTTTATGTTATGAAATTTATTACTTCTGTGCTTGCTAAAACTATTAGATGGACCTAATGTAAGAAGTGCAAATTATTTCAATGTCATTATCAGAATTAGAAGTGTAAAAAACATACACAAAAAATATATGAATAGACAAGATTTTACAAAATTTGTTTGTGAGTCTTACTTTCTTGAAAATTCTAGAATTCATTTATTTTTTGTATTATATTTTATTTTTAATTTCTGTACTTTTTTTTTTTTGTAATTTTCTTTGTTTTCTTTGAAAGTTTATTTTTAAAAATTAATTAATTAATAAATAAATAAATCATTTTCTATTTCAAACAATTTCAGTTTTTTTTTTTAATTTTTGTTTCTTAAAGTAGTTTTAGTTTTGAACAATTACTTACTTTTTCTTTCTTCTATATATTGTAATTTTTTACATTTTTTTTTGGTAAACGTAATTTTGTACATTTTAAGTGTATAATGTTTTCACTAATATATTCGGAGATGCATTGTGAAAGAAGTTTCATGTGAAAATCAAGCAAGAAGAAGAAAAATAAATAAAACAATACGATGAATGTGAAGTAAAGTTCAAAGATTAAAAGTCCAAAAGCATGCAAGCAAACAAACAAATCTTAATTTTTTAATTTGTTAATTTTAAAAAAAAAAGAGCATTTATTGACTTCTCCTAACTCACAAGCCCTTTTGACTTCTCTCATACTTACTGTTGCACCATTTTCAACTTCTCCCATATACTATGGTAAGTGATAGGATTGTTAAATTATTTTTATAAAAAATCTAAAAAAATAATTTGTATATTAAAAAAATATCTAAAACAAATATAAATTTTTATTGAAAAATAACATGCTGCAATTGCAAAAAAAAAGAGAAAAAAATTACACTCTAAAAAATAATTTGTATATTAAAAAAATATTTAAAATAAATACAAATTCTTATTAAAAAAATAACAGGTTGCAATTGCGACAAAGAAATGGGAAAAAAAAAATTACACTGTGCATTTCTTTAAAATCTAAAAAAAATAATTTCTATATTAAAAAAATATCTAAAACAAATATAAATTCTTATTAAAAAATAACATGGTGCAATTGCGAAAAAAAGAAAAAAAAATTACACTGTAAAAAAATAATTTGTTTATTAAAAAAAATATCTAAAACAAATATAAATTCTTATTAAAAAATAACATGTTGCAATTGCACAAAAAACAAAAGAAAAAAACAAAAACAAATTACACTGTGCATTTCATTAATAATGCTGAAAAAATGTGACAAGTATTTGTGTAAAGGCTTAATACGTGTACACTCTCAAATTATCAAGTGAATATAGATGAAACCAATGAACTCAATTTTAATGGCTAACAAACATTAACAACCCAACCATTGAAGCTTAATAACTATTAATTTATAGAATTCAGCAAGTGAGAGGTCTCAAACCACATCTCTTTATTTTCTTAAATGTTTCATTTTTTTTAGTTCATGCATTCATCCTAATATTGATAGAGAATTGGACGTGTGAAAGAGTGAAAAACATTAAAAGTATATATTGAGTAATGTAATTGTTATGATGAAAAATAAAGGTTGTCTTCCTCTTCTATGGCGATTTATCTGGTTATACCTCCAATTAAAATGTCAGGTGTGCTTCTACATCATCATTGAACATTGCTTTCATTTTTAGATACTTTATCTCACAATTGTTTGTGTTTTGTGTTATGACATTTATTACATCTGTGCTTGCTAAAACTATTAGATAGACCTAATGTAAGAAGTGCAAATTATTTCAATGTCATTCTCAGAATTGGAAATATAAAAAATATACACAAAAAGTATTTGAATAGACAAGATTTTACAAAATTTGTTTGTGAGTCTTACTTTTTTTAAAATCCTATAATTCATTTATTTTTGTATTATATTTTATGTTTAATTTCTGTACTTTTTTTTTATATAGTTTTCTTTGTTTTGTTTAAAAGTTTATTTTTAAAAATCAATAAATAAATAAATAAATCATTTTCTATTTCAAACAATTTCATTATTTATTTATTTTTTCTTAAAGTAATTTTAGTTTTGAACAATTACTTACTCTTTTTTTTTTTTCCTATATATTGTAATTTTGTGCATTTTAAGTGTATGATATTTTCACTAATACACTCGGAGATACATTGTGAAAGAAGTATCATGCAAAAATCAAGTAAGAAGAACATAAATAAATAAAACAATACGATGAATGTGAAGTAAAGATCAAAGATCAAAACTTCCAAAACATGCAAGCAAGCAAACAAATAAGCAAGTAAAATAGAATGTTTAACAATAGACATTTGAAAATTTACAACAAAATTTTATAACTTTCCTTTTTGCTAAGAATCTCTATTTGGTACTAGCTAAATAAAATGCTTTTAAAATAGTTTTTTTTATTCTTAAATTTAAAATTAAAGCATAGTTAATTTATATAAGCATAATTGCTAATCACATTTTTTTACTTAATATATAATATTTATATCTATATTGACTACCTTTTTTATGTTTATTTTTTTAAGTATTTATATAGAAATAAAAAAATGTCGTTAGGAATAAATTTTTTCTTAATTTAGTTATAAAATTTGTCCATACATTATTTTAAAGTTCAAATAAAAGCAAACATAAAATAATTGATTGAAGCATTTGTTATATTCCTTTTTTTGTGTGCAAAAAAAAATTAAAAATTACAATTCACATATATACAAATAATTATAAACATAACACGTGCATAGCACTGGTAAAACACTAGTTGATTTGAAAGAAAATTTTTAGGATTAAATGGAATAATTTTTCTTCAAATGAAATTTATGAGTAATTTTTTTTAGATTTTATATTTTTTTGTATTTTTTAATATTTTGTGAAATTTTTAAAGAATCTTTCATAAATTTTATATTTTTTAAGATGACTCCAGATTAAGTGAATTTTAGACAAGGAGTTTTTTTTTTTTCTCTCTCACCTCCCACGTCCTTAGTAGAAGAATATTGACAATGAGCTTGTCATTACTAGTCTACGTCTCCAAAAATGAATTGGACAAAAGTACCTTCAGCATAGCAGGGCTTGGTTATCAGTTTTTCAAAACATTTTTTAGAAAATTTTACTTTTTTATTTTTGTGTATTTTTTTTTATTGAATTTTTTTAATATTTTAAGTAATTTTTTTACTTTTTAAATACATCTAACATAAATACACCTAAAAAGTAAAAAAATTGTAAAAAAATCTTTTAAAAATTTACTAAATACCAAAAATATAAAAAAAAATACAAGAATTCAATACATTTTTTGTATTTCTATGTATTTATTAATTTTTAAAAATATTTTTTCACAAATTTTTTACTTTTTAGATACCTCTAACTAAGGTGCATCTAAAAAAGTAAAAAAAAATGTTTAAAATTTAAAAAATATTCACTAAAAACAAAAGAATACGAAAATTAAAAAACTCAGTTTTCAAAAAATTAAATCGAAAAAACTTAAACCAAACGCACTGAGTTTTTCACTTTTTAGGTGATTTGAAAATTTGAAAATTTAGTAATTTTTATTTATATTTCTATTTTTTGCCAAATTTATATTTTTATAATTATTTCATCAAAATCTATCAAATAAGATCCATGAACAATGCAAAATTGTAAAAGAAAAAATAATGAAATTTCATTGGAGAAAGTTGGTGAAAATACAGTAAATTTTTACTGACTTTTATGAAAATTTCACTGTCCAAACTCAGAGAACTTTCTATTAAAAAAAAAAAAAATTGAGAATCAATTACAAAAATTAAATCCCTAATTTCAAATTTATATATAAAAAAATTCAAATTGAGTGTTCTAAAATGATGAATTTTAAGTACACTTTCACCTACTGTCTCATTGAAATTTCTCTAAAACAATGAACTTTTATTGTGCGATATAGAGATAATAGAGAAAAATGAAAGCGGGACAACAAAGAGAGAAAGAGAAGAACTAGGACAAAAAAAAAAAGAAAAAAAAAGAAAGAAGAACAGATAAGCTTACACAAATCAAAGGAGATTGCATAAGGAATTTCATTGTCACAAATAAACTTGATAGAGATATGAATAGAATGATAGTTGAGGTATGGTGGTCATGGCCGTGATAGACGGTTGCTATGATCAATGATGATGACAGCAGATAATGGCGGTGGTGAACCGTGACAATAGTAGTAACAGACGATGATGCGATTGATCATTTAGTGGTGATGGTGGTGGCAATGGAGGACAGAACCAAATAACAAACTTTCGGATCTGAAGCATGTCTGTGACAATCCCACTACGTATAATAATTAGTATTTAATTAATTAAGGAGATTTGAATTTTAATTATTCCTTATTCTGGTTCAATTTGAGATTTATGGGAACTATTTGGTCTGATTTGTATACTATTTGATTAAAGCTTTATTTTGGAATTAGAAATTGAAAATCTAAATGGCTTAAGAAAGTGAAATTGATGAGTTGAATCGATTTAATTTCGAGCATTAAACCATATGAGAGTTTAAATAAATATTTGATTCAGTTTAGTAAAATTAAGATTCGATCAATTGGGTCTGAATTGGAGTTAATTAAATTATGAGGTGATGATGAAGATTGTGTTCAATTGAATATGTAATTTATTGACGAAAATTTTGAATTTGATCTGAAATTGAAGGCCTTAAAGATTTGAGAAACCAAAATTGATGATGGTAAGAAATTTAATTTGATATTTGGAATCTTTTGAGAGTTTGATTAAAAATCTGATTCAGATTGATAAATTTAAATATAATTCATTGGGCTCTAATAGAAATTAATTAAACTAATTAAATTATGTGGGATTTGTGATTAATTATGATTAATTAAATTGTGTGCTAATCAAGATTAATTAAGATTAAGTTATGTTTAATTAAGTTAATGGATAATTACATGTTAAGTTAATTCTAATCATAATACACGTTGAAGAAATATCGAGAATGTGCAAGTGTGTGTGCACGTGTGTAATGTGATGAGTTAGAATGGGTATGTGTTTGGAGAGTCTACTAAAGTCAAGCGGAGGGTTTATTTGTTTTGTGCTGTGAGAAACTCGAGAGAGAGAGAGAGAGAGAGAGAGAGAGAGAGAGAGAGAAGTGGAAGAACTCAAATGTTATGCTGGAAATTGTAGAGAAATCCAAATCTTTGAAGAAGCATAAGAAGACTCAAGGAAAATCATTTATATTTCTGAAATTAATGTTCAAGGTAAGGAGATTTATATTCAATTTATGTAAAATCTTTACAATACATTTGAGATTAAGAAGAGCTTGGAATTATATTTATGAAATTAGAAGGAAATTAAGGAAGTAATGAAGGGAAATTGGGTTAAGATTGATAATTAAGAAATTGATAATGTAATTTGTTATTGGGTTAGATTTTCTTGTCATCCTTCATAATTTGAAGTTTAACCTTGTATGCATTGTGGATTTTCAAGACTTTAGAACTTTAATTCATATTTTAAAGTCTATGAATTTGGGATTGAGTTTTGATATAAATTAAGAAGTCAAATTATGGTTTGAGCTTGATAATGAAGAATTGGTTGGGTTTTGATAAATGTTTCATACATGCAAATGATTTTCTAAGAAGTTTAGAACTTTAATATCATGTTTTGAAGGAAGATAGAAAAGAGTTTGAAGTCAATTTTATGTAATTAAAAAGGAATTGGCAATAAAATGAAAAATTAGAGCTAAGTTCAAGTTTATGAAAGCTAATTTAGAAATTAATTATTTTGGGGTTGATTTTGAATATCTTGCATGAATTTGAGTCTAATTTCTACATATATGAACAAATTTTACAAGCTTTAATACTCTAATTGCACATGCATCATGGATTTCTACGAATTGATTTCATGTTTTGACGAAATAAGAACTAAGCTTTGAAAAATGATGAGTTTACGAACAAATGAGCTTAATTTTTAAAATTAAAAGAGTTTTGATGTAAATGATTTAAAATTGATCATGTTTTCTTGATTACTTAAGAGTTTGTATGTTTTTAGACAAGTTATGTATGAACCCAAGTTCTGAAATTTTATTTTGGACGTTTAATTCATATTTTAGAATTTATGAGTTTAATTGGGTTTAACATGAAGAAAATGAATTAAATCTAAATTTCGACAAATTAAGAAATAAATTATTATTTGAATTTGATAATCAAGAATTGGGTTGATTTTAATTTGAATTTCATACATGCAAAAAATTTTCTAAGAGCCTTATAATTTTAATTTCATGTTTTATAAGAAAAAAGGAGATAGGTTTTTATATCATAGTACTCATGAAATTTTGGTTTTAATCTTGGCAAATCAAAGAAGGTTTTGCATTATAATAGAAAATTAGCCACGAGTTCATATTTATTAATGAAATTGCATATTTAAATTGAGTCAAGCATTGTGACAACCCTCACCTCTGATTAGTGCTAATTTCTGATTACGCATGATAAGTAATTGAACAGACCAAAATTCTGAACTGAATGCTTGAGTATGTTGTTTAATTGCATCTCTATCTGTTAGTCATTAAATGATCTGTTCATGTTTTATCTTTGAACTGCGAATTGAAAGCCTTATCGGCGACCGATTCAAAAATTGATTGGTATTTTATACTAATTAGAATTTATGTGATTTTATGGTAGGTTTAATTAAAATCCGATTTGGAATGATTAAATTAGGTTAAATAATGTTAAATTACATTAGTTGCAATATTTACACAATTGCCACTTAGTGGCTTGATTCAAGACCATTCTTTTTCTACTTCCCTCATGTTTGATATGCCATCCCTTTCATCTTTGAGACCAAACGTGTGAGAGAGAGAGAGAGAATTGGAAGGAAAGAATTGATTCAACAAAGTTTGGCTCGGAACTTAGGAGAAATTGAAGAGAGATTGTGTAATTGAAACTTCAATACTTGAAATTCAAAACCTAGGTAAGGAATTCATCCTCTCAATTGTGTATTTAAGTTGTTACTTGCATGGTCCATGGTAAATTGGTGATCTAAGTCAAGAATTGGTCTAAAGAGTTGATTTGAGTAGCTAATTCATGCATGCATGTACATATTCTTGAATTTTGAGGTTGTTCTTCATGAATTTTTACATGCATGTCCACATTTTGGTTGTGGTCCATGAATTCACTTTGGTTTTGAGTTTAATCTTGCATTTGATCTTGTTTATAGCATTGGAATTCATTAGAACACTTGCATGTTATGTTTTTACATAATACATGAAAACTTCTTTGAAATGGTGTTCAATTGACTCACCCTTGGGATTTGATCTTACAAATTGATCTTCAAAACATGTTATATTGTTGGTTTCCAAGTGTTTTCCAAAAAATTGGCCCAAAAAGCTAAGTTTTGAGGTGTTGAATGCTTGGTTTGAGCTTGGGAGGCAAATTTGGAAATTCCAGATTTTGGCTTCCACGCTCGAGCGACCTTTTTTTGTTCAGAGCTTCGCTCGAGCGAAGGAATGCTCGCTCGAGCTTAGATTGCAAGCTCTCAGGTTTTTGGTGCACGCAGACGTACGCTCGAATGACGAGACCTGCGCTCGAGCAAAGGATGTGTCTCACGCTCGAACGAGCATCGAGCGGGGATTTTCAACATCCAGCACTTTTTGCATTTTTACAGACCGCTCGAGCGAGGAAGTCCACGCTCAAGCGACCCCACTGTTTTGATAAGCTCACTCGATTGAAGAAAGCCACGCTCGAGCGAGACCTCTATTTTCTGAAAATTTTGAAAAGTGTTTTAAAGTGTATCTTTGCATCCTCATTCCATCCTAGGCATTCCTAGGCCTAGTTTAAGGCATCTTAATGAGGATAATGTTATAGAACCACACCAAGTCAAGATAGGGGCTAAGATGTTAATCCCAAGTGTGTAACTTAGCGTGTGTTCATTGTGCAACTGTGTAGGGTTGGCATCCGAGGGCGCTCATTAGCTTGCCTATAGCCCAGTGCTCTGTGAGTAACAATATTGTAAAGATATGTTCAATGATGATTATTTTCTGAACAATTAACTGTACTGTTTTCCGAAGTGATACTGTTTACTGAATGAATGATGTCCTATTTATGAACTGTATTCATGGCATCCATAGCAACTTACCGTTATTGTACTGTTACTGCTACTGTCACAGAGATCTCTATCGGTTCCAATACTTGGAACCAATACTGTATACTGTTATGATGGCCATCAACTGACTGCTTGGTCTGTTAAGACCTACTGTACTGTTTATTATTGGATGTACCACATATAACTGATATGACTGATTTACTACTGAAAGGACATTCATTCTTAACCTCTTTATGCATTTGTTATTCACTGGGCTTTAGCTCACTGTTTATAATTATATGTAGGTGTTCAGGCACCGGATCGATGTTAGGAGCGTCAGGTTAAGCCCCAATTTTATCAAAGCCAACCATTGTACCTCACTTCGAGGTTCCAGTCCATCAAGCCAAAGTTGTTTTGGGGGTGTCTTAGTTTCACCCTTCCGTCTCTGTTTTGTAACAAATGTATAGACCTGACTGTACAGTTATGTAAAAGGAATTTGGTCCCTGACGGGGTTGTTTGTATATATATGTTTGTGCATATGTTGTATGTATGTTTTGGTTATCCATATGGCATGTTTAAAAAAGGTCTTTTTACATTCAGATTGTCACAGCTTATTGGACATCTTTTATTTATTGCTTTGGCTTCCGCCAGCCCCTTACTCTGTATTACTGTCATTACTGTTAAGCAGGCCTTTGGTAATCACGGATTACTGGCCGGTTACGATGCTAAACCCATAGGGACGGGTTTGGGTCGTGACAAGCATGAACTTAAGTTTTGAAATGAAGTTTGGGAGCTAAATCTTTAGTTTTGAAAACCCAGAAAATTTATAGACAGCTCGAACGAACATTTCGAACTCCTAATATTTTTGCAGACTGTAGTCTGCTCGAGCGACCAAGTGGTGGCTCGAGCGGTCAAGCCTTTTCAGCATGTTTTGAAAAATTACATATTCTTCATATTTTCGTTCTCATTTCTTTTCGAGCATTCTAGACATGATTTCTGACTCAATGAAGATTAATAAGTTAACAATCAACATAAATTAGTTGGTTAAAGAATAAGTCATTGATTTAGTAGTAATTAATTAAGAAGCCAAGTAAAAAATTTGTCTATTTGGAAAAGAAAGATTTAGTAATGAAATAATATGTGAAATGAGAACCTGGTTTATTTGAGAAACAAAGAATAAGTATAGTAGAACTTCTGATTACTTAAACAGAAAAGGACAAGAGAAGTTAAGTTTGATCAAGGAAGTGATATTGTGTTTCAATGTGTATCTGTTGTGTGTTTGTGTAGGTCACGCGCTACTGTCTGTCTGATCTGTCTTTGGAGTTATCTGTGAGTAACAACTCTGTAAAGCTATGTGTGACTATAAGGTGTCGTTTGGGAATTGGGTTGGCTTTTTGGCTTTTTTGGCTATTTTAGTATGGGCTAAAAAGCTTGGTTTGGGAAGGACTTTTTGGCTTTTTCACTTTTTTGACTTTTTTTGTGAGAGAAGAGTGTAATGATTATGGGTTAGATGTGATATTTTGTTTGTTGTGGCTAAAATAGCCTATTTTGTCTTTTGTGACTAAAATAGCCAAAAAAGCCACAAACTCATCTTCCCAAACGGTGCCTAAGTATTTTCTGACTGATATGATATGATCTGTTTTCTGAAATGTTATTTTGTGAATCATGAATGATTGTCTAATTTCTGAAATGTATTCGTAACATCCTCAACATCATGTGTATCTGTTATCTGTTGTCTGGTACTAGGGTTTCACGTAGGTTTTACGTGGGGTTTCATTCATGGAATTGATTATGCATAATCAACTATCTGATTTGCACGTGGGTCTTAATGACCATCTCATGTAAGTATGAATCTTTATGACCACCTACTTTGCACGTGAGTCTTTATGACCAATCTGATCTGTTAGAGCTAATGGATGTACCACGTATGATTGCTTACAAATCTGAATATGTATAAGAATTTGTTTCTGATCTGAATTCTGATTTCTAAATTTGTTATGGACATCATTTATCAAAACCTTTACTCTATTGTTATTTATTGGGTTTCAGCTCACTGTTTTATTTATGTATGTAGGTGATCAAACGCATGACCAGGCCTAGAGCTTCTGCCTGGCCTCTGTCTTGTCAGCCAACCTATGTGCCTCCCGTAGAGGTTCCGGATATGTCGAAGTACTCTTGGCTATGTGATTAAAGTTTAAATTTTTGTTTATTTTGTAATTAGGGCTAAGTCCCTTTTTATCTTATCTGTATAAATGTAATAACGTAAGGGTGATGTATGATATATGTATATAAAGTTTTAAAATTTTTGTCCTATATATATCTGCACAACTCAATGCTTTTGCTAGCCCCTAATAATTTGATTTCTGTTTAAAAGGTCTTTGGTAATTTACGGATTATTGGCCGATTATGATGCTAAACCTATAGAGGTGAGTTTGGGTCGGGACAATGTCGACAGGTTTGGGTCATGACAATGTCGGAGAGAGAGAGAGAGAGAGAGAGAGAGAGAGAAATGTAAACACAACGCCGTGGAAGATAAATAATTCTTAAAAAAAAAAAGGTTTAGGGTTGCAAGGTTATTATTATCTTTTAAAGTAAAATATTTTCTTATTTTCTTAGAGTTTGAAATCTTAGGGATTTTAATTATCAAACAAATTTTTGTTGTACTTAAACTCTTACACTACTTGTCGAGGGACGCCTCCCCAATTTTTCTTAAAAAAAAAATTAAAAATAATTCACTAAAAAAAATAGATTAAAAAATTTAAGATTTATTTTTAAAAACTCCAAAACAAACTGATTGCATTTTGGGAATCGGGAAAGGGAATCGAATTTTATTGGGAAATTTTCAAGGGATGACTTCTCTCCATACTTTTATCTTTTATATTTCACCATACTATATTTTATAGGCCTCATTTTGGGCCTACAACGATAATCTAAACCGTTCATCATTTAAATCTCATAGAAAATCATCTATTCAAAAAGTCAGCTTGGTCGGATATCACTAGATATGTGAGCAAATTATATTTTAATTTTTAAAATGAATAACAATTATTAGTTTAAATTTAAATTACCCATTTTATAAAATATATATATTTTTTTTTTATCTATTCATCGATATCCGATGAAATTATTTTTTGTACAAACAATTTTTACTATAAAATTTATAAGATGAACGGTTTGAATTACCATTATGAGTATGAAATGAAACCCATACAATAAAATATGATAAAATATAGAAGACAGTAGCATGGGCGTGAGGCACTCCCCACAATTTCATTGTTTGTTTCAGACAATTTCACCGGACTATGAAACCATCCAAAGATGGGATTAGTATTCATGGGAGGTCGTGGAACTTTCTGTCCTTGTGATAGATAAATAATTTATTTAGATGGGTTTTGCTTTAAGAAACCGCATGATTCAAATTTGATATATACTGTTTTGATAAATTATATATTATTTCCATTAAGTTTTGTTATTTTTTTATTTGAGCCTTAGTGTATATATATATATTTTTGGTTCAACCCTTAACATCTATCTATCTATATATTATATACGAAAATAAGGGTTTTAGGGAGAAGTAGTATAGGAGTTCCAAACTCTCATTCTAAAATTATTGAATTTTCTTAATTTTAAACAATTAAGAAAATTCTTTTTGGTCAGCTTTCATTTACCTTTTATTTTATAATCTCACATTGGAAAAAAAAGGAAAAATGAATTGTTTCACTTACATAAAATGAATGTTATAATCCTGTTTCTATAAGCAAAAGGAAATTTTTAGTGAGAAACCTTATGATCAATATTTCATACTAATTTTTTTAATTTTCTTAATTTTAAACAATTAAGAAAATCCCCATTGGCTAGTTTCTATTTAACTTTTATTTTACAATTTCACATAAAGGTTTTGATTTTAAAAATAATTTTGTATGAGGTTTTGAAACCATCATAATATTTCTCCTTAAAAATATTCTTTTGTAAAATATATAGATATATTGATAATCTCAACGTCACTCCTACTATTCCTTAATACAAAAATTATGAGATAATTATGATAATTTTAAATTTGTATTTAAAACTTATAAGTCATGGGATAGATTATTATAATTTTAAATTTATATTGTGTTAATTTTAAATTTAAATTAATAGATTGCTTTTCATATCTAGTCATAGCTTAAATTTTAATAAAATAAAATTAGAGCTAAGTTCAAGTTTATGAAAGCTAATTTAGAAATTAATTATTTTGGGGTTGATTTTGAATATCTTGCATGAATTTGAGTCTAATTTCTACATATATGAACAAATTTTACAAGCTTTAATACTCTAATTGCACATGTATCATGGATTTCTACGAATTGATTTCATGTTTTGACGAAATAAGAACTAAGCTTTGAAAAATGATGAGTTTACGAACAAATGAGCTTAATTTTTAAAAGGGCGAATTACACTAATAGTCCCTATAGTTTGGGGGTCGTGTCACTTTGGTCCCTGATTTTTCAATTGTGACACTAACAGTCCCTATAGTTTGGGGCTCGTGTCACTTTGGTCCCTGACTTTTCAATTGTGACACTAACAGTCCCTGAATTTTGAATTTTGTTCCAAATAAGGACAATTGAAGATACCATTACTCAATTTTAAGGATAAAGCCATCAATTTGATAAAATATAAACTAATTTGACAAAAATAAATGTCAAAAAAAATATTTTTGAATTTTTAAGCATTATGTCTACCCACCAAAGACATAATAAGAATTAATTTGGTAAATAAATAAATAAATAAATGCTTAAAAGATTTATTAATTTTGTATAATTTTATCTCTGG
This sequence comes from Camellia granthamiana, assembly GCA_036172215.1. Lineage (NCBI taxonomy): Eukaryota > Viridiplantae > Streptophyta > Magnoliopsida > Ericales > Theaceae > Camellia > Camellia granthamiana. Next base: position 155,436,210 of record CM069906.1, read on the forward strand.
TGGGTAGAAATAATGCTTAAAAATTCAAAAATATTTTTTTTGACATTTATTTTTGTCAAATTAGTTTATATTTTATCAAATTGATGACTTTATCCTTAAAATTGAGTAATACTATCTTCAATTGTCCTTATTTGGAACAAAATTCAAAATTCAGGGTCAAATGTGTCACAATTGAAAAATTAGGGATCAAAGTGACACGAACCCCAAATTGTAGGGACTGTTAGTGTCACAATTGAAAAGTTAGGGACCAAAGTGACACGACCCCCAAACTATAAGGACTATTAGTGTAATTTGCCCTTTTTAAAAATTAAAAGAGTTTTGATGTAAATGATTTAAAATTGATCATGTTTCTTTGATTGCTTAAGAGTTTGTATGTTTTTAGACAAGTTATGTATGAACCCAAGTTCTAAAATTTTATTTTGGATGTTTAATTCATATTTTAGAATTTATGAGTTTAATTAGGTTTAACATGAAGAAAATGAATTAAATCTAAATTTGGACAAATTAAGAAATAAATTATGATTTGAATTTGATAATCAAGAATTGGGTTGATTTTAATTTGAATTTCATACATGCAAATATTTTTCTAAGAGCCTTATAATTTTAATTTCATGTTTTATAAGAAAAAAGGAGAAAGGTTTTTATATCATAATACTCATGAAATTTTGGTTTTAATCTTGGCAAATCAAAGAAGGTTTTGCTTTATAATAGAAAATTAGTCACGAGTTCATATTTATTAATGAAATTACATATTTCAATTGAGTTAAGCATTGTGACAACCCTCACTTCTGATTAGTGCTAATCTCTGATTAAGTATGATAAGTAATTGAACAGACTGAAATTCTGAACTGAATGCATGAGTATGTTGTTTAATTGCATTTCTATCTGTGAGTCATTAAATGATCTGTTCATGTTTTATCTTTGAACTACGAATTGAAAGCTTTATTGGTGACCGATTCAGAAATTGATTTTATGCTAATTAGAATTTATGTGATTTTATGGTAGGTTTAATTAAAATCCGATTTGGAATGATTAAATTAGGTTAAATAATATTAAATTACATTAGTTGCAATATTTACACAATTGCCACTTAGTGGCTTGATTCAAGACCATTCTTTTTCTACTTCCCTCATGTTTGATATGCCATCCCGTTTATCTTTGAGACCAAACGTGTGTGAGAGAGAGAATTGGAAGGAAAGAATTGATTCAACAAAGTTTGGCTTGGAACTTAGCAGAAATTGAAGAGAGATTGTGTAATTGAAGCTTCAATACTTGAAATTCAAAACCTAGGTAAGGAATTCATCCTCTCAATTGTGTATTTAAGTTGTTACTTGCATGGTCCATGGTAAATTGGTGAGCTAAGTCAAGAATTGGTTTAAAGAGCTGATTTGAGTAGCTAATTCATGCATACATGTACATATTCTTGAATTTTGAGGTTGTTCTTCATGAATTTCCACATGCATGTCCACATTTTGGTTGTGGTCCATGAATTCACTTTGGTTTTGAGCTTAATCTTGCATTTGATCTTGTTTTAGAGTATTGGAATTCATTAGAACACTTGCATGTTATGTTTTTACATAATACATGAAAACTTCTTTGAAATGGTGTTCAATTGACTCACCCTTGGGTTTTGATTTTACAAATTGATCTTCAAAACATGTTATATTGTTGGTTTCCAAGTGTTTTGCGAAAAATTGGCCCAAAAAGTTGAGTTTTGAGGTGTTGAATGCTTGGTTTGAGCTTGGGAGGCAAATCTGGAAATTCCAGATTTTGGCTTCCACGCTCGAGCGAATGATTCCACGCTTGAGCAACCGTCTTTTGTTCAGAACTCCGCTCGAGCGTAGATTGCAAGCTCTCAGGTTTTTGGTGCACGCAGACGCACGCTCGAGCGACGAGACCTGCGCTCGAGCGAAGGATGTGTCTCACGCTCGAGCGAGCATCGAGCGGGGATTTTCAACATCCAGCACTTTTTGCATTTTTACAGACCGCTCGAGCGAGGAAGTCCACGCTCTAGCGACCCCATTGTTTTGACAAGCTCGCTCGAGCGAAGAAAGCCACGCTCGAGCGAGACCCCTGTTTTCTGAAAATTTTGAAAAGTGTTTTAAAGTGCATTTTTGCATCCTCATTCCATCATAGGCATTCATAGGCTTAGTTTAAGGCATCTTAATGAGAATAATGTTATTGAACCACACCAAGTCAAGATAGGGGCTAAGATGTTAATCCCAAGTGTGTAACTTAGTGTGTGTTCGTTCTGCAACTGTGTAGGGTTGGCATCCGAGGATGCTCATTAGCTTGCCTATAGCCCAGTGCTTTGTGAGTAACAATGTTGTAAAGATATGTTCAATGATGATTATTTTCTGAACAATTAACTGTACTGTCTTCTGAAGTGATACTGTTTACTGAATGAATGATGTCCTATTTATGAACTGTACTCGTGGCATCCATAGCAACTTACCGTTACTGTACTGTTACTGCTACTGTCACAGAGATTTCTGTCGGTTCCAATACTTGGAATCAATACTATATACTGTTATGATGGCCATCAACTGATTGCTTGGTCTGTTAAGACCTACTGTACTGTTTGTTATTGGATGTACCACATATAACTGATATGACTGATTTACTACTGAAAGGACATTCATTCTTAACCTCTTTACGCATTTGTTATTCACTGGGTTTTAGCTCACTGTTTATAATTATATGTAGGTGTTTAGGCACCGGATCGATGCTAGGAGCGTCAGGTTAAGCCCCAGTTTTGTCAAAGCCAACTATTGTGCCTCACTTCGAGGTTCCAGTCCATCAAGCCAAGGTTGTTTTGGGGGTGTTTCAGTTTCACCCTTCCGTCTCTGTTTTGTAACAAATGTTTAGACCTGACTGTACAGTTATGTAAAAGGAATTTGGTCCCTGACGGGGTTGTTTGTATATATATGTTTGTGCATATGTTGTATGTATGTTTTGGTTATCCATGTGGCATGTTTAAAAAAGGTCTTTTTACATTCAGATTGTTACAGCTCATTGGACATCTTTTATTTACTACTTTGGCTTCTGCCAGCCCCTTACTCTGTATTACTGTCATTACTGTTAAGCAGACCTTTGGTAATCACGGATTGCTGGCCGGTTACGATGCTAAACCCATAGGGGCGGGTTTGGGTCGTGACAAGCATGAACGTAAGTTTTGAAATGAAGTTTAGGAGCTAAATCTTTAGTTTTAAAAGCCCAGAAAATTTATAAACAGCTCGAACGAACATTTCGAGCTCCTAATATTTTTGCAGACTGCAGTCTGCTCGAGCGACCAAGTGGTGGCTCGAGCGGTCAAGCCTTTTCAGCATGTTTTGAAAAATTACATATTCTTCATATTTTCGTTCTCATTTCTTTCCGAGCATTCTAGACATGATTTTTGACTCAATGAAGATTAATAAGCTAACAATCAACATAAATTAGTTGGTTAAAGAATAAGTCATTGGTTTAGTAGTAATTAATTAAGAAGCCAAGTAAAAAATTTGTCTATTTGGAAAAGAAAGATTTAGTAATGAAAGAATATGTGAAATGAGAACCTGGTTTATTTGAGAAAGAAAGAATAAGTATAGTGGAACTTCCGATTACTTAAACAGAAAAGAAGTTAAGTTTGATCAAGGAAGTGATATTGTGTTTCAATGTGTATCTGTTGTGTGTTTGTGTAGGTCACGCGCTACTGTCCGTTTGATCTGTCTTTGGAGTTATCTGTGAGTAACAACTCTGTAAAGCTATGTGTGACTATTAGGTGTCGTTTGGGAATTGGGTTGGCCTTTTGGCTTTTTTGGGCTATTTTAGTCTGGGCTAAAAAGCTTGGTTTGGGAAGGGCTTTTTGGCTTTTTGGCTTTTTTTTGTGAGAGAAGAGTGTAATGATTATGGGTTGAATGTGATATTTTGTTTGTTGTGGCTAAAATAGCCTATTTTGTCTTTTGTGACTAAAATAGCCAAAAAAACCACAAACTCATCCTCCCAAACGGTGCCTAAGTATTTTCTGACCGATATTATATGATCTGTTTTCTGAAATGTTATTTTGTGAATCATGAATGATTATCTAATTTCTGAAATGTATTCGTAGCATCCTTAGCATCATGTGTATCTGTTATCTGGTACCAGGGTTTTACGTGGGTTTCATTCATGGAATTGATTATGCATAATCAACTATTTGATTTGCACGTGGGTCTTAATGACCATCTCATGTAAGTATGAATCTTTATGACCACCTACTCTGCACGTGGATCTTTATGACCAATCTGATCTGTTAGAGCTAATAGATATACCACGTATGATTGCTTACAAATCTGAATATGTATAAGAATTTGTTTCTGATCTGAATTTTGATTTCTAAATCTGTTATGGGCATTATTTATCAAAACCTTTACTTTGTTATTATTCATTGGTTTTCAGCTCACTGTTTTATTTATGTATGTAGGTGATCAGACGCATGACCAGGCCTAGAGCTTCTGCCTGGCCTCTGTCTTGTCAGCCAACCTATGTGCCTTCCGTAGAGGTTTCCGGATATGTCGAAGTACTCTTGGCTATGTGATTAAAGTTTAAGTTTTTGTTTATTTTGTAATTAGGGCTAAGTCCCTTTTTATCTTATCTGTATAAATGTAATAATGTAAGGGGTGATGTATGATATATGTATATAAAGTTTAAAAATTTCTGTCCTATATATATCTGCACAGGTCAATGGACATTGTATATTTATTATTTGCTTTTGCTAGCCCCTAATAATTTGATTTCTGTTTAAAAGGCCTTTGGTAATTTACGGATTATTGGCCGATTATGATGCTAAACCTATAGGGGTGAGTTTGGGTCGCGACAATGTCGGCAGGTTTGGGTCATGACAATGTCGGGGAGAGAGAGAGAGAGAAATGTAAACACAACGCCGTGGAAGATAAATAATTCTGAAAAAAAAAGGTTTAGGGTTGCAAGGTTATTATTATCTTTTAAAATAAAATATTTCCTTATTTTCTTAGAGTTTGAAATCTTAGGGATTTTAATTATCAAACAAATTTTTGTTGTACTTAAACTCTTACACTACTTGTAGAGGGAGGCCTCCTTAGTTTTTTCTTTAAAAAAAATTTAAAAATAATTCACTAAAAAAAATAGATTAAAAAATTTAAGATTTATTTTTAAAAACTCCAAAACAAACTGATTGCATTTTGGGATTTGGGAAAGGAGGAATCATATTTTATTGGGAAATTTTCAAGGGATGGCTTCTCTCCATACTTTTATCTTTTATATTTCACCATACTATATTTTATAGGCCTCATTTTGGGCCTACAACGATAATCTAAACTGTTCATCATTTAAATCTCATAGAAAATCATCTGTTCAAAAAGCCAGCTTGGTCGGATATCATTAGATATGTGAGCAAATTTATATATTTTAATTTTTAAAATGAATAACAATTATTAGTTTAAATTTAAATTACCCATTTTATAAAATAAAATTTGTTTTTTTTTTTTAATCTATTCATCGATATCCAATGAAATTATTTTTTGTACAAACAATTTTTACTATAAAATTTATAAGATGAACGGTTTGAATTACCATTATCAGTCTGAAATGAAACCCATACAATGAAATATGATAAAATATAGAAGATAGTAGCACGGGCATGAGGCACTCCCACAATTTCATTGTTTGGTTCAGACAATTTCACCGGACTATGAAACCATCCAAGGATGGGATTAGTATTCATGGGAGGTCGTGGAACTTTCTGTCCTTGTGATAGATAAATAATTTATTTAGCCTATGTTTGGGAAGGTAGTTTGGGGCTAAATTAATCACATACAGATAAAAGTGGTTAATTCAGTCACATGGAGACAAAAGCATGGCAGGAACTTGGCAATAACCATTTCACAGGTAAATTTACGAAACTACCCCCACATGAAAGAGGGGCTAATTTAGCCTCAGCCAGTGGCGGGGCCAAGAAAATAAATTAGAGGGGGCACTTCTTAATTATAACATTAAAAATATTTACAAAAATATTTCACATAAATTTTTACAATTGACTTCAAAAAAGATTAAAAAAAAAATTAGTGTGTTTGATTTGAGTTTTTTGAATTAAATTTTTTGAAAATTAAGTTTTTTATTTTTTATTTTATTTTGCTATTTTTTGTTTTTAGTGAATATTTTTTTTATTTTTTTAGATACATGATGTATCTAAAAAAATAAAATATTTGTGAAAAAATATTTTAAAAAATTAATAAATACATAAAAATACGAAAAATGTATTTTTTTTTGTATTTTTTTATACTTTTTGTATTTAGTAAATTTTTTAAAGATTTTTTCGCAAAAAATTATACTTTTTAAGTATATTTATATTAGGTGTGTCTAAAAATTAAAAAAATTACTTAAAATATTAAAAAAAATTCAATAAAAACAAAAAAATACGAAAAACAAAAACGTAAAATTTTTTGAAAAGTGTTTTTAGAAAACTCAAACCAAACAAAGTGAATATGTTATTTGTAATTAGTATATCATGGACAACATTAAAAAAAGTCATGGCTATAGAGTTTTTAAAATAAATTATATAATAATAAAATAATTTTTTTTATACAAAATATGCGTAAAAATTCAATATAATAGTCATACCACACAATCATTGACATGTGATATTACCAACCAATAATAAAGAAACATATGGAGGGTAAACCTTGCATATTAAATGTAACTAACAATTCAATAAATTCTATATTTTTATTGAAATTAATTATGTTTGCATATCAATAATGATAGAGATCACCATTATATTGAAATTTTCATAAATAATAATATCTTAATCTCTTTATTTTCAATCAAAACAATCATTATTGTTCTTATAATTTTAAAAATATCATTGACATTTCACTCTAAATAATATTTTTATAATTTATTTTTATATAAAATATTTTCTTTATATTTGTTAAAAAACATATATATATATATATTCCAAAACTTAGGGGGGGCATGTGACTCTCCTGAGCCCTCCTTCCCTCCGTCCCTGGCCTCAGCGTCAGAAATATTCAAAGTAAAAAAAAAAAAAACTTTTTCCAAAAAAACATCTTTTCCCAGAAAAAACAAAAAAAGTTGAAAAAAAAAATTTAAAACATTTTTTTTTGTTTTTTGTTAAAATATTTTCTAAAAATAAATTTGAACTCTATTTTATAAAAATATTTTTAAAATATTTTAATTTTTTTGTTATGTATTTGGTTATGATTTGAATGTAGAGTTGTGAAAATAGTATGGAATTTCGAGTTATGTGTTTGGTTATGAGTTTTAAAAATAATTTATTAATTGAGTTTTATTTTATGTGTTGGTTACGATTTGAGTGTAGAGTTGTTTTTAAATTTAAAATATTAACATTTTAAATTATTTAAATTTTTTGAATATTTAAATTATTTAAATTTTTTTGTTAAAATAATTTTTTGAATATTTAAATTATTTAAATTTTTAGGATTTAAATTTTTTGAATATTTATTTTAAATTTTTGCTTATTAAATTATTTAGATTATTTAGATTATTTAAATATTTAAAATAAAATTAAATTAAAATTAAAATAAAAATTAAAATAAAAATAAAATTTAAATTTAAATTTAAAATTTAAAATTAAATTAAAATTAAATTATTTAAAATACACATGTCAATAAAATAAAACCTCACTTTTTAATCATTTCACAGAAAATGAAAAAAAAATAAAAATAAAAATAAAAAACACATGAAAAAACCATTTGCAAAAAAAAAAAAAAAAAACTTAAAATACATAAATTATTTTTAAAAAAATACGCCTCATTCAAAAATATTTAAAAAATTACAAAAACGTAAATTCAAAAAAAAAAAAGAACGACAAAAATACGCCTCATCCAAAAAGAAAAAGAAAAAAAAATAGAAATTACTATTTGCCATGTAATGTACAAATAAATAAAACACATGAAAACCCATTTTTGAAATATAAAAACAAATTAATGTGTACGAATTAAAAAATGACAAAAACGTAAATTAAAAAAAATAACGAGAAAAATATGCCTCATTAAAAAATATTTAAAAAAAATAATAAAAACATAAATTACCATTCGCGACGTAATTTAAAAATAAATAAAACACATGAAAACTCATTTTTGAAAAATAAAAAAAAAAGTTATTGTATACCAATAAAAATAAAAAAGATAAAAAAATATGCCAAATCCAAACCCAAAATAAAAAAAAAATAAAAAATTTAAGTAAAATACGCGAAATCCAAATCCAAAAAAAAAAATTTAAGTAAAATACGCGAAATCCAAACCAAAAAAAAAAATTAAGTAAAATACGCCAAATCAAAACCCAAAATAAATAAAAAAAATTCAAACAATTTCGGTCCTGTATATGGCGCTGACGTGGAGGACCATTTGAGTATGAGTTGCCATGAGAATCATGTGTCAAGGGCAGTTTGGTAATTTCCCATAAAGACACCTCACCAAAAAGTTAAAAAAATCAAAAAAGTCAAAAGTTCTTTCCAAATCAAATTTTTTAGTCCTAGATTAAAATAATTAAAAAAATTAAAAAGCTAAAAAACTAACCCACTTTCTAAACGGAGGCTTAGACGGGTTCTGCTTTAAGAAACCGCATGGTTCAAATTTGATATATACTGTTTTGATAAATGATATATTATTCCGATTAAGTTTTGTTATTTTTTTATTTGAACCTTGGTGTATATATATATATTTTTTGGTTCAACCCTTCACATCTATCTATCTATCTATACTATATATTAAGTAAAAGGAGGTTTTTAACTTCAAGGCTTGTGGGAGCTTCAATATCCCAATCTGAATTTTCTAAATTTTTTATTAAAAAAAAAAACTCAGCATTTACTAATTTGGTTAAAATCCCCTGATCAGTATTTATTAATTTTTTTCAATCCACATGTCTCTCCACATGCCTGCATTTATTGATTTGGTTAAAATTTCTTGATCAGCATTTAAAATCCCCTCATACAAATAATTATAGATACAATTCGTGTATAGTTACTGTAGTACCCTTTTCAACTTCTCCCATACACTATGGTTAATGATAAGATTGTTAAATTATTTTTATAAAAAATCTTAAAAAACATAATTTATATATTAAAAAAATCTAATATAAATATAAATATCTATAATTATCCCGTGCATAATAAAAATGAGCAGGCAATTATTGGAATTTGTGTTTATTAAGATCAATGATTGAAAAATCTATACTATATATTAAGCAAAAGGGTATTTTTAACCCCAAAGGTCTGTGGGAGTTTCAATATCCCAATCTAAATTTTTTAAATTTTTTATTTAAAAAAAAAAACTCAGCATTTATTGATTTGGTCAAAATCCCCTGATCAGTATTTATTAACTTTTTTCAATCCACATATCTTTCCACATGCCTGCATTTATTGATACAATCCCCTAATCAGCATTCAAAATCCCCTCATACAAATATTTATAGATATAATCCGTGTATAGTTACTGTAGTACCCTTTTCAACTTTTCCCATACACTATGGTTAGTGATAAGGTTGTTAAATTATTTTTATAAAAAATCTTAAAAAACATAATATATATATTAAAAAAATCCAAAACAAATATAAATATTTATAATTATCTCGTACATAGCATGGGTGATAGGCTAGTATATTATATACGAAAATAGGGGTTTTAGGGAGAAGTCTTATAAGAGTTCCAAACTCTTATTCTAAAATTATTGAATTTTCTTAATTTTAAACAATTAAGAAAATTATCATTGGTCAGCTTTCCTTTACCTTTTATTTTATAATCACACATAGGGGTGAGCAGTGGATATACCGATCCGTCAAAACCGACCGAATCGAACCGATCTGCTACATTTTGGACGGATGTGTGATGACGAGCGGATGGATGCGGATTGATTTTCTCCAACCCGTCAATTTAGCGGACGGATGGCGGATTTGAGGTTCCTTTGGCCGCAACCGAACCGCTAAACCGCAAGCACCCCTAGTAATTTATAAAACTTTATGTTTTTAATTTGTTTAAATATTCTATTTGTGTTTTCAATTGAAAAAGAGTTTAAATATTCTGTTGAAAAAAAGTTTTCAACTTGAATATATTTTTTGAATTTAAAAAAATAAACGTATTATTTATCTATATATTTTTTTAAAATCTAATTCTAAAAATAATAAATAGAAAATATGATATATGCTGGTTGGTGTTTGTTTTCAAAAACATATATAGATATAACAATACAGAGACATACAATCTCTACTATTGCTCTATTCATGATTTTAGTGGTTTGAATTATTTTTATATTTTAAGAATCACAGATTGTAATATTTTATATGGATGAGACATGCAGTGATTGTGATATTCTAAAGTTTTAAACTTTATTTCTTTGGATGAGACATGCAGTGATTGTAATATTCTAAAGTTTCAAACTGTAATACTTTCTTTTCTTTTTTTTCTTTTTTTTTTGAGGAAGTGCACAAGTTGAATTATGTTGAAAATTTATAAAATTATAAACCGCCAAACCGATTTAAATCCATCCGCCAATCCGCTCAATCCACATCCGTCGGATTGGCAGACGGATGCGGATTGATTTTCTCTAATCCGTCAATCTGGCGGACGGATGGCGGATTGGAAGTTTTGTGGCCGCAACCAACCCGCGCCCACCCCTAATCACACATTGGAAAAAGAAGGAAAAATGAATTGTTTCACTTACACAAAATGAATGTTATAATCCTATTTCTATAAGCAAAAGGAAATTTTTAGTGAGAAACCTTATGATCAATATCTCATACTAATTTTTTTAATTTTCTTAATTTTAAACAATTAAGAAAATTCCCATTAGTTAGTTTCTATTTAACTTTTATTTTACAATCTCACATAGAGGTTTTGATTTTAAAAATAATTTTGTATGAGGTTTTGAAACCATCATAATATTTCTCCTTAAAAATATTCTTTTGTAAAATATATAGATATATTGATAATCTCAACGTCACTCTTACTGTTCCTTAATACAAAAATTATGAGACAATTATGATAATTTTAAATTTGTATTTAAAATTTATAAGTCATTGGATAGATTGTTATAATTTTAAATTTATATTGTGTCAATTTTAAATTTAAATTAATAGATTGCTTTCCATATTTAGTCACAGTTTAAATTTTAGTAAAATAAAATTTAAAAGTTTTAATTAATTAATTTTTGTCTAAGCTGGTTGGTTTTTTGACCTAACTGATTAAGCTAAATTATTTTTGGTTTGAATGTTTTGCTGATTTAACATTAATTTTAGCGATTTTATCAAAATATATTGATTAGATTGGTTGATTTGAAATAAACTAAAGAATTAAAATTGCTTAATTAGAAATAAACTTTTTGTCCAAATAATTGTTAATTTTTATTTTACAATCCCACATTGAGTAAAGAAAGAAAAAATCAGTTGTTTTACTTATACAAATTGAATCTTATAAAGGGAGTTTTGAAGAAGAAGCCTTCTAGAAGCTCCAAACCCTCATTCTAAAATTATTGAATTTTCTTAATTTTAAATAATTAAGAAAATTTTCATTAGTTAGCTTTCATTTACCTTTTATTTTACAATCCCACATAGAGGGGAAAAAAAAAGAGAAGTGAATTGTTTCACTTACAAAAATTGAATCTTATGAATTTATATAAATTATTGAATTTTCTTAATTTTAAATAATTAAGAAAATCTCCATTGACTAATTCTATTTAACTTTTATTTTATAATCTCATACCAGAAAAAGAAAAAAGTGAATTGTTTCACTTATATAAAGTGAATGTTATGCTCCCATTTATATGAGCAAAAAAAGATTTTTAATGAGAAACCCTATGATTAATATTTCATACTAATTTATTTTTGATTTTTCTTAATTTCAAACAATTAAAAAAAAATCCCTATTGGCTAACTTCCATTTAATTTTTATTTTACAATTCTACATAGAGGTTTTGATTTTAAAAATAATTCTGTATGAGATTTTGAAACTCTCATAATATTTAATTTTAAAATAATTACAATCCCACATCGAGAAAAAAAGCAAAAGTGAGTTGTTTTACTTATATAAAGTGAATCTTATACTCTCAATCAATATTGTAATATTGTGTATGTTTTAGTTCAAAATGGTTTAAAGTTTTAATTAATTAATTTTGTTGTAAATTGGTTGGTTTTTTGAGATAACTGATTAGGTTGAATCGTTTTCGATTTGACTGATTCACTGGTTTAATAGCGGTTTTAACTGTTTTATAAAATATATTGCATATATTTGTTTGATTTGAAATAAATTAGGATTGACCTTATTAAAAATTAAACGATTGAGATTGCTTGATTAGAAATGAACTTCCTGTCCAAATAACTGTTAACTTTTATTTCACAATCCCACATTACAAAAAAGAGGAAAAAATGAGTTGCTTCACTATATAAATCTTATGCTCCTATTTAATATTATAGTGTTGCGTATGTTTCAATTCAAAACAGTTTAAATTTTAAAATTAAAATAAAATTTAAAAGTTTTAATTAATTAATTTTTGTATAAGTTGATTGTTCTTTGACCTAGCCGATAGAGTGAACCGTTTTTTGTTTGACTAATTCGCTGATTTAACTGTGATTTTAGCGGTTTTATCAAAATATATTGGCTAGATTTGTCTGATTCGAAATAAATTAAAGATTAACCTGATTAAATATTAAACGGCTGAGATTACTTGATTTGAAATAAACTTCCTGTCCAAACAAATGTTAACTTTTATTTTACACAATCTCATATCGGAAAAAGAATGAAAAAATGAGTTATTTCACTTATATTATATAAGGAAAATTGAATTTTTAGAGAGAAGATTGTAGGAGTTTCAAACCCTCATTCTAAAATTATTAAATTTTTTTAATTTTAAATAATTAAGAAATTTATCATTGGCTAACTTCCATTTAACTTTTATTTTACAATCCCACATCGGAAAAAAAAAGAAAAAAAGTGAATCGTTTCATTTACATAAAGTGAATATTATGCTCCCATTTATATAAATTATTGAATTTTCTTAATTTTAAACAATGAAGAAAATTTTCATTGGTTAACTTCCATTCAATTTTTATTTTACAATCTCACATTGACAAAAGAAGGAAAAAGTGAATTGTTTCCCTTGCATAAAATGAATCTTATACTCTTATTTATATAAGCAAAATGAGATTTTTAGTGAGAAACCTTATGATGAATGTCTCATACTTTTTTTTTTATTTTTTATTTTCTTAATTTTAAACAATTAAGAAAATTCTGATTGACTAGCTTCTATTTAACTTTTATTTTACAATCCCACATAAAGGTTTTGATTTTAAAAATAATTTTGTATGAGATTTTGAAACTCTCATAATATCTCTCCTTAAAAGTATTCTTTTGTAAAATATATAGATATATTGATAATCTCAATGTCATTCTTACTGCTCCTTAATATAAAAATTATGAGATAATTATGATAATTTTAAATTTGTATTTAAAACTCATAAATTATGGGATAGATTATTATAATTTTAAATTTATATTGTGTCAATGTTAAATTTAAATTAATAGATTATTTTTCATATTTAGTGACAGTTTAAGTTTTAATAAAATAAAATTTAAAAGTTTTAATTAACTAATATTTGTGTAAGATGGTTGATCTTTTGATCTAACTGATTATGCTAAACCATTTTTGGTTTGGATGATTTGTTAGTTTAACCGTGATTTTAAGAGTTTTACATGTTACGATGATTCTTTTTTACTCATTAAGATCTCGTTTGGCATTCACTTGTTTTAGCCTAAAAGTCAAAAAGTTACTAAGTTTTTAAAATTTCTTTAATTATTTTCCTTTCAAAAATTGATATGATAATTTTTTAAAATTCATATATTTTTATTCTAAAATAGTGAAATATTAGAACTATGTTATTTTTTTTTATAACAAAGCATAATTTTAATTATTAATTGTAAATACAATAATTTTAATCTGTCTATATTATATGTTATAGTAAAGAAATATTTAAAACAAAATTCTTAAACTTATATATAAAATTTTATTTATGAGAGATAAAATATTAAAAAATTAAATTTAATTATCATATTTTAATAAATAATATATTATTTTATTCCGTACATAGTACGAGTGATATGATAATTTTAAAAGTATTTCAATTTATTCCTACAACTAATTTCCATCCAAATTCTTGATAGAATTAACACATAAGCGCCACATGGCGCCATGAAAGTGCCACATGGCATTACAAACAGCGTCCGGATCCTCTAGGGTGAAAACCCTACAGTCATCTCCTACAGTGAAAAATCCAATGGCTGACATTAAACCTCACCAAAACGACGTCGTTTTGGTGAGTACTTTCAAAAAAAAAAAATCAATCCATGGCTCTCCTCTCCTTTTCTCTCTCTACCTTTTTGAAAATCAACCCATTCTGAAAATCAATCCATGGCTCAAGTAATAGAAGAAATCTCACAAACTCATATCTGAAAATCAATCTATGGCTCAAACTCAAAAAATCTCACAAATCAAACGATGGATTGAAACAAAACCCAGAAAGGTTGAGTCAATTCATGGTTACTAAAATCAACAAACCCAGAAAGGTTGAGCCATGAAATCTTTCTGGGGTACTAAAATCCATGGATTTTAGTATCAACAAAACCAGGTTGAGTCGTGTGGGTACTAAACCTTTCTGGGTTGAGCCATGGATTGATTCTCAGAGCTCATTGTTCATTCATGGTGGATCATCGTCTTTGGGTAGTCATTGCTGTGATTTTCAAAGAAAATTTGAATGCTCTGTCTTATCTTTTCCCCAGATGATTTTCAATCAAGATTGCATCGACGAGTCTCTGAATCTGATTCCCTATGCCGATGAGTGCAATTTGTTTCTCAACCCTGATCTGGAGACTCCTAGGGGTTTCATTGATGCTTGGTCAAATGAAGATCCCAACAGTACTAACAACAACAACAACGAGTCCTCTGTTTCTTCACGTGGGAACCTCTCGCCTTCTTCTCTCACTCTGTCGATGGCCACGGCGGCGGCGGGCGGCGGCGACGCCCTCACCGGTGAAATGGGTGGTCAGATCCAAATGGGTTTAGGCATTAGAGATTTAGATCACCATGAAGCCCAAGTTTCAAGCTGGCTGAGCTCTGTTTCTTGGGAGGGTTCCACACCTGGTGGACCACTAGCCGAGGTCTTGATACTAAAATCCGAGAAACTTTGAGCCATGGATTGATTTTCAGAGATGGATTTGTGAGATTTGTTGATTTTGAATGGTTTTCTTGAGCAAGAAAATGGAAAAGAAAAGGTAGAGAGAGAAAAGGAAAGGAGAGCCATGGATTGATTTTTTTTTCTTCAAAGTACTCACCAAAACGACGTCGTTTTGGTGAGGTTTACTGTCAGCCGTTGGATTTTTCACTCTAGGAGATGACTGTAGGGTTTTCACCCTAGAGAATCCGGACGCAAACAAACAACCTCTTACTCAAACCCACACACCTTGACCTAAACCCAAAAACCAACCTATTCCATAGGGTCATTTGTTGTGTCTTATAGAATTTTCTAAAAAATATATGAGCTTGTTTGGGAAGAATATTTGGACTAAAATAATTATATAAGATAAAATAAGTTATTTTAATTAAATAAGATAAAAATTCATAATAATTTTATTTTTTTTTTCACAAAAAGTCAAAAAAATTATTTTAAACGAGATTTTTTAACTCCAAACAAAATAACTAAAAAGTTAAAAAGTCAAAAAGTCAATTTACATTCCAAATGAGCTCTATATCAAACTTTTGGTTCAATGAATTTAGGCATTTTTATGTATATGTTGAGATAGACTAGTTTGGGATAACTTACAAAAGTCAAAAAATTAAAAAATCACCAAAAAAAAGTTAAAGTCCATATTATTTGAGATAAGTTTAGAGGGCAAAATTATTATTTTTCCCTTTAAATTCAACTACTCAAAAGTCAAAAAGTTAAAAGTCAACAAGAATAGAATGATCATTTTAATTTTAATACAATATTTTATTACACATATTTTTATAAAAAGTTAAAAAATTATTCCAAACATATACATATTTCTTTTAACTTTTCAAACAAAAAATTAAAAAATATACTTATATTGCACATTTTAAACGACCCATTTATAGTATGATAGGCAGCTGGTTGGGGCTGCAAGTTTGTCTGTTTTTTCTTCTTTTAGCTGTTTTGTTTGGCTTTGGCCTCCATCACACAAATATATATATATATAAATTCATAAAATTTATCGACCTAGAAAAATAAGTCAGCTCGACCATAATGGGCAATTCAAGTCCAAATATTATTTTAAGTCCAAAATAAATATTATTTGTCATTTTAAATGCCCATTGTACAATCCAAATTTGTGGAATGAATTCATAAAATGACCACTTTGCCCTGTTTATTGAAGATTAATGAATGGTTACAAAACGTTCACTAAATCTATGATTTAAATCATATTTTGGAGAATCTTATATCGATATAAAGATCTTTCAAACTACTACAAATTAGTGAAAACCAAATTTTAAAAACTTTAAAATTTGAAACATAAAATGACTCTTGAAAATCAGGACTAAACTTTAAAATTTGAAAGATGTAAGGATTATTTTGTAAACTTAGGAATTTGACTATGGGACTTCAAATATAGGCTGAAACATGACCTTAATGCTGTGTTTGGTTGGGAAATTTGAGAGATTTAGAAAGAAAAATGAAAAAAGAATGTGAAATGTGAATAAAATATACCTATATTTTACCTAATTTTTCACACATTTTTCATTTTTCTTTCCAAATCTCTCCTCAAATCCCCCAACCAAACATAGCATAAAAGACTTACCATGTTTGTGAGTCAGGTTCTCTTGATCTATACTTTGGCATTTTAAGTTTTTTTCAGAATATTTTATAATTAAATTATTTCTCTTTTGTCGTGATTTGGCTGCAATCCAAATATGGTCTTAAAAATTATTACTAGTCAAAATGAGAGCATCTATTTTTGATCAATAGGGTCTTCTCTTTACCATTATATTATCTCTACCGTTGATGGGTAAATCATGAAAGATGTCAATGTCTAGAAATATACATGAACATACTGTAGCCATACAAGTGGTCGAGAAAAGTAGGTTGCAAGTCAAAGCTAAACTTCTTTTAGACCATACATTCAAATCACAAGTAGAAAGAAAAGGTACCATCAATTGTACATGGCCATTGCTAAAAACATGTCTCATTTTATTTTATTTTATTTTATTTTTGTCTTTGTCTCGTTTATTGAGTCAATCATTTCTCACATATGACCACATTGTATAGACAAAAAAATCTAATCACGCTATGTGATTATGGAGATCAATCGAAGGATGAACAACGAATCATAGATTTGCAAAATTGTGCTCTCTCTATTCAGCCGCCACTGAATAGACACATCGATGGTTCAGTCAGTGTAATGTCCACTAATATAATGATAATTTACCTTATTTGGTTTTAATTTTTTAAAAATTTAATTTTTTATTTTTTATATTCTTTTATTTTAGTGAATTTTTTTAATATTTTAAGTAAATTTTTTTACTACACCTGACTTAGATATACCTAAAAAGTGAAGTACTTGTATAAAAATATTAAAAAAATTAATAAATACACAAAAATAAGAAAATATATTGCATTTATATATATATATATTTTATATTTTTAGTATTTAGTGAATTTTTTTAAAAAAAATTTCACAAATATTATATTTTTTAATTATATTTATATTAAGTGTATCTAAAAGGTAAAAAATATTACTTACAATATTAAAAAAAATCACTAAAAATAAAAAATACAAAAAATTAAAAATTAAATTAAAAAAATTAGAACCAAATAAGATCAATCGTATTTCTATATCAAAGATTGTATACTTGATTCTTTATGTATGTGCTCTTTATATAGAGTACGGCTACCTCTACGTAGGGGTCGTTTGGCAAAGTTGACTTTTTAATTTTTTTGATTTTTTTAATTTGAGACTTTTTTGTTTTTTTAGTTTTCTTGTTTGGCTTTTTTTACTTTTTGCATTGGAATGACAAAATTACCCTCAACTTGAAAATGATATTTTTTTTACTTTTTGTTTGTATATAAATTAATTTGGTAATTATACGTCCTAAATCAAATATTTTGTCATTTTGTGATTTTATTTATCCTCATGTGCTTATTTAGTCCAAACATAAAAACCAAACCAAAGCGTACTCTTTGCTCCACTTGTTGGTGCCATTATGTCACCATTGATAACAATTTTTTATCGAAAGGTATAAAGTATCTCTTCTATTTTGTAAAGGGAAGGCATTTTATGGTGTTGATATTTTTGTCACATATTTTGAATTTTCTTAAAATATTCTTATATGGGTCATTTTTTAGAAATTCATATTCTTAATTGTTATATTCCATTTAATTCATCTTCTTTTTTAATATTTCATTAAGTCTTGTTTAGAATAATATAACCAAATCACCCTTTTAACTTTTTGTGCATGTTTCCATTTTAAAACCAATACACAATAAAAAAATAACAACAATCCCTTATTACATGGAGAAAATCTATCATTTATTCTGTGCTCCTTATTCTAGGGAGAATCTCTACATTTCAGGTATAAAATCTTTTCCTTATTCTATAAAGAAAATATCTTCCTCATTCTATGGAAAAAAAAATCTCTCATTTATTCCACAGAAAAAATCTCTTACATTCTTAAAATCTTAAATCGTCAATCTTTTGAAAATTTCTCACTAAATGTAATATGAATTTTCATATTACAAATGCCTGCTGGTAAATAATATTCTCTCATAGAACCATGCACTGTGAACATTCACATTGTTTGTGTGAGTATGCCTATTTTTTAATGTGAATATTAATATTAATTGTGATTTGTTGTGAGTGACGTATGGTTAATGTTGTCATGTTATTTTAGTATTATAGAGATGCTGTGAACATTCACATTGTTGGTAATTGTTTGTTATTGTGCGCATATAAGCATTTTATTGTGCATTGTGATAAATGCAATATTGATGTGTGTGGGGACATAATTTTTGAGTGGCAACACGTGGCCGAGGTGGCACCGAAGTGATTGCCGAGGTGCCACGTGTCCTGATTATAACGCCGAGGTAATCTCGGTTAAGCCGAGGTTATCTCCAAAGATACCGGAGTCCGAGATAAGCGGATAAGGAACAAGAGTCCAAGAACGAGAGAAGGCTTCAGTTTGGATAAAGATAAGACTCTTAGAGAGTTTATCCCAATCCTACTGGGAGTCCAAGATTAACAGTAATCCAGAGTCCATTGGAACTAGGCTTCTATTGGGACTAAGATTGTGTTGGCTATAAAAGGAAGGCACCCTCATGGTTCTAAGGTACGCTTTTGATATTCTGAATAGTGAGTTAAGCACTTTGGCTATCTTTGAGAGATAACTGACTTGATCGTCGGAGTCCCTCCGGGTGGACGAACCACCACCGGAATCTCTTCTTTTTGTGACAGGTCGTTCGGGCTTAATCTATTCTGCCGGTACTCTCCAGCTAAGTACTAGTTTGGCAGTGTGGTCAGAAATCTACTTACACAATTTGGCGCCGTCTGTGGGAAAGAAAGAAGAATAGATGGCCAGCAACGGACAGAAAGAGAAGGTTGGGGACAACACTCCTACTGGGAGTGGGAAACCTATTGACCTTGACGTCGAAGAAGACAATTGCAACAAAGAGATGGGCAGCCAGATGGGCAGCTAGATGGGCAGTGGCCTTGGGCCAATATGATCTGGAATTCAAACCCAGGACAGCAATCAAAGGCCAAGTCTTAGCCGACTTCGTGGCCGAGTTCACACTAGACACCGTCATACATCGGGCTCCGTTGAGCCGAGGTATACAACATCCAAATGAGTAAGAAAAAACCCAGCAGGGGATAACAGAACAAAGGAACAAAGAGAAACTCAGGCCTTGCAATATTTACATCGGCGACTCCTTCTGGTTGTTTGTTGATGGGAGTTCAAACCGACAAGGAGCGGGGGCAGGAGTAGTATTAGTATCGCCAGATGGGCAGATACTGGAACAATCCATTCGTCTGGGGTTTAAGGCCTTAAACAATGAAGCAGAATATGAAGCACTAATTACAGGGTTAAAGCTGGTAGCAGCCATGGAAGCTGACGAGGTAATAGTCTTCTATGATTCCCAACTTATAGTCAACCAGGTAATAGGTGAATATGCAACCCGAGATGAAAGGATGTCATCCTATGCAAAGAAAGTGGGCAGATTGGTAGCCTCATTTCAAAATTGCCGACTACAGCAGGTAAGCCGAGATGACAACAGCCATGCCGATGCTCTGGCCAACCTGGTTAGTGCAATGAAGCCTGGAGAGGTAAGAATGATAATGGTTGACTACTTGTCAGGTCCAAGCATAGAACCACTGAACACAGAGCGTGAAGCAATGTGTGTGAAGATGAGACCAAGTTGGATGGATGCAATAATAGTATTCTTTAGAGATGGAAAGCTGTCAGATGACCGAAAAGAAGCGCACAAGATTAGACTGAAGTCGGCAAGATTCAGTTTGACAACAGAAGGACATCTCTACCGAAGATCTTTTACTAGACCCCTTCTGAGGTGTGTGTATCCTGCACAGGTTGAAGACTTTTTGTACGAGATACATGAAAGAGTATGTGGAAGCCACGCTGGGGGCAGGTCACTTGCTCATAGGGCCATTACTCAAGGGTACTGATGGCCCTACATGCAGAAAGATGCCGAAACCTATGTCAAGAAGTGTGAGAAGTGCCAAAGGTTTGCACCTTTAATACATCAACCAGCAGCAGACTTGAACCCGGTGTCCAGCCCTTGGCCATTTGCCCAATGGGGCATGGATCTTGTTGGAAAACTGCCCAAAGCAACTGGACAAATGAAGTACCTGCTGGTAGCAACATATTACTTCACCAAGTGGGTAGAAGCTGAACCCGTTGCCAAGATTCGGGACGTTGATGTGAAGAACTTCATATAGAAAAATATCATTACCAGGTTTGGAATCCCAAGAGCAATAATAGCTGACAATGGCACACAGTTTGATAGTAAGCTAATCAAGAGCTTCTGTGCAAAGTTCAAAATCAAGAATTATTTTTCCGCCCCAAGTTTTCCTCAAAGCAATGGTTAAGCAGAAGCATCCAACAAAGTTATCTTGGATGAGATTAAGAAGAGGCTACAAGCAGCAAAGGGAAATTGTGTGGATGAATTGTCCAGTGTACTCTGGGCATATCGGATTACGCCGAGAAGATCAACTGGGGAATCTCCATTTGCCATGGCTTATGGCACCAAAGTAGTCATTCCTTTGGAGGTTGGCATTCCAGGAATCAGAACCCAAGGAGTGGAGAATGGAACTAATGAGGCATTCTTAGCCCGAGATCTGGATCTCCTAGAGGAACGAAGGGAGAAAGCAGCAATTCAGTTGGGGGCATACCAGCAGCAGCTAGCCAGGGCTTATAATAAGAAGGTCAACCCACGAGAATTCCAAGTTGGTGACCTCGTCTTGAGAAAGGTCGTCGGCAACAAGAAGGATCCTAGAGAGGGCAAGCTTGGCCCAAATTGGGAGGGACCCTATAGAATCACCTCGGTCTTGGGCAATAGGGCATATCGGCTTGAAGACAACGAAGGCAAAGAGTTGCCAAGACCCTGGAATACTTGCAATTTGAAGTTTTTTTATCATTAAGAGTTTCTTGTTTTTAAGGATTTTTTATTATTAGTTGAAGTAATAATAAAGTTTTAGCTTGATTTTCAAACTTGTGTAGCATGATTGACCAAATACTTGACGATGTTTCTAAGTGAAACATGACGAATAACTTAGACTTATTATATGGCAGAGTAGAAACTTTACTTGCATATAATGGAGTTGAACTAAGTTGGCGATGTTTCTAAGTGAAACATGACGAATAGCTTAGATTTATTATATGACAGAGTAGAAACTTTACTTGCAAATAATAGAATTAAACTAAGTTGGCAATGTTTCTAAGCGAAACATGACGAATAACTTAGACATATTATATGGCAGAGTAGAACTTTTACTTGCATATAATAGAGTTAAATTAAGTTGGCGATGTTTCTAAGCGAAACATGACGAATAACTTAGACTTATTTTATGGCAGAGTAGAACTTTTACTTGCATATAATAGAGTTGAACTAAGTTGGCGATATTTTTAAGCGAAACATGACGAATAACTTAGACTTATTATATGGCAGAGTAGAACTTTTACTTGCACATAATAGAGATGAACTAAGTTGGGATAACTTGGACTTGTCATATCGGCAGAATCAGACTCAGATTGGAACTAAGTACATGTCAGCCAAATTAACAAAGAGACCAAGGTTGGTTACCTCGGCCAATCTTTGTTTAAATCTGACTTCAGCAATAAGGTGAAAACCCTAGGCTTAATGAGAACCCAAGTGGAACTTAGGTTCACATTAGGGGGCAGAGGGCTGGAGAGTGATGCTTAGAAGATTGGTTTAACACTTGTTGAAATTTTAAGAAAAATTTACAAGTTGAAGTTAAGCCGAGGTTATGTTAAAGGAAGATTGGTTTAACACTTGTTGAAATTTTAAGAAAAATTTACAAGTTGAAATTAAGCCGAGGTTATGTTAAAGGAAGATTGGTTTAACACTTGTTGAAATTTTAAGAAAAATTTACAAGTTGAAGTTAAGCTGAGGTTATATTAAAGGAAGTTAGTTTAACACTCGTTGAAATTATGAGAAATATTTTCAAGTGTTAGGACAAAGCCGAGGAAAACTGTTAGTGGGAATAGCCGAAGTATTCCACACCGAAAAGATTACACAGTGAAAGTATATGTTGAAGACATGAAAATTATTTTAAGTATAAAGAGTCATACAAGAGTAAAGGAAGACAAACATACAATCACATTAAAAGAAGAAAGTTATACTTGCATTCAGATAAGGAAGTCCAAATACAAAAAGGCACTTCGGCCTGACATTAAAAAGTAATTGTTCAGATTACAAATGTGGCATGTCGGCCAAATTAAAGCTTACACTGTTTCAAAAAGAAAGAAAAAAGTACAAGGTACAGAAAAAAGAGGAAAACATCAAACTAAGCCTCTTCGGCGTCTCTGGCTGGTTGGGTCTGGAGTTCAGAAGATAGCTGAGAAGACATCTCGGCGGCCCTTTCAGCCGCGAGCTTGGCATCGATTTCTTGAAGGGTTTGGTCGAGGCTCTTGTCGGCAATAGGCGCGTCCGATGTTGCCTTCTCAGGGGTAGCATCTTTGGAGACCTCACCCTCCTCATCCTGAGACAAGTCCACGACTTGCTCATTCAGAGTAGGGGACTAGGTCCCAACAGCTTCTTTCTTCTTCCTCACCAAAGCTTCCTCCTCAGACTCAGAATCGTCTTCGGATTGGCTTGGAGTAGGGAGGAATGGCAAGGGGAGGTCGTCAGCATTCTTGAGGGGTGAGTCTTCGGGAACATCAAGCTTTTTGAGGGCAGCCATCCAACCAAGGGTGAAACCCTTGTTGCATGCCTGCTTCACTTGCTTTTTGTAGTTCTTCTTGACGTCGGCCGCCCCTTCAGCATACGCCTTCTCATCAGCGGCCTTGATCTCAGCCTCTTTTGTAGCCAGGGCATGTTGAAGCTCCTTTTGTGCCTCAACCATCTTGGCCTTGGCCTTTTTCTTTTCGTCCGTAAGGACCTTGGCAATGGCCTCTACAGCGTCGACCTTTTCCTCGGTCTCGTCCTAAGCCTTCTTGGCCGCGTCGGCCTGATCTGACAAGGTCTTCATTTTTGCCTCGGCCTTTTTGATGGTCTTCTTTAAACCAGCAACCTCCCTGATCTTATCGGCCAACTCCTTCCTCATTTCAAAAGCTTGCATTGAGAAGGAGTGGGTGTGCTGGATTGCCTGAAAGAAAATGGACAGAACAAAAGTAAGTAAAAATTCTCTAAGTATGGAAAAATAGAGAGAGAAAAATACCAAGTGTAAGGAACTTACTTGAACGGAATGCTGCAGCATCAAAGTGAAATTTTCATACTCACTCATCTCGGCATTACGATTAAGATCATTTGGAAGGAGCAAAGCCGTAAAGAGGGCGACGCCAACCTCAAGACCAATCGCGCTATTACTAACTCTGACCGGCTTGTCCTCTATGGTAATGGGAGGGGCCCAGGGGGCATCTGATTTCATGGACCCCGAGGCTGTAGCCGACTCTGACCTCGGCCTCTTTGACTGAGTTAATTGGGATGGTCGGCCTTGGTGGGCCTCTTTTCGGCGGCGTTGGGGGTCTTCTTACTCTCAGCCAATTTTGAAATAGGCAAGGTGTCCTCAGTGTCAATCTGAGTCACTGTTGCCTTAGGCTGAGCCTTCTTCAGTCTTTTGGGCTTTGGCTTAGGTTGAGGCTGAGATTGTGCTGGTTGAGCGTTGACGGTGTCGGGAATGTCGGCTATAAGATCTTCTGCGACTGCTTTCTTATGACCCATCTTGGCAGCAATTACAATTCGACGTCGGCGTTTGCGTTGAGATGGAGGGATCAGATAGGGAGCTGATGTTGATGGTTGCTCAGCAAGATCAGAAGTTGATCCCTGATCTGGCCGAGGAGATGAAGTTGTTGGAGGAGTTGTGGCGGAAGGAGGAGACTTGCTCTTCTTTTTTGGGACGTCAGACAAAACGGACTTGTAGGTTGGGATGTAGTTGAACAGTAAAGGAGCTCTCCGCCTCTAGACTGGCAGATCCAACAGCTTCTTAAAGTCTTTGCTAGGGAAGAAGAACTTACGGAAGTCTTTTGCCGGCTGCGGAAGAGCTGCAAGAAAAACAGGCGTTAGAACGTATAGAATGAAGTATTAAAGACTTGAAAAACAAGTAAGTGTAACACTTGGCTCTTACCATTACCCTCTACGAATACTGTTCGGTTAAGAGGGTAAAGGTGAAGGTCCTCATCTGGAGCGAACTCCCAGTTGCTTGAGACAATGAAGTAATCGTCCCCAGCTCCCTTGTTGGAGTCTGGGCGGTCGGCAATAAGTTTGTATTCGGTGGACCTCGGTTTGAGGTAGTAGATGTAGCCTTTTTCTAACTTAAGGTCACACATGGTGTAACAGTATTGAATGTCGGCTAAGGTTACCCTGGCTTTCTCTTTCTTAGCTAGGGCTATTATGCCGTTGATAACTCGGTAAGAGTTAATGGCAAGTTGCATTAGGTTCAACTTGTAGTAATGGAGGATCTCTCAGAAAATGATGTCAAGTGGGAGCCTAAGTCCATACTCTACGAAAGCTATAACTGGGAAGGGCATGGAGTCAGTTGTGGGCATGATGGAGTCATCCTCCCTAGCCAACCTGAGATGGACCTCGGTCGGGATGTCAAACTCCTGCCTGAAGTATTCTAACTTAGTTGGGGTGTCTACCCTATGCCTCTACATACCTATGATATCGGCTTGGGGGAAGGAGTTAGATTTCAAAAGGAAGTGTTTTTTTGAAGGTTTGAAAGACCTCGGCTAAAACCTAAATGTACACTGTGGTAAGAATTTGTGAGGATCTAAGGGGGATTCGTTTTAGTTTTCCCTAAGATTCGTGAATTCTACGACAAAACTCAAACCTAAGTCTAGGCAAATGAAGGTTGAAGGCAAGGATCTAGAAAAAACACAGCAAATAGAAACAGGAATGTGATTTAGAATCAAGAACAGTGATGAATCATCAAGAACACAGTGATAAAGTTTGTGCAGGTGTGTAACGCCAAGAACAGTGGCAAGGATCAACAAATATGCAAGCAGTATATTCAAGAATAGATTGGGCAAAAACAGAATCACGAAACAAACATGCTCAATACATGGTGGAAATTGAGATACAAATAAAACGATCAAAGACATGAGCAAGTTCGCAAAAGCAGCAGAGATCCTTTGAAGTACAAATAAGAAATTGAAACGAAGGGAACATTGACTCATCGAAAGAAAAAAGCCGGTGTTGAGTACGCCGGAGTCAGACGACGGCAGCAATTGGAAAAGATCAGTAAAAGTTTCGCCGGAGGAGATGAACGGAGAAGTTGCAGAGCTTGAAAGCTTGGAACAATAGCGGATTTGGGCAAGTAAAGAGAGAGAGTTAGCACGAAGTTGGGGATGCAAAAATGAAAAGACGGAGAAAGAGAAATGGTTTTGATCAAACGCAGAGAATGGCGGCAAAATACCATCAATGTGCCTAGGACGACGTGCTTGTCAGATGGCGCATGCAAAAACGATACGACCTGATGGCGCGTGTCAGGTACGGCTCAGTAGGGGAAAGACGTGTGGCGAAAACGGTTGAAATACTGTGCGTGACAGCCCATACGCGTGATGAAACTCTTGGAGTTCTTGATTTAAAAAAGCAAAGACCTCTGCTAGGAGGATGATCTCGGCTAAATAACTTTGAACAAACTTGGTTATTGGTTCTAAGGCATTGATGAAAACAGACTATAAGTCTTGGTCATATTGAGCCGACGAGTTATGACTTCGGCAATAGATGATGAAGTGAGCTTAGCAGACGTGCTAAGTGGAAGAAATGAAGAAATGATATAGGTTTCATCACCTCAGGATGTTGAGGTAATAGAACCTAGGGGGCAGTTGTGGGGACATAATTTTTGAGTGGCAACACGTGGCTGGGGTGGCACCGAAGTGACAGCCGAGGTGCCACGTGTCCTGATCATAACGCCAAGGTAATCTCAGTTAGGCCGAGGTTATCTCCGAAGATACCGGAGTCCGGGATAAGCGGATAAGGGACAAGAGTCCAAGAACGAGAAAAGGCTTCAGTTTGGATAAAGATGAGACTCTTAGAGAGTTTATCTCAATCCTACTGGGAGTCCAAGATTAACAGTAATCCAGAGTCCATTGGAACTAGGCTTTTATTGGGACTAGGATTGTGTTGGCTATAAAAGGGAGGCATCCTCGTGGGTCTAAGGTACGCTTTTGATATTCTGAATAGTGAGTTAAGCACTTTTGCTATTTTTGAGAGATAATTGACTTGATCATCGGAGTCCCCCCGAGTGGATGAACCACCGCCGGAATCTCTTCTTTCTGTGATAGGTCGTTCGGGCTTAATCTATTCTGCTGGTGCTCTCCAGCTAAGTACTTGTTTGGCAGTGTAGTTAGAAATCTACTCACACAATGTGAACCTTCACATCTTTATGTTATATTATTAAGATGCAGAATATGTTGTAACCAAAATATCACATTGTTATTTATGCTTATATGACTATTTCTAATTGTGAATATTAATATTCATTAAAGATGTGATAATCATAACACCAAAGTGAACTTTCACACCATGTAATAATCATGAAAATTCATACAATAATCAGTGATATGTGAACGTGAATATTTACATTATGCAACAATCATGCAATCATCAGTCTACATTGCACATCATGCAACCATCACACGTTTCTAATGTTGAAGTTCACATCACCAAATGCAAAACATTAAAATCTAATAATTTACAACAATAATAATTTCAGTGGATGTGTACATTACATTCACAAAAATACTCAATCAATAAGCATACATATACACGGATATATAATACCATATCAATCAATCTCGAAACAAAAAGTTGAATCAAACTTTAATAAATTATTGAACAATTTCAAACATATATCTCTACCAACACATACCTATATGCAGTTGCAAAACAAAAACGGTGCTAACCTTGCCCTTATGATATTTAAATAGAAGAAAATAGAGTTTTGAACTACAATAATGAAAAAAACATAGGGTTTGAAACTGCAACAGTGGAAGAATGATGATGATGATGAGCTCTTTTCTGGATTTCTTCTAGTTTGTTTTTTTCTTTGATCATCATCACCCAATTCATCTCTTTGACTTTTTGTTGTTTTGTGATTTTTCCCAATTCTCAAATGGGCAAGTTAAAGAGAGGGAGAGCATGAGAGGAAGTTCCTTTATGCTGCAAGATTATTTTTCAACTATGTTTTCTTGTCAATATTATAATTTAATAATATATGTTTAGGTTTTAAAGAAACCTATCTCACTAATTTTAAAACTGTCAAAACAAAAAAAGGAAACAAAAAGATTACAATTGTGTGTAATATTTACTATCAAAAATAGAACAAGGGTATATTAGTCCCAAAAATATTATAAATAAGGAAAAAAAAAGATCTCTTATGATACAAGTCTAAATATATGGGACTAAGTAGAACACAAAAAAACTTTATGGACGTATTGGGCTATAAGTCCTCCAAATAGAATTTGTAAATAAATCTCTCTTCTTATATTTGGAGTTTTTGTAAAAATTATATATAGAGAAAGACAAAACTCGAACCCATAACTATGGGTTTAACAAAAATAAATAAATAAATAAATTTAACCACTTGATCAACACATTGTATGAATATGTTTTTTTTTTTTTTTTTTATCATTATTCTTATAATGTTATTTTTTTTAAATTGCTCACTAAGAGAATATCAAACAGAGTGGTCCAGCAAAGTGCCTCACAATACATCGGAAACATAGTACATGATAGAGTATCCAAATTGAGTGGCCAACAAAGTGTGGCCAATAGAATATCTTATCATCAGATTGAAACAAAGATCTAACCATCCAGAGTGTTTGGATAGAGTATCCCAATATAGAAAATGCATCCAACTACTATGCCAAGTGTCCGAATTCTCACATAAGTGTACCACCATGTAAAAATGGTAGTTCTACATGCCACTTTGGTCGTGACACATGTATTTAAATAAAATAAATAAAAATAAACGGATGCTTATCCGTTTTTTTTCTTTTTAATTGTTTAATTATTTTTATTTTATTTAATAGCTTAGTTGCTATCTTAAAAAAATATATAAAATGTTTTTGAACAAGGCAAATGTTTAGAGGATTTGATGTTTGATCAATATTTTTATGATAAATTATAATCACTTCTTCTAAAATTTGAGAAAAATACAATTAGTTTTATAAGTTTAACATAATTATATTGATATTCTTTTTAATAAGGTTAAAGCGATTGAAACTATTACTGATAATGGGTAGACAATGAAATAAATAAAGATAAATATATAATTTAATAGAAAATAGTTCACAACATCGTTTTTTTTTTAAATTTTATTTTAAATCTATAATACTTGTGAATTACTGATGAAAAAATATTCAAAGTATTACGTGAATTAAAATTTTGAGGGAGTCTAAAGTGAGTATAATTTTTTTCCAAATCTAAAGGCAAAAGTGAGTGCAAATTACCCATATTTTTCATTCTTTTTTAAAAAAATAGTTTGTTTTTATTTAAAAAATTAAAAAGATATATAATTTGTAAAGAACAATGATTCATGACTTTAAATTTAAAACTCTAACAATGGCACTAATGATGCGACATGCACAAAAAAAATAAAAAATAAGACATATATATCAAATCATTAATGAGTGAGGCCCACAGCAACATAAGTAGAATTCTCATTAAAGTTTTATTTTTAGTGCTCTTAAACATTTTTGATTTGTAAAATATATAATGAAATATAAAGAAAAAACTATATTTGACAAGTCGTGAGATGGTGGTCAGCAGTGGAGTTGTTAGAGATGGTAGTCGATGAGATGTAGTCAGAGGTGATGTGGAGAACAGTAAGGGCGGGCCTCGTTTGTTTAGAAGCATCACAGTCCGGAGTGGACTGTGATGGATGAACAATATATATAGCTCATGTTTGTTTTGTGTTGTGGCCTCCGAATTGTTAGTCCGTTTGGACTGGGATGGGTCTTGGGCGGGGGTATTAGCAATCCGGCGTGAGAGATGGTATTAGCAAACTAGTCCGTTCGGATTGGGTGTTACCGGACGTCTGCCCGGTCAATCGGCTGGTCAACCGGCCAATGCAATTTTATTTTTTTTTACTTGTTGGGCATTTTTTAGTTAACATTAATGTTTAATGTTTTTGTATTTTTTGTTAAGTAAAAATCATAATTTTATTTGTTTTATTATTTTATATAAAAATAATTTAACAATCCCCTCACTAACAAAACAAACACAATTTTACTAATCCCCTCACTATGAAAACAAACACAATTTTACTAATCTCCTCACTATCAATCCCCTCCCTTCTATCACTGAAAACAAACGGGGTCTCAAGGTTTTGTAAGGCCTTAGACTAAGGCCCTGTTTGTTTTCAGAGGTAGAATGAAGGAGATTCATAGTGAGGAGATTAATAGTGAGTGGATTAAGTAAAATTGTGTTTGTTTTGATGATAGTTGTTAGTGTAGAGATTGTTAAATTATTTTTATATAAAATAAATATAAAACAAATAAAAAATACAAAAACATTAAACATTCATGTTTTTTAAAAAAATGCCCAATATGTAAAAAATTTTAAAAAAAATAAAAAATAAAAAAATTTCCAGAAAAAAATAAAATAAATAAAATAATGATTTTTACTTAACAAAAAATACAAAAAATTAAACATTAATGTTCAAAAAAAATGCCCAACATGTAAAAAAAGAAAAGAAAAAATAAAAAATAAAAAAAAATTTCTAGTCCGGCGGACTGTTTTGTTAATACCAAGTCTTGGAGGCCCATCCGAATCCGGAGCTTACTATCAATCCCCTCCCCATCTCTCAAAACAAACACAACATTAGTGTGTCCTACCTCACTACCAATCTCAATCCTCCCTCTAACTCTCCAAACAAACGGGGCCTAAGATATGAAAATAAAATTTTATTTTAGAAGGTCTATGAAAAATTGAGACATTCAATAATATGAATTTTTAATTTTGGGGGGGGGGGGGGGGGGTGTTTAGCCATGGGATTAAGGCCTCATTTGGGATACACACATTTTAGTTTAAAAGTTAAAAAATTATTGAAAAAATTTAAAAGTCTATAATTTATACCAAAAAGTCAAAGATTCGCTTTTCTTTTTATTTTTTGCACATCTTTTCATAAAAAATTAAAAAGTCATTGAAAATATACTAGTTTTTTTTATCTTATATCTTAGCCAAAAAGTCAAAAAGTTACTAAAATAGTTTGTTCCCAAACAAGGCCTAAGGCTCTATTTGGGGACAAACGTTAGGGCTAAAATGGTTAATAAATACAAAAAAATGTTAAAATAATCAATAAAATAAAATGTCACATTTTATACATCAATCAATCACTTTTTTTCTCACAACTATTTATTCAATTATAAAAAAATTCACAAATTATCTCAAACACAACTTTTTTTCATCGCATAAAATAGTTGAAAAGCCAATAAAATAATGGAAAATGCCTCCGACCCCCAGTGGGGGTGCTGGGGGTCGTGCGTGTAGCTCCTTGATTGGGCAAAAAAAAAAAATTATTTATTTATTTATTTATTTCTGTTTTTAGCCAATGGCGCAGCGCCACGTCACTGGGGGTACGACTCCCACTGGGGATCTGAAGCAAGGTTCTAAAATAATCAAGTTCCCAAATGAGACTTAGGCCTCGTTTGGGAACCCTCCATTTTAGTTAAAAAGTCAAAAAGTTACTAAATTAGCCAAAAAATCAATAACTCATACCAAAAAGTCAAAAATTCTTTTTTCTCTCTACTTTTTGCACTTCTTTTCGTAAAAAACTAAAAAGTCATCCCAAACATACTAGTTTTTTTTAGCTCATATTTTAGCCAAATAGCCAAAAAGTTTCTAAATTAGCATGTTCCCAAACGAGGCCTTAAGTACCTTAATAATTAAGTCACCTCTATTGAAAATTAGAAAAAAAATTCTAAAAACTAATTTAGTGAAAAAAAATAATAGTTAAAAAAACTCATCATTTCATATAATTTTCCATCTTTTTGAGCGTGAAAACAATTTTAAAAATTTAAAAATATTATTCAGTGTGTTTGGTTTCACTTTTCTAAATTCAATTTTCTGAAAATTGAGTTTTTTGTTTTTTGAATTTTTTTTTATTTTTAGTGAATATTTTTTAAATTTTAAGCATTTTTTTTTTTACTTTTTAAAATGCACCTTACTTAGATGTATTTAAATAGTAAAATATTTGTAAAATATGTTAAAAAATTAATAAATACACAAAAATATAATAAATATACTGAATTTTTGTTTTTTTTTTTTGGTATTTAGTGTATTTGTTTTTTTAAAAAAAATTACAAATATTATTCTTTTTAAGTGTATTTATGTTAGGTGTGTCTAAAATTTTTTAAAAAAATTACTTAAAATATTAAAAAAAATTCATTGAAAACATTAAAATACGAAAAATAAAAAAGTAAAATTTTCTAAAAATTATTTTTTGAAAACCAACCAAATGTGTTTATTTCTTGACAAAGTAATTTCTATATTTAATTCTTTTTAGGAAAGTGATTATGAAATTAAAACCAGATAGAAGTCAATTTTTTTCAAAAATAAAAATAAATTTTAAACAATTTTTTGTTTTAGTGGTGTTTGGGATTATCTTTTTTTTAAGCGACTTTTTTGTTGCTTTCTTTTTTTCATTTTTAATAAAAAGATTTATCATTTTGAAGGTGATAAATCCCAGGTGAATCAAAGTCCAAAATGCTAGAAGTTGTATCGCTTTGAAGCAATGTGGCTGAGAGAGGCTAATTGTGAGGACATTGTAACACTTGTGTCCTTCAAAATTTTTGGGAAGTGTATTTGAATCTTTTATTTTTATTTTGGAAATTTTTGGCGTTGTTATGGGTTGATTTTGAAGGAGTATAATCCGATTTAAACTTGTTGGGTTTGGTTGTTCGTACTTGTTCTTGTCAAAAGTTCCTTGGAAACTTAGAAATTCTATGCTGGGGTCGACACCAGCCTTCCTAAGGGTCGCCCCTTACCTATTGGTGAAGTTTCTGGAAGTGTTGCTGGAAAATAGGGTAGACACCAGATTGGAGAGGGTCGACCCTCTTATGTCTGTGTGTTGGTTGCTGGAAAATAGGATAGACACCAGTCTAGGAGAGGGTCGACCCTCTTACATGCTGTCAAACATAAGTTCCTTCATAGGGTCGACCCCTGTGATGAAAGGGTCGACCCCTGCAGCCATTTTTTTTTTCAGATTTAAGTCCGGTTTTAGGCGTACTTTTTGAGGATTTTGACTTGATCTTTTGGGTTTGACTTTGGGACTTTATTTCGTTATAACCTAGCACTATAAATAGGTCCATCACTTAACATTTTCTTTACTTTTCTTCTCTTTCTCCCTCTCCAAGCCGTCACACACTCTCTCCCTCTCCAAAATCACTTTTTGCTTAAAGATCTTTAGATCTACTCTCTTGGAAGCATCTCCTTGCCTTGCTCCTTTGAGATTAAGTGTAAAGCTTGTCAAGAGTTTCGTTTTGATCCAAGTAGAAGTTGGTTTCGACATCTTTGGATTTTCAACCTTGTTTTGCTCATCTTCTCTTCTAAGCTTGAGGTAGGGATTTTCTACACTCTAATATGGTTTTTAGCTTAGTTATTTGCTATTGTGGATAGATGATGAGATTTGGTTGTGGTTTGGACAAATCTAGGATTTCGATGCGAAATGAAAAGAGGGGTATTTGATGAATATGAGATAAATGAGTATGAAGCTTGAATAAAATGTCATGTTGTGCCAAAATAGTTGATTTTGGTGTTTGGGTTGATATTTGGTGAAAGTGGGATTTTGCCCCAATTTTGATTTTAAATAATTATTTGCATAAATAATTGGGATTAACATTGAAAATGTGAAATTGGAAGGTTATGGGTATAGATGGTGAAATTAGATATATATTATCTTACACTTTTGGAAGTTGTGAATAAACTATTTATCTTGAGATTGAATATCTGTTTAGAGATAAATGTATTGGGCTATCGGTGGAGGATAGCTATGATTGTTGTAGAAATTGCATGAGGATTAGGCGATTTAATGCTAATCAAATGTTGGTTGTCATTGCATATGACTATGTTTATAAATACATTGTATATGTATGTTTATTTGGGAGGAGAAAGGGGATGGTCCCTGCTGAAAGCAAGCTGGCCGGAGTGTCCTGGATGAAAGACCCAAATCATATATATATATGGGTGCCGATTCTCGCGGACGAAATATCCGTAAAATGGCATATTTGAGAAATCATATATGGGTGCCGATTCCCGCGGACGAAATATCCGTAAAATGGCATATTTGAGAAAATATACATGGGTGCCGAATCCTTCGGACGAAATATTCGTAAAATGGCAGATTTGAAGTGTTTATGTGTGTTTTGCATAATTGAAAACCATTGAGTTGTAGTCTCATTTTAGTTGTTGAAAGATAATGAATTTAACTCATGAATTGAGCAACATATATGAACTTGAAATGAGTTGAAGGAAAATGGAAATGAGGTTTGGTCTTAGTGGCATATGAATATGCAGACCTTGTGGATACTTTAGTATCAGTATTGTTTATACACGTGGTATTTATACATTTGCTAAACCTCATATATTGTGTTAGATTATTTCTACTAGGCTGTTGGCATACCCTATACTAGAATACCATTTTCAGGTGCAGGTGAGATGTTTCCTCCAAGGCAATAGCGGGAATGGACTGTCGGGAAGCAAGAGCTTCTTAATTATGTCTTTTTGTGTGTATGTTTGTTATTTGTAAAGCCAAGGGCTTAAGATGTATTGAGTGTGCAACCAAGTAATGACTTGGGAAGATGTAAGCCTACATGGCATTTAACTGGCTGCTAAACAGTAAACTCTGATGAATGAAAGTATTGTATTTCTGTTATATTCTTCCGCATGATAGATAGGTTTATTGTATTATTTTGGGGGCGTTACAGACATAGTCACGAATGGGTGGAATTAGGCGAGCAATTTAGCTGGGGTAAAGTTGGTGTCGCATAAGATGAAGGCATTGGCTTCTCAGTTGCAGGTTTGGAATTGGTAGGTTCTGTGTAATGTGCAAAGGAAGTTGCAACTAAAAATGACAACTATTCAATGACTACAAGCCTTGCAACTTCTAACTGAAGCTGACATGAGGGAGTTGCGTCAGGTCTAGCTGGAGATGGATGAGTTCCTTGAAAAGAGTCGGTGATATGGGCTTAACGAGCTCGATCTAATTAGTTGAAGAAGGAGGATAGAAATACTGCCTTTTTCCATGCAAAAGCTCTCCAAAGGCAAAAGAAGAAGACAATTTCTGGTCTGGAGAATAGCCTAGGTGGGTGGTGCTTGAAACCAGTTGAATTGGAGGAGATTGTGGTAAGCTACTTCAAAGAGCTGTTTACCACCAATATTCCTAGTCATATGAATGAGGTAGTAGAATGTATCACTCCGTCCATAACCGAAGGGATGGCTCAAAGACTGAACATGAATTTTGTGGCAGATGAGGTACATATAACATTGTTCCAAATGCACCCAACAATGGCCCCTAGGCTTGACGATAATCCAGTCCTTTTTCCCCAAAAGTTATGGGACCTGGTGGGAGTAAATATGTGTACGGCTGTTTTGGGGATTTTAAATGAGGGGTAAGACGCTTCTTCAATCAACAATACCTATATTGTTCTAATTCCTAAAGTGAAGAAGCCAAAACGTCCAAGTCAATTTTGTCCAATTAATAGGTGCAATGTAGTGTATAAGCTAGTATCGAAGATGCTGGAGGTGTTGGACAAGGTAGTTTCATTAAATAACTGTACCGGGAAGGGCTATTACTGATAATCTGTTGACAACTTTTGAAGTATTCCATTACCTAAATAATAAAAGAACAGGCCAAGCTGGTTATTTTGCGTTAAAGCTAGATATGAGTAAGGCATATGACCGGGTGGAGTGGTCAAGATGGGATTTCCGTTAAAGTTTGTTGGTTTGGTGATGCATTGTGTATCGAGTGTTTTTTATTAGGTGCTTCTAAATGGAAAGCCAACACAACAATTTACACCATTAAGGGGCATTCGACAAGGTGATCCTATACCCCCTTATTTGTTTTTGTTATATGCGGAGGCCTTATCTGCTCTGATACGGCGAGTTGAAACAAAGGAACGGATCTCCGGCATATCAATTTGTCGAGGGAGACCTCAAATCTCTCATATTTTCTTCGCCGATGATAGCTTGTTGTTTGCCAAGGCAACTGACCAATCTATGAACACAGTTGGATCTATCTTGTGAAAGTATGAATTGGCCTCTAGACAGAAAGTCAACTTTGAAAAATCGGGGATATGTTTTAGCTCGAATGTGAGGAAAAAGGAGTAGATCCGTCTTTCAACTTTTGTGTGTATGGGCCAACTGGTGAAAAATATGAAATATTTGGGGATGCCATTAGTTGTGGGTTAGTCAAAAAAGGCAATGTTTAATTATATAAAAGACAGAGTGTGGCAGCGCCTTAATGGTTGGAAGGAAAAATCTTTGTTGACAGCTGAGAGAGAAGTTCGTATTAAGGTCGTAGCTCAAGCTATCCTAACATATATAATGTCCTGTTTTGAGTTGCCAGATGGTTTGAGCCATGAGATTAGTGGTATGATAGCGAGGTTTTGGTCGGGTCAATGTGAGGAAATGTATAAGATTCATTGATGCAGTTGGAAGAATCTATGTAAGGTGAAACCTAAAGGTGGGATGGGTTTTAGATCTCTTATGGCTTTTAATAAGGCTTTGTTGGCCAAGCAAGCGCGAAGACTCCTAAAATTCCTGAATAGCTTGGTGGCTCAAGTATTGAAAGCTAAATATTATCCAAACTACTTGATTCTTGACGCATCACTGGGGGGCGAGTCCATCATTTTTGTGGAGGAGCATTTGGAATGCGCAACCTATTATGTTAGAAGGTATGAGGTGGCACATTGGAGATGGGTCTCAAATTCGAATATGAAAGGACAAATGTGTACCACAACCATATTCTTTCAAAATCTATTCACCTCCTAATTTCTTGCATGAAAATGATAGAATGAGTGCACTGATTGATATTGATTTGGGGAATTGGAATGACGAAGTTCTTGTTGTTTGCTCCCACCATATGAAGTTGAGGTAATTAAATCTATACATGTTTGCCCATATCCGTCGGAAGACACACTAGTGTGGTATTACACAAAACATGGCCTTTTCTTAGTTAGCTTGGCTTATCATCTTGATATGGGTATTCGCAGCAGGTATTCGCAAGCTTCGTCGTCAGATGGTGGTGGTGTTAGAGCGGATTTTTGGAAGAAATTATGGAATATAGGGCTTCTTAGAAGGGTCAAAATTTTTGGTTGGAAAATGTGTTTGGAAATTCTGCTGGTGCAATCTAAATCGAGGGCACGAAAGGTGTTTAATAAACGATGATTGTGGTCTTTGTCATAAGGATCCTGAATCAGTTCATTACTATTTTTTTGATTGCCCTTTTGCGATAAAGGTGTGAGAGTGCAATAGCCTTGCATTGGTTGTTAATTGATAAATGGATGGGTCTTTGTTCGACTGGATTTTTGAGATTATTTCATCTCTTGATGCTGCGAGTGGTGAGCTCTTTGTGGTGATTTGTTGGCACATCTAGACACACACCGTAACCAGGTGGTGTTCAATGACAAGCACCAAACTTAGGAAGTGCTTTTGAGTTTTACCAAGAGGTCTGTGAATTTTAGTATCGTGTTTGGGTGTTACAGAATGTTCAGATGCAAACTTGGTGGATATCTCTTGAGGAAGGGATGCTTAAGATAAATTTTGATGTGGCTTGTTTTGCAGAAGAAGGTTTGATTGGTGTTGGGCCTGTGGTTCGTGACCACAAGAGAAAGGTCATTGTTGCCATGTCAGTAAACAAAAAGTTAGCGATGGATGTGGAATGTATTGAGGCCTTTGCAGTGCTTGCGGCGATTCAATTTGAATTGGATTTGGGACTGCACCATATAATTCTTAAAGGTGATTCATTATCAACCATTTGAGCCCTTCAATGCTCCTCTGAGTCCTTATCATCTTTTGGGCACCTTGTGGAGCAATCCAAAACTCTGATGGCTAGATTCCGATCTTGGGAAGTTAAGCATGTGAAACGACAAGGGAACTCGGTAGCCTATTGTCTAGCTCGGATGGCGGCTGCTATGAATGGCTTTTTAGTGTGGATAGAGGAGGTTCCGTTTTCGTTGCGCTCTCTCGTTAGGAGGGAGGCGTCTTTTTAAGTCCTTTTATTGTTTATTTATGCTTTTGACTATCTATAAATAAATAAATAAATAAATAAAAAGATTTATGATTTATAAATAAAATTCTATTGCTAAAGATTAAAAAAAAAAAAACAGTGGAATCTTTAATTTTTTTTTTTATCTGTCATGATATTTTTTTTTCACTCTTTAAATTCTTATACAATAGACATACCCCAAAAAAAAAAAAAAAAAAAAAAATCACACAAATTTGAAAAAGAAAAATACTTTATCTATACAATTTTTCCCCCACAACCCCCCAAAAAACTTGAATTAATGACCCACATTTCTACACTCATCTCTTCTCTCAAAACCTTCCAACTAACCTTGGCCTCGTTTGGAAAGTTGGCTATTTTAGTAGGCTATTTTAATTTTTAGCTATTTTAATATGCTAAAATATTTATATTTGGGAAGATAATTTGATTTTTTTATAGTTGGATATGATATTTGTGAGAGAAAAAATGAAATGATTATAAATTTAATGTGATATTTTACCTTATTAATTATTTTAACTTATTTTATTTTGGGGCATGCACCAATAAATCCCAAATGTGTATCTTGTAACCCATTTGGTCCTATGAATTTTCTTATGAACCGTTAGGTCCTATCCCAATGTTAATAACCATTGAACATCATCGACATCAAACATTATCCATCAAACATCAAAATATCAAACATCAAATTTATGAGTAACATCAAACATCAAACATTAAACATCATCAAAACAGATCAACATTAACAAAACAGATCAATATTAACATCATCAAAACAGATCAAACATCAAACATTAACATTAAACATTATCCATCAAACATCAAAATATCAAACATCAAATTTATGAGTAACATCAAACATCAAACATTAAACATCATCAAAACAAATCAACATTAACAAAACAGATCAATATTAACATCATCAAAACAGATCAAACATCAAACATTAACATTAACATTAACATCATCAAAGCAGAACAACATTAACAAAAAAAGATCAAACATCAAACATTAACAAAACAGATCAACATTAACATCAAACATCAAACATCATCAAAACAGATCAACATTAACAAAATATCATCAACACAGTGATGTTCTTCCCTCAAATCGGATTGAATATCAGATCTGTGATGTTCTTCAACACATTGATGTTCTTGAATATTAGATCTGTGATGTTCTTCAACACAGTGATGTTCTTGAATGTTCTTCCCTCAAATCATATGAACATCAAGAGAAAAAAAATAAAAAATAAAATAAAATAAAATAAAATAAAATAAAATTACAAAAACCCAAGTTGCAGAATCAAAACTTCATGGATATGTAACAAATCAACATATAATAACAATTCCCTTAGACTAACGCAGTAGTAACCGTCCTCCCTCTCCCAAACGGCGTAGTTCGCGTCTCCACGGATCTCAACATCGTGTTCTCACCTAGGGCTTACAGTGTCTGCGTCGAATCGAATGTGTGGAGGCTCGGTAGCCCCGATCAATCGACTGGTAAGAACATCGTGACGACTGGTGGGATCGAAGTGTTCTTAATCCAAAGGTAACAGAGAGGCTAGATCTGGTTTTTCCTCTCTCACTAGGCAACAGTGTGTTTGGATGCTGAGAAAGTTTGAAACAAAAATCATTAGGAGTGTCTTTTGATTCTCTTGTGAATTTGTAGGAATAAGAAGAGGATGTGTATGCAGAGAAGAAGAGGAGACTTGGGCGATGCCTCTGTGTTGTTGTTGGTGTGGCTAAGGGAAAAAGCAAACACCCGACACAGCCATTGTTGCTGAATTTGATGATAACACCAGAGGAGGCTAATCCTAATCCTATCATATATGCCCATTTTTTTTATTTATTTAATTTTTTTAGACAATTTTATATATATAAAAATCTTCAGATTTTTGGATCTAGGCTTCGATTTTGTATCTGTGGACTCTCTATCAAGTTGGATGTTTTTTATGACGATGTTGTTTGGTTGTGATGTTTGATCTTTAACTGCTGAAATAAAAAGAATTTTTTGATCTGATTCTTTTGAATATTGATGTTGTTTTGATGATGTTGTGATGTAAAAATAGGACTAATTGGTGTACAAGAAAACTCTTAGGACCAAATGGTTTAACTTTCCTTCATATAGGATTTATGGATAATTTTTCCTTTTATTTTTTGTGAATTCTAGCCCAAAAAATAATAAAAGCCTTTGCCAAACAAGGCCCTTGTTATGTCATTTTGAAAAATTTACAAAAGAGAAATTGTATAGATACAGTATTGCTATTAAAAAAACAATATACGATTATAAAATGAAAGAATAACACGTCAGTGGAAGTAATAAAAATTATTTTAAAAATAAAAAAATTATAATTATAATTATTAATATTTATAATATTATTTATTTTTGTAAATAATGACAGTCTAATTTCAGTTATAAAATTGTGGAGACACGTTTCATCACAGTAGACGCGGCTGCGCCACGTGTTGTATTTCATTAAAGAACTCACCATGAAGCAGCATCATTAATACACACGTGATGAATGCGCTTCATATAGTGATCATGCTTTCACTTGCCACTATGACATAAAAATAGTAATAATCACGTTTTTTAGATGGGGAAAAAACAATGATGCTACTTTTTATTTCGTTTATACGCATGGTTATAAATTTTGTAATTTTTTTTTGTTACCACTTATTAATTATGATATTATTTTAGTTATGATCTAATAATTCTTTTATTATATTTTAAGTGATATTTAGTTATAATTTTTTTATTTTTTTAAATATGAGTCCCATAGGATTGAGCCATAATATTTATGATAATCAAATTTACAAATGTATTATACACTACCATAGCATTACTCCTTTTTATATGTATGATAAATCTTATATATAATATTTATTAGACAAATTTGCATAAAAAGTTATTCAAGTTTAATAATTAATTAATTTGTACCAAAATAATACATAAAAGGATTTTGTTATTAAGTTGTCGTTGTTGTTGTTGTTTTTTTTTTTTTTCCAATGTAAAATATACATGTGTTTTTCTATGGGCTGATGCAAGATTCTAACCTCAGTAAGGCTAACATATATTTAACAAAAAGAGTTTAGTATTTTTGTACATTTTGTCATGGTTGTAGAAACAAGTAATGTTAAAATAAGATGAATCAATCCCTGATAAGATGACAAATTAACAACTTTCTTATCTTTACAAACACTTGGCACAATTAAAAAATTATTAATAACTTTTGAAACTAGGAATGTCTAAGAATGTCAATCTAGTTTTGCAACTGAAATTTTAAATGCATGACTTTCTTAAGGGTTTAGTTATAAGGAGAAAATTATGTATTCAACTTTCTTGAAGGAGTTGAATTAGGATACAAACACTTGATACTTTGCAAATGTGGGGATGCAAACTCCTATTAGGTGTTAATTTCATAATTAGCAATTGACTTTTGCCGATTAAAAAAAATTAAAATTTTAAATGCAAATTTAATTTATTTGAAAGTTTTTCAAGTATCTTTGATTTTGAAATACTTATAACTATTCTTAAGATTTGAAGCATAACTAAGATCAAACAACTTTATTAGACCCTCTTTAAAAAAGTTGTTTAATTCTTGTAATTGTAAAAATATCAATATGAAAATGATCCTCAATGATTTTGTGGTATCTTTTTTGATGACGAGCACTATTTCCATCGAATGTAAGACATCAAAATAAGAGAATAAGAGGAAAAAAGAGAGAATTGAAATAGAGAAATAAGAAGATGAAAGATTAGAAGTAGAAGAAGTTTTGAAAGAGAGATGAAGAAGAGGAAAAAAAACTAAAATTGGAGATTGAGTTGAGGAGAGTATTGAAAAGAAAAAAAAAATGTAAGGAAAAAACAAAGACAAAAGGAAGAAGAAGAAAAGGAGAGAAACAAAAGGAAAACATATATCTATATATATATAAGGAAAAAACAAAGACAAAAGGAAGAAGAAGAAAAGGAGGAAAAAAAAAAAAAAAAAAGAGGTAGAGAGAGGGAAACGTACTTGGTGCTAAAGAGTGAAAAGTGAAACTTAAAAATGTAGACTAACTCAAAGAAATCTTGGGGAGGCCAATATTAAATTTCTCAAATGTTTTTTTTTTTTTTGAAAGGGTGACACTATATAATTTATAAATATTCATAACTAATTTTACTATATTGAAAGTTTTTTTTTTGAAACTTTGGAGTGATGATTGCTCTTGCCAACCCCTCGATCCATCCCTATTTATTCCCCTTTGGCTTTACATTATCATTGTTTACATTTTTTTCTTATTAAAAACAAATCTCATTACTTTATTGATTGCCAAACCCTCCATTTGCGACCATTGCCTCCTTTTGCAATTTGCCTAGATCTGGTTCGGCAGTCTATGACTGAACTACTACCATTTGTTCGGTGGTATATATCGGAACTACTGCCATTTATTCGGTGGTCTACATTGCCCAAATCTAGTTCGACAGACTATGATTGAACCACTACCATTTGTTCGGTGATATATGTTTGAACTAACTCCATTTGTTTGACATTGGTTTTTTGAATCAGAAATAACAATTTCGATCTCTCTCTCTAGCTATATCTGTTTTGTTGTCAATCTCTCTTTCTTCTAGGCTAAGGCCATAGAGGGGATGGGTGATGCAATTACGATGGGCAAAGTTGCGGTGGTGGACATCATGATGGTGAGAATCATTGGTGGAAAAGAATGAGGCGGGGGTTGTATTGG
Source organism: Camellia granthamiana (assembly GCA_036172215.1). Taxonomy (NCBI): domain Eukaryota; kingdom Viridiplantae; phylum Streptophyta; class Magnoliopsida; order Ericales; family Theaceae; genus Camellia; species Camellia granthamiana. The sequence goes on from CM069906.1 coordinate 155,478,885, forward strand.
TGATAAGGTCGCTTGAAAGTGAAAATGTATTATTGTGGTAAGAGAGGTTGCTTGAGAGAGAAAACAGGGGAAGTCGCCGAAGGGAGAGAATAAGGGAGGTCGACTGATGGTGTCACTGGAAGTTGCCAGTTGGAGTGTAGGTGGGGGTGAGAGTAAGATTAGGGTTAGGGTTAGAATTTGGAAATATAATGATGGGGATAAAATAAAAAATTCATGTTATGACAAAATTGTAATTAAAAAAAATAACGATGGTGTCACTGGAAGTTGCCAGTTGGAGTGTAGGTGGGGGTGAGAGTAAGATCAGGGTTAGGGTTAGAATTTGGAAATATAATGATGGGGATAAAATAAAAAATTCATGTTATGACAAAATTGTAATTAAAAAAAAATTAAAAGAGTGGGGGGTCCAAACTAAAAAAAATAGGGGCATTTAGCAACACTCTTAAACAATTTGTATCCATAAATAGATAAAATAAAGAATAATATTGGAGTACATTGATTAGAAACTCATTCGGTAAAATAAACACTATATATATATATTTGTATTTTAACTAGAGAAAATAAAGAATAACGTCATGCAACTTTTCAATTTAGCTTTTATTTTATTTATTAAATTTTTTCATGTTTTCGTCTTTATCATTTTAGCTTTATTTATTTAGCAAAAATCACACCATTGACATCGTCTTCACAAATTTTAAAAGAGAATTTTTTTTAAGGTCTCTGATATTAAGATTTTATAAAATAAATGATATATAATATTTTCATAGTAGTTGGATCTCTTAATTTTTTCTTAGAGAAAATTTGACACAGAGAAATTTGGCCTTGACATAGAGAAATTTCGCCTTGACACAGAGAAATTTCAAATTTTCAATTTTCATAAAGAAAATGATCACAAAGAAATCGAGGGACTTTAACTAATAAAAAAAAATATTGGACCTCTTCTACACGCAAAATTGGAAAAGGATGTTTTACTAATTTTTCCAATTTAAAATCTATATTAAGGCAAAACTTTTTTTTATAGTGGTGTGTGTTTCTCCAAATGTTATTTTGCCAACAAAATAATTTACATTTGAATTTTAATGTATCACAATGTAACAAGTAGACGTATATTGGAGCATATTTTCTTTTTCCTCTCTTGAATTATACATTTATTGCAATATAATTTTTATTCAATTTTTTTTTTAATAAAAAGTTTTAGTTTTTACATATCTTTTAATTGTAAAACAAATTAAATAATTAAAATTACTTTTTTTTTATTATTTAAAATTGTTAATTATTCCTCCAATTCAATTATTATTTCCACTATTAAACTGACAGTTATGTTAAAATGTTACAAAATTTATGCCTTATTAATTGTGTTATATATTTATTTAAAATTACATTTTTATATGATGATAAGTAAGACTGTGGGAGTTGAATTAAACTCTCATTAGGGAGTTGAATTAAAGTGGCAAATACTTGGGGTGTGTTTGATTGGACGGACTGGATAAGAGGGATTAGAATCCATCAGACTTGAGTCCTGGGACTGTGAATCTCCCGGACTATTTGGTTGGATTGGATTTGTATCCTGTGTTTGTTTTTTCATGAGATTAGATGTTTAGGTGAATCTAACGTTTGGTTGGACGGATTGGATATAATAAATGAACAAAAGACTATTTTATCATTTTTCAATTGTTGACTAAGTAATAACAATATTAAACATATCTTTAATATTTTAATTATTTTTAGCTAGATTAAATAAAAATTTATTTTATTTTATTTTTTACACAATCAAATAAATTTATTTTTTTTTAAATTAAATAAATAAAATATCAATAAAAATATATGTTATTTTTTTAATTAAAATTTTAAATAAATTTGTTTTTAAAAATAATAATAATAATTAAACAATGAAATTAAATAAAACATCTATTAACATTTAAATAATGAAATTAAATAAAATATAAATAAAATTTTAAAATAAAACATCAATAAAATATCTATAAAAAATTATTTTAAAAAAAATTAAATAAATAAAACATCAATAAAGAGTTAAATAAAATTATTTTATTTTTAAATTGAGACATTTAAATTTTATTGAATTTTACTAAATATAATACATAATTAAATAGTATGGTCAAAATAGTCATTTTACCACCTAATCCCAACAGTAGATAGTCTTCCGAAAATTGTCCCCCCCCAGGATACAATAGCCCCCCCCATATGGGGGATAAGGAGTCCGACCAGACTCCATATCCGGCGGACTAAAAAAAAAAACAAACGCTGGATTAAATGCTTTCCCAAATTACAATTCGCACAGTAAATACTATTGGGATTATAATCCAAGGGAGGCTCTTTATCCGGCGTTTGTTTTTTTTTTTAGTCCGTTGGACATGAAGTCCGGCCGGACTCCTTATCCCTCATATGGGGGACTATTGTATTCTAGGGGGGGTATGGGACAATTTTCGAGGGACTATCCACTGTTAGGATTAGGTGATGAAATGACCATTTTGACCTTCTACTATTTAATTATGAATTATATTTAGTAAAATTCAATAAAATTTAAATCTCAAGTTAAAAATAAAATAATTTTGTTTAACTTTTTATTGATGTTTTATTTATTTAATTTGTTAAAATAATTTTTTATAGATATTTTATTTTAAAATTTTGTTTATAATTTATTTAATTTCATTATTTAAATTTTAATAGATGTTTTATTTAATTTCATTGTTTAATTATTATTATTATTTTTAAAAATAAATTTATTTAAAATTTTAATTAAAAAAATAACATATATTTTTATTGATATTTTATTTAAAATAAATAAATTTATTTAATTGTGTAAAAAATAAAATAAAATAAAATTTTATTTAATCTAGCTAAAAAATTAAAATATTAAAGATATGTTTAATATTGCTAGTACTTAGTAAACAATTTAAAAAGGATAAAATAGTCCTTTGTTCATTTATCCTATCCAGTCCGTCCAACCAAACGTTGGATTCACAAAAAATAGTCCTTTCCAGACATCTAATCCCATGAAAAAACAAACACAGGATACATATCTAATCCAACCAAATAGTCTGGGAGATTTACAATCCCAGGACTCAAGTCTGATAGATTCTAATCCCCCTTATCCAGTCCGTCCAATCAAACATACCTTGGTGTTTTACAAAGGTAGGGATGCTAACTTCTGTAGGTACTAATCTAACAATTGACTTTTATCGATCAAAAAAAAAAAAAAAAAAAAAAAAAGAAAAAGAGTAAGACTGTATTTATTGTCATGCAATGCATATGCTACAATATACATATGAAACATTCTTTCGTAATTTTTTGTTTTTTGGGTCTTGTGCATTGTATGGGTCAAATGTTAATGAATTTTACAAATTTTTCGCAGAAGAAAAAAATGCCCAAAGTATGTATCAAAGTAATTTCTTTCAATGAGATTTAGTAGAAAAATATAAGAGTGGATAGATATTGGGCTGGGTTGACACTATAGTAAGAGTATGTATGTGTGTCATCCCAATCTCGGTTCAGACCAACATCGGCCTAACCTACTCATTCCAAACCTAATTCTAAAAGAACATCTAAATCTCAAGTTCATTCACTTTAATCTAATATATTTGAACTCTTTAAAATAAATATAATCTTTTATGAAGTGCTTTAGTTTAAGTTATAAAAAAAGTACATATATATATATGTATGTATTTTTATTATTTTTCTAAAACTATAATTGAGTAATAAAATTCGACTTGAAACTATTTTCAATGTGTATTATACAGTATTAATTTATGAGTAATATTCAACTTTATAATAATCACATTTTCATGTTCATTTGCTATACAATGATGGATTTGCTTACTTTTATTAATTCAGTGATAAAATTTGATATACAAACAGTGATAAAATTTGCTATAAGAATAATAGATTTGTTTAATTTTCCTAATTGAGTGATAAAATTTGTTATAATAATAGATTTGCCTCCCTTCTTCTCTCATAACTATAACTGAGTGATATAATTCGACTTGAAATTATTTTCAATCTGTACCATACAGTATTAATTTATGAGTGATATTCAACTTCATAATAATCACATCTTCATGTTCATTTCCTATACAATGACGGATTTGCTTACTTTTGCTAATCCAGTGATAAAATTTGCTATACAATGTCAGATTTGCTTACTTTGTCCAAATCAGTGAGAAAATTTGCTATAAGAATGATAGATTTGCTGAATTTTCCTAATTGAGTGATAAAATTTGTTATAACGATGGATTTGCTTCCCTTTTTCTTTATAACAATAATTGAGTGATAAAATTCGACTTGAAGCTATTTTCAATCTGTGCCATACAGCATTAATTTATTAGTGATATTCAACTTCATAATAATCATATCTTTATGTTCATTTGCTATACAATGATGCATTTGCTTACTTTTGCTAATTCAGTGATAAAATTTGCTACATAATGACAGATTTGCTTACTTTGCCTAATTGAGTGATAAAATTTGCTATACAATGACGAATATCCTTACTTTGTCTAATTCAGTGATAAAATTTGTTATAACAATGATAGATTTGCTTAATTTACCTAATCAAGTGATAAAATTTGTTATAATAATGGATTTGCTTACTTTGCTTAATCAAGTGATAAAATTTATTTACTTTACCTCATTGAGTGATAAATTATCAGTTGTTTTCATCTTCGTCATGATACTTCATGTTCTTTTGCAATTTGGAATCTAAACTTTGCTATACAGTTATATATTTGCTTAATTTGCATAATAGAGTGATAAATTCTTCTTAGTTTGCCTAGTTCAGTGATAAAATTCTTCTTAATTTTCAATGTTCATGCTTAATGTTTTTGTACAGATGTTCCCAGTCATCGTAAAAGATTACGTCGTCCAGAAACAAATTTCTCAAAGAAGAAAAAGATTGAAAAAGTTTAGTTTGTTATAGAGCCAACAGCACATGAAAGTGAAAATCAACTAGAAGTTAAACCTGAATCTAACATTGACAATGAGGAGCCCAAACAGCAACAACTGAAATAAGCTACAAAGCTCCACAAAGCAAGAGGGAAGAAAAAGATTGATGGAAGAAAAACTAGGACTGAACAGATACATGATAATGAAGCAAAGTATGTCTACCGTTCTAACATTCAATCTCTTATCAAATTTTTCAAGACAACAAAACTCGGAGAGGAGCATTTGACACTATTGAGAAAGACTCCTTTTTCACTTTTAGTTGATACATTGAGTGAAAACAAGGTTAAAAGAAGAGATTTAATTAAATATGATGATGTGGTTGTAAAAATTTTGCAAACTTACCAAATGGATGGAACCACATTTGAAATTGGTAGGAAGAAGCTGAAGTTGAAAAGAAATGACTTCAAGTTAATTTTTGGGATTGCATGTAGACAGAAGAAGATGAATCTTGCATACAGAAGAAAAAATGAGGTAGCTATGGTGTAAATAAAGAAAATAACCGAGAGTAGAATGACAAGTGTTTCAATTCAAAAATTGATAATGAAACTTTTGATAAGCAATAACAATGGAGATGTAGAAGATGTTGTTAGGTTTGTGTGCCTTCTAGTTTGTTTGCTTTTGTTGTATCCGGGTATTGGGACTACACTTGGTTGGAGGTTCATGAAATACCTCGAGGATATTGACAAAATGAAGTCTTATGATTGGTGTGGCGCAGCAAAACAACATCTTACAAGATCAATAGCAAGCAACATCAACCAAATTGATAGAGTGTGCGGATGTGTGATCATCTTATTGGTAAGTAAATACTTCACTTACAACTTATAAACTATAATATTTACATTTACTAAATACTAATTTATAACATTTTTTTTGTCTTCAACAGTATTGGATATGTAAGCATACAAAGATCATCAAACCAAATAACAAGAACGCAAGCCCAAGATTTGCAAAATGAAACATTACACATCTGGGAGAACGATTGGTAAAGTCATCCTTGTATGATCTGAAACATATTGAGGTATCCATTGATAACCTTTGTTTTGTTTAAACAAATATTAGATTTTGTTATTCAGTGATAAATTTTAGCTCGACTAATAAATTCTTCTTAATGTTCATGGTGTCACATTTCTGGTAGAAAATTATTTAGGCATTCCAACCATAACTTCCAAATCCTCTTCACTTTGTAGACCACAACAAGAATGTCCAGGCATTGAATACGATATATTCAAAGAACTACCAACTAACTCACTCCACTTTGCACACAATTTATATACTAAATCATTGAAATTAAATCCATCATTATACTTGATAACCAATGTCAAACCTTGAAACTTGCACATAAGAAACAAACAATTCTCCATCACTATAAATCCTACAACAAACAACAATTATATTTCAACAAACAACTCAAACACCCTAAAACAAAATCAAATACAGTGATAAAATTATCAACCAACTCAAACACATCAAAAAACCAACACTGATAACTTTAATAGTTAACACCACCAAAGACCAAGAACAGTGAATAATGCTTACAGTTATTAGACATAGTAACTTGATTTGAATCTTACCATTACATTATGCAACATTTTCATCTCCTATTCCCATACTCACTGATAAATTTATCACTGTTGAAAAAGTTAATCCAACAACATCCCCAAAATACTCAATGATAAAATTATCACTGTATAAAATAAACAAACCAGCACTTGTGTTTAATCAAGACAATTTCGTAACAAAAAAAAAGAAAAATTTAAAATTCTCTACATATACATATCTCAAAACTTTCAATATCATGATCAAAATATAAATTCAATCGCAACAGAAACAACAGAGTAACAACAATATCACAACAAAATCAAAATCACCAACTCAAACTAAAAAGAACCAAAACATTGAAATTGAAATCAAAATCAAACATGCCAGTCGACCTAACTCCACAACATCGCAAATCAGAGAATGTAACTATATGCCAAACGCGAAATCGTAAATAGGAAGATTCACCAAGCACGCAATCGCAAATCACAAATCGCGAAGATACACCAAGCGCGAAATCACAAATCACAAAGCTCCACAAATAATACATTAGCAAATCGTGAAGTTCCACAGAAATCCAAATCACAAACCCATACTCACAACACAATATTTTGATGGAAAATCCAAACAGAAACGCGCCAAAACAGGGGAGGGGTAAAACGGGACAAAAAAAAAAGGCTCAGGACCTATTGGTGCACAAGAGCAAAACTCAGGACTAAGAGAGGAATAAATGTAAAAAGTAGGACCGGCCAGTTAAAAACCCTAAAAATTAATTAGACCAAAAAATTTTGTTCAACCTAACCTTACATGGACAAAATATGTTACCCAAACTATAAAAAATATCGAACTGGGTTGGGCGGGTAGTGGTTCGATAGCCGGCGTTAGCCCTAGTTTTTGCAAGCTTAGGAAGAGTATTTTGACCCGTAAAATTTAAATGGGCTAGGCCAATATCTTAAGCCTACTAGAGCAAGCCCGGAAGCCCAATGAAAATCTCGTTGGAATTGCTTGCAAACAACTCTCTCTCTCTCTCTCTCTCTCTCATGGAATCTGTATCTGGAAAAACATGGGTAGACTCTGTTCTCTATCTCACTTTCATCACTACCTCTCTGTACCTTCTTCAAACCCTAATTTTGGATCAATCAATTTTGATCCACAACAATGTCATTCTCAAGAAACAACCCGATCTTCCTTTACGCTTCCGCGCCGATGGTACTTTCAAAATCCTACAGGTTATCTCGAGAAAACACTAATTGGGTTACTTTTTGTTTTTGGGAATTTCGTTTTTCGTGTTGATTTTGTGAAATGGGTTTGGCAATTAGGTGGCTGATTTGCATTATGGGAATGGGATTGTGACTCGGTGCAGAGATGTGTTGGATTCTGAGTTCGATCACTGTTCCGATCTCAATTCGACCATGTTTTTGAAGAGGATGATTGAGGCTGAAAAACCTGATTTTATTGCTTTTACAGGTAATGAATGGTTCTTTGACTTTTTTTTTTTTTTTTTGCCTGGGTGAAATTGCTTTTAGCTGTTTTGAATATGTTGAATACTGTTTGATTACTGGGATGTACACTCATAAATCATCTGCAGTTGTGGTGTTATTTGCTAGGCTTTCTATGGGAGTTTCAGAGCCAGTTTTGATTTTAGCTCCTTTTGTTTTGCACTAGATAGTCCTAAGCACCACATCTTAAAGGATTGATGATGGCAATCTTTCAAAAGATTTGCCTTTTAGATGTGGTGCTTAGATTGGGCTCATTGTTCTTGGCTCTATTGATTTTGCACTTTCCCTTGTATATGGTTGTTTGGGAGGTGGGTTAGCTTTTTGACTATTTTAGCCTGGGGTTAAAAAGTCTTGTTTGGGAAGGGTTTTTCGATTTTTTGTGAGAGAAAGAATGTAATGATTGTAGGTTAGATGTGATGTTTTGTCTTATTAGACAAAAAAACTTATTTTGTCTTTTTATGGCTAAAATAGTCCTAATCCCAACCCAACCCAACCCTTCTTCCCAAACGAAGCCTATGTAAGTTAGAGAGAAGAAAAAAAAAAAAAGAAAAAAAAAGAGGCTTGCCTCACATCAACATTTTATAGACTTCCATTAGTATAGAAGTTTGCAATCACCCCTTAATAGTTAGGCCTTTTGGATGTGGTGCCTGAATTGTGTCATATTGCTCTTGGCACTGTGTGTTGACTTTCCCTCTTCCCCTTGTATATATCTCGGCAGGAAAAAGAAAAAAATAGACGACCCCAAAAAGAAAAAAAGGCTCTCGGAAGGTATACAAAAAAAATTCCCAATGGTTACAAGGGTTTGATGCATAATGGAGACTATTAGTATACTAAATAATTAGTTTTGGACATATATGTGTGTTTCACCCAGTGTTATTAAAGGTGCACTTAGGCGTGCGTCTAGGCTCAAGTCCCATCTAGGTTCAAGGTTTGCGTCTTGTAGTGTTCCAGGTGACTTCGCTGAGACGCGCCTAGGCGCAAGTCCCATCCAGGCCCAAGGTTTGTGCCTTATAGTGTTTCAGGCTAGACGACTGTGATAAGGCGATTGGCCTAAGGCTTGTGTTTTGAGGATTTTTTTTTCTATTGTTGCTTTAATTGGTTTTGTTTAAAATCTAACCATTAATTTAGGTCTCGTTTGGAAACAGGCTTTTTTAGTAATTTTTTAACTTTTTGGCTAAAATATGATGTAAAAAAAACTAGTATGTTTGGGATGACTTTTTGATTTTTTACGAAAAGATGTACAAAAAATAGAGAGAAAATAGAATTTTTAACTTTTTGGTATATGTTGTTGACTTTTTGATTTTTTTAGTGACTTTTTGATTTTTTAGCTAAAATTATCACTTGCCAAACGAGGCTAATATGGTGCAGCTACAGAAGATCCCTACTCTTATTATAGATGCCAGTACATTGGGCATTCAACCCCAAATCAATGATAGAAGAAAAATTAGTCCTAATTCCTAATCTCCAAAAAACACTAAATGTTTAATATTTCATTTTGTTTATGTTAAACCCTAAATTATTTACTTATATTAAATTATATTTTTTTTTTTGTACAAGGTGTGCCTCACTTCGGTGAAGCCTACACCTCGCCTTGCGCTTTGAGCCTTGAGCCTTGAGCCTAGCGCCTTGCACTTTGAGCCTTGAGTCTAGGAGACCTTGGCGCCTTGGTGCGCCTATCACTTTTAATAACATTGGTTTCACCAACACAAAGGTAAAGGATGAATGGAATGAAGCTGCAGTAGCTTGTGAGCGGGCGTGCTAAGACTAAGTATAGTCCGGTGTGAAATATTTCTTACTTCTTCTCAGGAGATCGTGTGAGGTCCAGGGGTAATGACCTCCTGGTTCTTTGGTTGCCTCAACGAAGACAACTTAAAATCTCCATGGCGTTTGAAGTCGAAAAGGAAAATGACAACTATGGAGAAAAACAAGAATTTAATTGTATTCAACAGATTGAAGTACAATAGTTGGAACAAACTATGCTAATCTTAGAAATGAAAATTATTGTAACTAATGAAGCTAGTGATAATCTAAGACTAAAAAGACAGAGAGTCTTGAGAGTTAAAGTTTGCTAAGCTATGCTGAGTTGATTGAATGATTGGCTGGGCCCTTTTGTTCTTGCAATGTGCCCTTTTATATAACCAGGCCTTCCCTAGTTATTAGGTTCACTTCCTCCTCTTTCTGAGCTACTTCCAGTTAGTGGGATGCTAGGTTAGCTCTTGAAGTGCCAAGTGTCTCATTTACATAACTTGAGACCCAAATATCTCCTGCATTGCAACATTATCTCCTGTATTGCCGAATTTGCTAACTGCAGGAGCAATTAGCTATTGCCATCTATGATGCACGGACACGGACACGGGACACGACACGGACAAGCGGACACGTAAATTTTCAAAAAATAGGGGACATGACTCGCTGGGGACATGCTCAATATATATAATTTTATTTATTTATTATATGCCTAAAATAAAAATGAAAATAAAAAATCATTAGAAGGTAATTAAAAATACAAAATAATATAAAAGTCAATGCCATATTTAAGAATCAAAATTGGCTCTTACAAAATTATAATAATAATAAGATTAATAAATACAGCACCAAAAGATTTTTGTTAGTGTGGAGGAGTATTTTAATATTAAAATATTATGTATATAAAATATCATAATGGAAGATGTGTGAAGGTGAATGCATTAGTGAGGTTAGTGGGCTAGTGGTGGTTTCGTGGGATGCTGATCTTTAGTTGGCCCACAAACCTATTTTATATATATTAAAACAAATCAATATTTGTTTCCACTAGTGAAGAATAGAAAACAAAGAAGAGAGAGGAAAAACGAAGAGACAGACGAGGAAGAAAAAGAAGGCGAAGGCGAAGGCGAAGGCGACAGTCGAGGAAGAAAAATGAAGGCAACAAAGGAAGAAAAACGAAGAAGATAGAGGAAGAATGAAGAACAGAAGAAACGAATTGAAGAAAAGAACAAAACGAAGAATGAAGAACAAGTTAGGGCTTTCTCTCTCTCTCTCTCCCCAACAAGTTAGGGCTTCAATCCATCTCTCTATTTTTCAAGCTTTATCTTGTTACAGAGTGTCCAAACGTATCTTGGCGCGTCGAAAACGTGTCCGGCTGGAAAAATTAAAAAAAAAGTAGGGGACCCGTCTGGTAGAGTGTCCGACACGTGTCCACCGCATGTCCGACGTGTCTCCGTGTCCGACATGTCTCTGTGTCCGACATGTGTCAAACACCTGTACACTGCCTCCGACAAGGTGTCCGTGCTTCATAGATTGCCATCTGCTTCTGGCCATTGGATGATGGTTAGTGGAGCTCCAACTATGATAGATGAATGTTATGTGTCCAAAACCACTATGCTACACCCTAAGATTATGGCATAATATCTCAATCAATTGCTATATAATAGGAAACCACCACCACTCCCTTATTTGATATATGCACTTGATAAGATCACTAAGCATCTCCATTCTTGTGGGTCACCCATGCCATGTGTCAACCCCATATTTGGCTGTTACTCCTGGAAAAAACACATTACTAAAACTACCATGTACATCCATTTATTTGAATGACCAATGACACATGGCACCATCCGACAAGGCAGTCATTTTTTATACAAACAATGTGTATACACACACATTCAAAATCTCTTATTCTTGAAATTTGTTACCTTTTTTTGGAAGCATATTTATTATAGACATTACCTTAGGAAAATAAAGTTTCGGGCTTTGTAAATGAGCAAAAGTGACATTATTTGCGGTAGCATGGTTCATTGATGAGGGATATGCCATGCGAAATAGGCTTTAGAGTTTGGTTTGTGAGCTACCCAAGATGGACGTGTGGAATATTGCCTAAGCCTTTTCTAGTGTACTTGAAGGTAGATGAATTGAACGTCTTTTGAAGATGGGTTGCTGACCTCTTTTTGTTGGAGCAATTGATGCTTAGCACTTTATTCTGTTGTGCTTTGGGGGAATGTTCAATGTATTGTAAATGACTTTATTGAGTTCTTAGAGAGATGGGTAGAACCGTTTAAGATGTTTTGTGGTATGTTTTGACTTTCTTGGCCTTAGGTTGGTGGCTTTTTGTCTTTCATTGTGTACCATTTAGTATTTTTCTATTTAGTCTGTACTTACAGAAAATAGAAGGAAAAAGCTTTGGGGCTCACTTTATGTTTTCAAATTTTAATTATAAGCATGAGGAAATATCATCTCTTATTATCTACTACTTTAATTCTTGTTACAAAAATAGATAATTTTGTATCTAACTATATAAAGGCGGGCACTATTATTATCTTTTTCTTTTTCTTTTTTTCTTTTTTTTTTGAGGTGGGTGGGGGGTGTTGGGGGCTCGGAAGATATATGTTCAAACCTCAATTTTGCTTATTAAAAGATATGTTATATTTAAGCCCTAGTTATTGTCTAACAACTACCATCCATTATTGAATTTTTGGTGAAAATGTTTATCTTGGAAATTACTTAGTTTGTTTTTTTAGCCAACCATCATATACACGTGTCCTTGTTCGTCTCTCTATTGGACATGCGTAGCACCAATCGTCTAACACTCTACAACATGTTAAAAAGTACAGACACTTTTAAGAACGTGGTGTGTTTGTGTTGGACACATGTTTATGTCCAATTATTTTTTAGACCCGGACATAATTTGAACACTTTGGGGGACACATGTATCCATCGTTTAAACACACATGAAACACATAGCAAGTTTGAATAAAATAACTTAGGAACAACTTTCTCTCCCCATCAGCACCATAGAACTAGCACGACCAATAAATGGTGTTAATGGGGGAATCAACACCACCAAGTACCAGCAGCCACCCATCTCTTAGCCCCTACCACAACACCATATCTCTCTCTCTCTCTCTTAGCCAATTCCTCTTTCTGTCTCCCTCCCCACCTATCCACTGGCAAACCCCAACATCACTCAGACACCACCATTCTATAGCCTAAACTTAGTGATGTAGGCCGACAGGTACCACATTGAGGCTGCTTAAGTTACATTTATAGTCTTTGAATTTTGTTTATTTGGTGGAGATGATGTGTTTTGTGCACTTGTACAAATTTGGCAGGCAACACGCAGATTCAAGCAAAAAGTGGCGCAAAAGTAGATTTTTCGTGCCGGTACTGAAAAGTCTCTGCCTGCCACCTCACCGCACGTGCGGCCCACCATTGCTTAAGCGGCCCACATGGGCGCTCGAGCGGCCCACCTAGGGTTGCATGCATGAAAATTTAAGGCTCTTTTATTGGGAATAAAAGGAAAAAAAAGAGACTGTAACCAGGTTCAAAAATATTTCAGAGAAAAGGGAAGGAGAGGCTAGGGTTTGGAAAAAGATAACTTGAAGCTTGAAGAATGTCTCCCATGGTGACTTCTTCTTTCTCCACCTTTTCCCACTCCTCCATGAGTAGCTAGGCTCCTATTTCTAGGGTTTTGATGAAACCCTAGCCAAGTATTATTTAGTTCGAACCGTAACATAATTGAATCTCAAATTGAAGCCTTATTTATGTAACTAGTGGTGGACTTATTACCCTAGGTTTTTCCTAAAAATCAATAATTCTAATTTTATTTATAATTGGTAGTTTAATCTTTTAGTTTATTTGAGTTATTACTAGTTTATGAATCTCTCAATCTTTTTATCAAAATTAATTTAGGAATTTAACAATTAAATTAATTTAATTTCCCATGTGTCCATGTGGATCGATACCTGTACTTACCGTTATTCTAAGAAATTTGGTATAGTTTAGTGTTTATTTTTGGTGTGCGAAACGACCCATCAAATTTTGGTGCCGTTGCCGGGAACTTCTGGCGAAACTAATTAATTTAAAGTTATATTCTTATTTTAATTTTTAGTTTAGAATTTTATATTTTAGTGTTGCTAAGTGTGCAGAGTCTTTGCAAGTAGAGCTATCAAGTGCAAGCGGAGTGTAACCGAGCTTTAAAAACAAACCGCAGCACTAAAAGTGCTAAAAAAAAAAAGAAGCAAATACTTGCAAGCAAAGCACCAAAGTGCTAAAAAAAAAGAAAGAGCTCAATTGGAGGTTGGAGACAATGGTCTACACATCAAGCACCCACAAGACGAGTAAAGCATTTTTGTTAAACCGCTGTGAGTATTTTCCCCTTTGGTATTTTGCTTTTAGTGCATAGAGTCGGAACTTAGTGTGTGTGTGTGTGTGTGAGTGGTGAATGCACGGGCGCCGTTTTTGTCGTCCTGAATTGTGGAATTTGGACCTTGAACTAGAAAGGATTCTTAGGAAACTTATAGCCTCTTCTCGTGTTCCTAGGCTTGAATATCCATATCAATACTTTCACCCATTAGAGATGGCGAACCCGAATGGCCTAAATGGGCCCAACCAGACCCTTAAGGATTACTTCACACCCATTGCATATAAATCACCATCATGCATTCAGTTACTCGACACCACCGCTGCTCATTATGATATTAAGTCCAGCACCATCCAAATGCTCCCATCATTACATGAACTAACTCATGATGACTCTTATAAACATCTGCATGAATTTCTAGAAATTTGCCCTACAGTGAGGATCCAGAATTTCACAAATGAGGCCTTAATATTGCGACTGTTCTCATTTTCATTGAAGGACGAAGCAAAACATTTGCTGAACTCCTTACCTGCTAATTCTGTCACAACATGGGACCAATTACAGCAGAAGTTTTTGAAGAAGTACTTTCTCATTGGTAAGACCAACCAACTTAGGCGAGTCATCACCAATTTTGCTCAAATTGATGGCGAGCAATTTCATGAAACGTGGGAAAGATTTCGTGACCACCTCTAACAATGTCACCACCACCAAGTGCCTGATTGGCAACTTGTTCAAACCTTTTACTATGGCTTAACTGAGCCTCACCGCCAAATGGTGGATTCTTCTTGTGGTGGGACATTCATGTGCAAAAATGACGCTGAGGCATGGCAATTATTTGAGAACCTAAGTGATAATTCCCTTCACCATGCTTCCGTAGCCAGGAAAATTTGACAACCGGTAGTTGGAGCCCCGAAAAGAGGGGGCATTTATGAGGTAAGGCAAAACCTAGATTTAGCCCAACAAGTAGAGGCATTGTTCCACAAAATGGACCAATTATTAGCTTTAGGACATGCCCCTACACAGCAAGATCAGCCTCAATTCCACGAGGCATGTGCTATTTGTGCGAGCCTTGCTCATGACTTGAGTGAGTACCCTTCGGTATCACAATTTCCGGAATTAGTCCAAGAGCATGTGAATGTGGCTCAAGATTTCTCCAACCTAGGTAATAACCCATATTCCAACCTATGTTACATAGACTCGGATACAGGTATCGGGTGCGAATGCGTATCTAAGGGTCAGACACTTCAAAATTAAAAATTAAGGATACGTGAATATATATCCAAATTTGGATACGGGTACGGGGATACGTTAAATAGTTTTTTTTTTTATAAAAAATATATTTATTATATGAAGATGAGTTATATTATATAAATAATAAATAAAAATTATAAATATTATTTTAAATATAAAATAAATTATATTATATATGATAAAATAAGTTATTTTTATTTTAGACATAAAAATTATATTATTTATGATATATTATATTATATAATTTTTTTTGGATGAATAATATTATATATTATTATATTAATGTAATTTATACTATATGTTAAATGTAACTGTAATATGAATAATGGATGAATAATATTATATGATGTGAATAATATTATATATTATTATATTAATGAAATTTATATTATATACTAATATAATATAAAGAAGAAGAGAAGAAAATAGAACAAAGAGAAAAGAGAAGAAAATAGAGGGAGATTGAGAGAAGAGAGAAGAGAGAAGAGAAGTCGGCGACTAAGAGAGAGTAGAGGGAGATCGACAGAAGAGAGACGAGAGGAGAGGAAGAGAGATCGACAGATCGAGAGATGATAGAGAAGACAGAGTAGGAGATAGAAATCCAGCATCGAGCATGTCGAAGCAGTCGAAGAAGTGACCAATGTCTTTGCCATTTCGACAGGCGACCAGGTTCTCTCTCCCTCTTTCATTTCTTTTACTATTTGTAAAGAGCCGTGCCCAAGGGAGAACAGGCGAATCCGACACAGATCCCACACCCGCACCTGTGTCGTGTCGTGTCGTGTCGTGTCGACATGGGTACTTTGCCCCAAAGTGCCGAGTCTATGTAACACAGATTCCAACACATATAATCCGGGATGGAGGAACCACCCTAATTTTTCATGGAGACTTCCTTCACAAGGCACTTCTTACAACCCTCCACCATCAAGGTAGAATTTTAATAATTTTGCAACCAATCTTCCTACCGACCACCGCAACCTTACCGGCAACCACAACCCTCGCCTGTTCCTCAAGGCAACTCGGCCTTTAAGACTCAGGTGTTGGAAGTTCTCTCAGAACTTAAGTGGTTAGCACCAATAGTTCACTACCATACTCACTCCATTGCCAAGCTAGAGGCCCAATTAGGCCAAATGGCTAATAACATGAATAGGAGAGAGGAGGGAAAATTACCTCGTCAGATTGTGGCCAACCCTAAGGGTCAATATGGGACAGAGGGGTCGAGTGGAAATGGAAAGCACCATGAACAGGTACAAGCGGTGATCACTTTGAGAAGTGGGAGAGAGTTAGAGCTTCGGCCAGTTGCGTCTGATGCAACTAGGGCTAAAAAGGGTGACCACGGTGGTAAACCCAATGAAAGCAAGGGTGAGGGAGAAACACCTAAGGGGGATGACTTAGTCCCTAGTACTTCACACGATTCTAAGGCACCATATGTGCCTAAGGCACCCTTTCCCCAATGCCTTGATACACCGTCCCCTTTTAATAAGAAAGCGGCATCCATGGAAGCAATGATGGAGGTGTTTAAACACGTTAAAATCAACCTCTCCCCGTTGGAGGGGATTAAGCAAATTCTCTCTTATGCTAAATTTCTGAAGGACCTTTGTACGCAAAAACGTAAGTCTAAGACACGTGTCCTAAAAGGTCATACTTACAGAGCAAGTAAGCTCCATCTTATTGAGTGACACATCCCCTAAGCTTAAAGACCCGGTTGCTTCAACCATTGCATGCATTATAGGGGACCATTTCATTGATAGGGCCTTGTTAGATTTAGGGGCCAGTGTCAATTTGTTGCCGTACTTTGTGTACGAGGAATTTGGGCTTGGTGAGTTGAAGCCCACTATTGTCACACTCCAGTTGGCTGACCGGTCCCTCAAAGTGCCACGTGGCATGATTGAGAATGTGCTAGTAAAGGTCGATAGGTTTTTTTTTCCTGTATACTTTTTGGTTTTAGATATGGAACCGGTAGCCAGCTCTAGGAAACAAATCCCGGTGATTTTAGGTTGACCTTTCTTGGCTACGGCCAATGCATGTATAAATTGTCGTACCGGGGTTATAGATGCTTCATTTGGGAATATGAAAGTGAAACTCAATGTTTTCCAAGCATCCCAACAACCCCATGAAAGAGAGGAGTGCTTATTTGTGGATGTCGTGGGTGGAATAGTGGAGGCGGCTTTACCCTCCATTCTCGCAGAGGACCCTTTAGAGGCTTGTTTAGCTCATTTTGGGTTTGAAAATTTTGATATTGACGGGTCAGTGGAGGAGGTGAATGCCTTAATTCTTCTTCTACATTAGATTTTCCTCCTTGGAAAGCCCGGTTTGAGTCCCTTCCTCCTCTGTCTAGAGAGCCCACCATACCATCCTTAGTCACACCACTTACACTTGAGTTGAAGCCACTCTCGGCCACACTCAAGTATGTATTTTTAGGGCCTCAGGATACTTTGCCAGTCATCATTGCAATTGACTTGACTGCAAAGCAGGGGAGTCAATTAATGAGTGTTCTCGTGGCACATCGGAGTGCCATAGGGTGGTCGGTGGTTGATTTGAGAGGGATAGATCCCTCTGCGTGCATGCATTATATACATCTAAAGGAGGACACTAAACCTTCTCGTGAAATGTAACGGAGGCTTAATCCCAATATGAAAGAGGTAGTAAAAAAAGAAGTGTTGAAATTGCTAGATGCGGGTGTTATATATCCCATCTCGAATAGCAAGTGGGTGAGTCCCACACAAGTGGTGCCCAAGAAATCGGGCATCACTGTTGTTGAGAATGAACGAGGAGAGTTAGTCCCCACACGAACCACTACTGGGTGGCGAGTGTGCATTGATTATAGGAGATTGAATTCTAGAACTAGAAATGACCATTTTCCATTGCCATTTGTTGATCAAATTCTTGAGAGGTTAGCGGGGCAGGATTTTTATTGTTTTCTTGATAGTTACTCGGGGTACAATCAAGTACCGGTGTACCCCGCTGACCAAGAAAAGACCACATTCACTTACCCTTTTGGGTACTTTTGCTTATAGGCGCATGCCCTTTGGGCTATGCAATGCCCTAGCGACTTTTCAACGGTGTATGATGGCCATTTTCTCCGACATGGTGGAGAAATTTTTAGATGTTTTCATGGATGACTTTTCCGTGTCTGGGCCGTCTTTTGAGGAATGTCTCCAGAATTTAACTAAAGTCCTTATTCGTTGTGTGGAGACAAGCCTGATTTTGAGTTGGGAGAAGAGCCATTTTAGGGTTCGTGAGGGTATAGTGTTGGGACACATTGTGTCCCCTCAGGCATAGAGGTAGACAAAGCTAAGGTTGACCTCATTGCAGGCCTTCCTCTGCCTATTTCTGTGCGTCAAGTTCGGTCTTTCCTAGGGCATGCAGGTTTTTACCGTCAATTCATCAAAGACTTTAGCAAAATATCCTGTCCTTTGTGTAGTTTACTTGCTAAAGATGCACTTTTTATCTTTGATGATACATGTCTTAAAGCCTTTGAAACACATTGAGCGGCCCTTACTACCGCCCCAATCATGAAATCACCAGATTGGTCGCTCCCATTTGAAATCATTTGTGATGCCTCGAACTATGCTGTCGGGGCTGTGTTGGGCCAAAAGGTGAATAAAGCACTCTATGCTATATACTATGCTAGTTGTACTCTTTCTGATGCTCAATTAAACTACACTACCATTGAGAAAGAGTTACTAGCCATTCTCTTTGCACTTGATAAGTTCCGGTCCCACCTCCTAGGGTCTAAAGTCATTGTGTTCACTGACCACGTTGCTTTGCGATACTATTCTCCGAAAAAGAGACCAAACTTAGGTTGATTAGGTGGATTTTACTCCTTCAGGAGTTTGATCTAGAAATCCGGGACAACAAGAGATCCGAGAATGTAGTTGTGGATCATCTATCCCGAATCTTTATTGAGTACACGAGTGATCCCGTAGCCTTGCACGACTCGTTTTCGGACGAGCAACTTCTTGCGGTATCACATGTGACCCTCTTGTGGTTTGCTCACATAGTGAATTACTTGGCGGTTGGTCAAATTCTTAAAACTTGGTCTAAGCAAGACAAAGACCGATTTTTCTCACAAGTCGAGCATTATTTCTGGGAAGACCCGGAATTGTTCAAGTATTGTCCTGATCAAGTGATTCGGCATTGTGTGCTTGAGAGTGAAACCCATAGCATTCTCACATTTTGTCACTCTCATGCATGTGGCGGTCATTTCAGTGGGCAGAAAACGACTGCCAAGGTTTTTCAATGTGGGTTCTACTAGCCCTCTATCTTCAAAGATGCCCATAACTTCTGTAGAGCTTGTGAGCGTTGTCAACGAATGGGCTCTATGTCACGACGAGACATGATGCCGATGACCCCTATTTTGATTATTGAGATTTTTGATGTTTGGGGCATCGACTTTATGGGTCCCTTTCCACCATCTTTTGGATTTGAATAAATTTTGGTGGCTGTAGACTATGTCTCCAAGTGGGTTGAGGCAGTGGCCGCCAGAATGAATGATCACAAAGTTGTGGTTAAATTCCTTCATAAAACCATTTTTTGTAGTTTTGGGTTCCCACGTGCCATAATTAGTGACGGTGGCAAACATTTTTGCAACTGATTTTTTGAGGCATTGGTGCGCAAATACATGATCACTCACAAAGTTGGCACTCCCTTCCATCCTCTGACTAGTGGTCAAGTAGAGGTTTCTAATAGGGAGGTTAAACACATCCTTGAGAAAACTGTGAGGCCTGATAGGAAAGATCGGTCCACTAGGTTGGTTGATGCACTTTGGGCCTATCGCACTGCATATAAGACACCCATCGGGATGTCTCCATATAAAATTGTGTTCGGAAAATTGTGCCATCTCCTTGTTGAGTTAGAATGCCGGGCTTTGTGGGCTATTAAGAAGTTCAATTTTGATATGGTCAAAGCCGATGACCATCGAAAACTCCAACTCAATGAGTTAGAGGTGCTCCGCAATGATGCATATGAGAGCTCCAAAATTTACAAGGTTAGGACTAAGGCATTTCATGAAAAACACATTTCTCGTAAGTCCTTCGAGCCTCCTCAAAAAGTGTGGCTGTTCAATGCTAAATTGCGGTTGTTCCCGGGTAAACTCCGGTCTCGGTAGGATGGTCCATATGAGGTTATTGAAGTTTTTCCGCATGGGACGGTTGAGATTAAAAATCCACAAGATGGTACAACCTTCAAGGTCAATAGCCAAAGATTGAAACATTATGTGGATGGCATTAAGAAAAGGGAGATGATTGAGGTTGTCCACTTGACGGACTTAATATATCTTCCATAGTAATTGCTTTGAGTCTAGGGGACTTTAAATCCTCTAAAAGTGTAATTCCTTTGGTGTTTGCCGTGCCCGAATGGCATCTGACGGTTTGATATAGCCACTTAACTGTGTTTGTAGTGAGTTGTTAGGAGATAAACTGAGATGGTGGAAACTAGAGTTCAAATGGCAAAGCCTATAACGCAAAAGTTTGGAATTTCCGAGACTAAAGTCTGGTTTAAATACCCAAAGGTGTAGATATTGCTTCAAAACCATCCCGGCTTGAACTCTGTATGGCAGCCCCATAGGTCGAGTTAGCTTTATGCGTCTCGATTCTGGATACCGAATCAACCTAGTCTGTCACCTTGTTGGAGATTAGGAAAAGTTACAAACATTAGGGAGAAAAGTAGTACCCGTGGTTTTCGCGTGAAGATTATACCTTTGTTAAGCATTTTGATATTTTCAAAGTGCTATATTTATTTCGAATGTGAAATGAAGGTAGAAATGGTTTGAAATGTTTTGCACTGTACTTGGGCATCCCAAAAAAAAATAAAAAATAATGTAGTAGACTGCATGTGCGGCCCACACGGGCGCACGAGCGGAGGTCCCAAAAATTGGGCACACGAGCGGAGGCCCAGACCGCATGAGTGACCCAAGCCTAAGAGCACACTGCATGAGCGCCGCTGGAGTGACCCAATTCCACCACACAAGCGGCCCAAAATTAAGCGCTCGTGCGGCCCAAATGGGCGCACGAGCAGTCCATCCAAAAAAAAGACATTTTGGGTGCACGAGTGGAGGCCTAGGCTGCACGAGCGGCCCAGGCTCAAATGGCTATTGCTTGAAAGCTGCTGGAGCGGCCCAATTCCGCCGCACAAGCGGCCCAAAATTCAGCTCTCGTGCGGCCCAAATGGGCGCACGAGTGGTCCATCCAACAAAAAAAAAAAAAAAAAAAAACATTTTGGGTGCACGAGCGGCCCAGACCCAAATGGCTACTGCTTGAACGCTATTGGAGCTGCCCAATTCCGCCGCACAAGTTGCCCAAAATTCAATGCTCGTGCGGCCCAAATGGGCGCACGAGCAGTCCATTTCCCCTCCCAAATAAAAAAATCTACGGATTTTATTTATTTATTTATTTTTATTTATTTATTTTATATTTCTTCAAAAAAAAAAAAAAAAAAGATTTCTTTAAGAAAACCCTAGACCCACTTTTGACCATCACTCTTCCTAGCACACTCTCTCTCTACCTCATCATCTTCTTTGTTCTCTCTCTCTCTCTCTCTCTCTCTCTCTCTCCCTCTCAACCCCACAAACATACAAACTCATCAAACTCCACCATCACTCTTCTTTAAGAAAACCCTAGACCCACTTTTGATCATCACTCTTCCCAACACACTCTCTCTCTACCTCATCATCTTCTTTGTTCTCTCTCTCTCTCTCAACCCCACAAACCTACAAACTCATCAAACCCCACCATCACCAACTTCTTCTTCCTTCTTCCTTTAACTTTCACTCAACACCATCTTCCCACCGGAGCATCACCATCTTCTCCGACCGGCAACCTTTCGGCGGCCATTTTTTTCCGGCAGATCTACATCTTCCTTTCTTTTCTTCCCACTTTTTCAAGGTAATCACCCTCTTTTTGTTTAGATTTCTTAGTTTTCACTTGTAATATTAGTCCATTGGTAGTTTAGTGGTGATTTTTGAGCCTTGTTCATCATCATTGTCCATGATCTTCATCCTCATATAAAAAAAAAATTCTTAGCAGAAACCGACCACCACACGTGCAGCCAACGCCGGCGCCTGTGCAGCTCACCCTACAATTAAAATAAAAATAAAAATAAAGTCTGGACATGCAAAAAACAAAACCACCGCACGTGCGGCCATCTCCGGCGTACATGCGGCCTCAAAAAAAAAAAAAAAATACAAATAATAATAATAATAATAATTTTGCTTGTGGTAGCCTATTTTTGTATAATTTAGTTGTTTGTTTTAATTGTTTAATTAGTGATTTAGTTTTATTTTTATTTAGTGATTTAATTGTTAGTTTAATTGGTTAGTGGTTTAGTTTTTATTTTTATTTTCTGTATTTTTATTTTATTTTTTTCTCTTTTCCTCTACTAATTTATTTATTCCTTGTATTTCATATTTGCGTTTGTCAATTTTCTTCATACTTAGTGTAAGTTAATTTAGGGTAGTATTCAAAAAATAAAAAAAAAAACAAAGAAAATAGAACGGATATCACTGATTTGGATCCGACGGTGGTGGAAAATGCTGCTCAAATAAGGCATGCATCAGCGTCCGAGTCTCGAATGCCTCATCATGAATCCTAGCGCCAAGTTGATCAAACCGTTGTTGGCTCTACTCCCGGTATGCGTAAAAGTCAGTTTGCAGAGATGTAACTGACTGCTGATACTCGAGCTGACGGGGCATTAACTTGGTTAAATGCCATCTGCGAGTAGTCCCGATATGCCTGATAGTCGTCCCGTAGATCAACCACAGATTGCTGAATAGCAGCTTGATTATCCAAAATAGCCTGATATTGGGCCCGCATCATACGGAATGGTGGTGGCGTTGGTGCGGTGGTGGGCTCTACCAAAACATCATTAGGATTGGCTGGGGCATCAGGGAGGAGTAGTGAAGGCGGCAGGCGAGCAGTGGTTTGGCGCCATTGGGCTTTACCATAAAGCATTGGCGGCAGAAGCTGAATCTCATTGGATTCGAGTGGATATGTTCTTTGACCTTTTATGAGTGCAGTAATGAGGTTGGCAAAAGAGAGGGCCCATATAGAATCGCCTGGTGTTGCGCAACTTGACTTCATTAAGGATACGGGTCATCTAGTTGAAAATCAAAATAGGGATGTCGACCCAAAACCTGAAGTCAAATCGGTGCAAGGCACGGAGGAAGTCCCCTCGTCGTTTTTTCTTGTGGCCTAGAGGGATGACATTCTTTTTTAGAACCACATCAAGGAAGAGGAGGTGACGCGGTAAGTTAGCCCCGACGGATGCTAGTGCGGTTGTCATCATCTTGCTAAAATTCGGTCACCAGTGCCGGGACTGTGAGTTCCCGAGTGAACACCGGGAACTGCTGAATGGCGGCTTGATTATCCAAAATAGCCTGATATTGAACCCGTGTCATATGGAATGGCGGTGGCACTAGCGTTGGCGTGGCGGCGGGCTCTACCTGAACATCATTAGGATTGGCCGGGATATCAGGGAGAAGTAGTGAAGGCGGCAGGCGAACCTCTAGGAAGCTTGGCAATGGAAGCTGGTGTGATCACTAACTCCACCTCGTCAACAACGGACAAAAGAGCTCCTGGTGCCTCGTCACTGATGTACATGTTCTGATAAAAGACTCGTACGATGCGAGGATACGCCGGTTCAGTGACGGTGCAGATGCCTAGGAGGCCCCGGTCTTCAAGTTGTCGGACACTCCATGTAGTGGGTTGGTGGCGACGGAAGAAGTCCACATGGGCATTTGCACTGTCAACTGAACCAGCGTATCCTCGCATTGTGCGAGTCTTTTATCAGAACATATACACCAGTGACGAGGCCTTGGGAGCTCTTTTGTCCGTTGTTGACGGGGTGGAGTTAGTGGTCACACCAGATTCCATTGCCGAGGTTCTCCACTGTTCCATGGACACTATCAATGCAGAGCAGTTCCCGGTGTTCACTCGGGAACTCACAGTCCCGGCACTAGTGACCGAATTTTATGAGGGGCAAGATGATGATAACCGCACTAACATCTGTCGGTCTAACTTACCTCGTCGCCTCCTCTTCGTTGATGTGGTTCTTAAAAGGAATGTCATCCCTCTAGGCCACAAGGAAGAGCAGCGAGGGGACTTCCTCCGTGTCTTGCACCGATTTGACTTTGGGTTTTGGATCGACATCCCTATTTTGATCTTTAACTAGATGACCTGTATCCTTAATGAAGTCAAGTTGCGCAACACCCGAGGTGGTTCTACATGGGCCCTCCCTTTCGCCAACCTCGTCACTGCACTCATAAAAGGCCAAGGGACGTACCCACTCGAACCCAATGAGGTTCAGCTTTCGCCGCCAACGCTTTATGGTAAAACCCAATGGCGCCAAACCACTGTTCGCCTGCCGTCTCCACTACTCCTCGATGCCCCGGCCAATCCTAATGATGTTTTGGTAGAGCTTGTCGCCGTGCCAGCGCCACTGCCATTCCGTATGATGCGGGCGCAATATCAGGTTATTTTGGATAATCAAGGTGCCATTCAGCAATCTGTGGTTGATCTCCCGGCCGACTATCAGGCATATCGGGACTACTCATAGATGGCATTTGACCAGGTTAATGCTTGTCAAGTCGAGTATTAGCAGTTACATCTTTGCAAACTGACTTCTACGCATACCAGGAGTCAAGCCAGCATCGGTTTGATCAGCTTGGCGCTAGGGTTCATGGTGAGGCATTCGAGACGCGGACGCTGATGCATACCTTATTTGAGCAGCATTTTCTACCATCGCTGGATCCAAATTAGTGATATCCGTTCTATTTTCTTTGTTTTATTTCTTTCTTTATTTTTGTTTTGTTTTGTTTTGTTTTATTTTTCTTTTCCTTTTATACTGTACAAAAAAAAAAAGAAGTGTGTGTGGGTGTTTGGTTCGTCCTTGCCTTGTTGGATGCGCGCCTCTGCCGTCTAGTAAGATCCTCTCTCTCATTTTACTATCTACTTTATAGTTGCTTACATTGAGGACAATGTTGTATTCCAGTTGGGGGGTGAGGGTATTTATAAAAACAATTCATGTTTGTACTTACTGTACTTGATTGCACCACTTCACTTGATGTTCACTTTGTGCCAGTATGGTGGTGATATAAGCATATGTTAATTGGGGAACATAGTGGACTTGTATGAAAAAGGGTTTATTAGGTAAATAATTGCATGTGATGTTTGCACTAGGAGAGTTGTTTGTGTTTGTGATATTAGTACACTAGTCATGAGTATGCCTTGATTCACATGAACACACTTTCATAGCGGTGACCTCTCTATTCTAATCCTTGGTGTACATCATTGATAATTGCTAGTGTTGTAGGAAAAAATAAATGAGTAGTCTTGATCCTCATAAAAAAATAAAATAAAAATAAAAATAAATAAAAATAAAAATAAAAACAAAAACTTGACTTGTTTGGGTTTGGAGCCTCTTTAACTCGAGTTATTAAGCCCGTAAGGGTGTCTGTACACTTAGTGCCTCAAAACCGTCTGGTTTGGGAGTCATTGGCTCAATACTTGTTACATGAGTTAATTAGAAAGCTTAAGGGACCTAGACATTGCACAGTTAAGGAAAAAAATAAAGACTTGTTCTGGTTCGTAGCCTTTTCAGCTCGAGTTATTAAGTCCGTAGGGGTGTCTTCACACCTAGTGCACTAAAACAGTTTGGTTTGGGAGTCATTGGCCTAATGCTTATTACATGGGTTGATTAGAAAGCTTAATGGATCAGGACATTGCACAGTCTTACAAAAAAAAAAAAAAAAGGAAAAGAAAAAAAAAATGAGAATCTTGGTTGCAAAAGTTTAGTTTTTCTGTATATGTTGGGTGTTGTCGTGAGTTACACTGGGATATTATAGTGGACCGTTAACTAGTTATGGGGAATGCATTTTACACCGAGTGTACTTTTGATGTGTTCACTAGCATTTGCAAGCACTAGGGACTTGACTTTTGTAATAACTGAATTGTGATTTTCGCTCAATAGATTCCTTTATGCTTGTCCACTGTGCCTTCAATGACTCATGTCTTAATATCACACTATAGTTGGCACATAAGTTAATTGAGAGTTGGAGTAGTGTGATTACTTGTTGTTAGGCAGATGTGAATATGTTGATGTTTGTGAGTATCATATTTGGAAACTCTCACAAGACTATACTCGTCCACTTGGAGTAACCTTGTGATTTAAAGGCTTGTTGCATATGCTAAATGCAATCATGATCCCTGTGAAAGTGGTTTAGAGTATTTTCTTTTTCGTATTTCTATTGTTTTGCTCGAGGACTAGCAAAATAGAAGTTGGGGGATGTGATGTAGGCCGAAAGGTACCACATTGAGGCCGCTTAAGTTACATTTATAGTATTTGAATTTTGTTTATTTGGTGGAGATGATGTGTTTTGTGCACTTGTATAGATTTGGCAGACAACACGCAGATTCAAGCAAAAAGTGGCGCAAAAGCGGCGCAAAAGCAAATTTTTCGTGCGAGAAGTGAAAAATCCCGGCTTGCCACCTCACCGCATGTGCAGCCAAGCTCCACTGCACGTGTGCCCCACCACTACTTGAGCGGCCCACCTAGGGTTGCGTGCGTGAAAATTTAAGGCTCTTTTGCTAGGAATAAAAGGAAAAAAAAAAAAGCTGTGACCAGGTTCGAAAATATTCCAGAGAAAAGGGAGAGAGAGGCTAGGGTTTGGAGAAAGATAACTTGAAGCTTGAAAAATGTCTCCCATGGTGGCTTCTTCTTCCTTCACCTCTTCCCTCTCCTCCATGAGTGGCTAGGCTCCTATTTCTAGGGTTTTGATGAAACCCTAGCCAAGCAAATATGGTTTTCTTTTTACTTTTTGATTATGTAAAGGTTTGAACAAATTGTATGGTGTTTAAAAAGTTTCAAATATATTTTTCAGTGTTCTCTTCAACTATTCTTCTTTCTGTAATTGTTGAATGCTTTCCATACAATGGTTTTCTATGCTTTCATGTTTAAGATAT
The DNA here is from genome assembly GCA_036172215.1 of Camellia granthamiana. Taxonomy (NCBI): domain Eukaryota; kingdom Viridiplantae; phylum Streptophyta; class Magnoliopsida; order Ericales; family Theaceae; genus Camellia; species Camellia granthamiana. The sequence continues at coordinate 155,506,196 of CM069906.1, forward strand.
GAGACAAGCCATACTATGAGGGATGAGTTATGTTGCTGCCTTAGTTTAGAGCGAACGACTCGTATTACTTGAGATGGTTCATGCCTATATATTGAATGTGTTAATTTTCTTGATAAATGCTTTGAGTTTGTAGTTGCGAAGTATTATTTAGTTCAAACCGTAACATAATTGAATCTCAAATTGAAGCCTTATTTATATAACTAGTGGTGGACTCGTTACTCTAGGTTTTTCCCAAAAATCAATAATTCCAATTTTATTTATAATTGCTAGTTTAATCTCTTAGTTTATTTGAGTTATTACTAGTTTATGAATCCCTCAATCTTTTTGTCGAAATTAATTTAGGAGTCTAACAATTAAATTAGTTTAATTTCCTATTTGTCCCTGTGGATCGATATCTAGACTTACTGTTATTTTAAGGAATTTGTATAGTTTAGTGTTTATTTTTGGTGTGTGAAACGACCCATCACTTAGTATTACCAAAGCCTCTTCCACCTCTACCAATTAGCTCCAGCCATCACTTGAAGCCCACACCAGCCCACCCATCAACGCCACACCCTCCATCGCAGAAGACGTCGACACTCACCTCCATTGCACAACCCCCCAACAACAAATCTCATGTTCAAAAACTAAATTCCACTTGTTTTGTCTCGGCAACCAGACCTCTATAGTGAATCTCTGTAGTGAAGCTCAATACCCTAGATTTAGCGAAGCTCTAAGAAAGTCAAAAAATCTAGAAAATATGCAGAGATGTAGAGCTATAAAGCACGGGTACGGATACGGGTACAAGTACTGATACTGGTACAATACGAGTATGTCGATACGGTAAAATTCAAAAAAAATAAGGTACAGGTATGGCTTGGTACGCTTGTAAAAAAAATATTTATTTTTAATTTTGAGTAATGCAAAAATTTATTAAATGGTTTAATTTGTTAAGGTCCAACCTACAATTAACATTTAATGCCAAAAGTAGAGATATAAATTAAAATTAAATGTCAATATATTAAATAACTTACAGATCATAGTTTAATTTTAAAATCATGCTAAGCATAAAACAAAAAAATAAAAAAGAAGTCTAGTGAAAAGAGTTCTGTCTCTGTAGTAGAAGAAAATATTGTTTCAACTAAGGTACGGTACGGCTTAGGTATATACTAGGTATGTATAGGTATGCCAAAAATTAAGAAAAATTTTTAGTACGTGTTTTGTGTATCCGGTACGTATGCAGAAGTACTATACGAGATACCATATGCCGTAAGAACCCGGTACAAATACGGTATGTTTTTCGAAATACCCATGCTTCATAGATGTAGAGAGAATGAGAGAGGAGTGTATATGTATATGTATAGAGAGAGCACGCCAATCACTGACTTGTTTGACAACTGATAATGGATTGTGTGGTTGATTTATCTGGGTGTGGCTCAATTCACCATCTGTCTAATGGGGGAGGAAAGAGCAATAGGGGAAGAGAGCAGTGGAGCGTTTCGGTGCATTGGGGAATTGGAGAGCAAAATTTCAAAGATTCTGAAGTAGGTCTTTCCAAAGGATCAAAGGGAATGGAGTCTGGGATGTAGGTCCAGATTGGAGTGGGGCTGGGGGAGGGGGTTGGTTCGGTGTGGCCAGGTTTGGTGGGGAAAAGAGGAAGAAGAGTGGAAGTCAAAATAGGCTCCTTTCCAACATATTTAACAACTACGACACTAGGAACAGGCTTCATTCCTTAATTTTGCTTCAATAAATTTTTGTGATTACATATTTATGGTGGTTAAACTGGACTTGGTCTTGATTTGGATTTTTTTTCTTCCTATGTTTTGTTAACTGTTGGTATTTAAAGATGTATCTCTGATGTCACTGAGATGATATTCTTGTTTAATGATACAGATGTATCTTCTTTCTTTCGTTCTGTAGTCGTTTTACATTTTTTGTTTTATGTCTTCCTTTATTTGATGAAAGGTAACTCTCTGTGGGTAAACTTTTTTTCTGCTTGATTATGGTACTAGGAGAATGATACAGATGTATCTTCTTTCTTTCGTTCTTTCATTGTTTTTCATTTTTTGTTTTATGTCTTCCTTTATTTTGATGAAAGGTAACTCTCTCTGTGGGTAAACTTTTTTTCTGCTTGATTATGGTACTAGGAGATAATATATTTGGAACAAGCTCTCCTGATGCTGCAGAATCAATGTTTGAAGCTTTTGGTCCTGTCATGGAATCTAGACTTCCTTGGGCAGCAGTTTTAGGGAACCATGACCAAGAATCTACTATGACTCGGGTAGAACTGATGTCTTTCATCTCTCTTATGGATTATTCAGTCTCGCAAACCAATCCATTGGCAGAAGAGACTTCTGATCCTGCCAAAGAAAGCCTAGTTAGAGACATTGATGGGTTTGGCAATTACAATCTTAGAGTATGGGGTGCACCAGGGTCACATTTGGCCAATCACAGTGTTCTCAATCTCTACTTTCTTGATAGTGGAGACAGAGCAATTGTTGGAGGAGTTCGAACTTATGGATGGATTAAAGAATCCCAACTCCGTTGGCTTCGTGGTGTTTCTAAAGCTTTTCAGGTATGATTGACTGAACAATGGCAACACAATTAATACAAACTTTCTATCCTAAGGTAGCATTTTGTTGCATTTCACCATGATAACTCCAACTTTTTTCTAGATTGAGAAAAGTTGTTAACTTATTTGTTTGGATGCAATTAAACTGTATTTTCTAGATGGATCATTGATTCTTTCTCGTTCTCTTTTCTTTCAAACACTAACAAACATAGGTTCAACACCCTGTTTCATGTACTCTTTATTTTCTCCCTTACAATGGCCATTTTTATTGAACTCTCACAATGTAGGTTTTGTAGATTTAGATTTCATTAACATGTTGCAGGTCACACACTAACAGGGACAAAATCTGGATAATGAACAATCAGTAGATGTGCCTTCACCACCAGGCACACCCCCAGCATTGACATTCTTCCACATTCCAATACCCGAGATCCGCCAAGTAAAAGGGATTGTAGGTCAGTATCAGGAATATGCGGCCTGTTCATCAGTTAACTCCGGAGTATTAAAAACTCTTGTATCCATGGGAGATGTGAAGGCTGTGTTCACAGGTCATGATCACACCAATGACTTCTGTGGGAATCTAGATGGTATATGGTTTTGTTATGGTGGAGGCTTTGGATATCACGGTTATGGTAGGGCAGGGTGGCCAAGGAGAGCGAGAGTCATATTGGCAGAACTTGGTAAGGGTGAGAAATCATGGGTAGGAGTGAAAAACATCAAGACATGGAAGCGACTTGATGACGAGAAGCTGAGCAAGATTGATGAGCAAATCTTATGGGATGGGCATTCATCAAGATGACGAGGTTGCAGGTACAGGAATAGCATTCTTCTTATCCAATAATATATGCTTCCTCTTGCTATTATTCCTATTGCTTCTTGTGGTGTTCATATATACAGCTTGCTTTGGGGTAGAAGTTTAGTTGTTGATGTGCTCCTTTTTTTTTTACATTATAATTGTGACTAAACCATTAATAGTATATGTAGTGATGCCAAGCCTGTAGGGTACAAATTTTGGGCCATGTTGAAAAGCCATTATTCTAACATTTGTGGATGCTTTCACAAAGTTTGTTGAGCAATAATGCTTGTTTGATAACACAATTAAGTGCTTAAATCTGAACTCAATTCAATGGCTAAAATCAAGGGTAAATTATCAGCAAGTCCTAATAGTTGGACTTAATCCCCATTAAGTCCTATCAATTTGTCGCTGAAAGTTGGTCCTAACAGAATTGTTAATATAAACTGACAATTAGCGACGTTTTCTGAATCTATCACTAAAAATTGACAATTAGCTATGCCTTTTTATGACGAATTTTTCAAACTGTTGCTAAAAACTAACAATTAGTGACACTTTATTATAAAAATACCGCTAATTATCATAGGATTTATTAGACAATAAGTCCACTTATTGAGATCTGCACGTAAGTCCCCCTAAAATCAACTTGGAAGTGCTGAAATTTACTTGTCAACATAACAATCAGTAAAATTTACCAAGGATCAAGAGAAACTGGAGAAATATATTTCTTGCAACTCTCTTCTGCTATCAGTTTCACACTTCTGTTCTAGTCCAGTGAAGTGATGGCTCCGTTTTTTATATGTTTTTACTATATGTCTTTTCTATTGTTTCTTCATTTTGAAGCTAACCAGGCTAATTTTAGCCACATATTTGATTACCGGAGAACAATTTTAAAATTCTGATAAATGTCTTGTGATTATTTTATATAGAAGTTTAGGACCTCATTTTGACAGCCACGGTTTTAATAAATTTGTCCTCCGATATTTCCTTCAACATTATGCATAAATGTAGTTATAACTTATGTGAAAGTAATGTTGAATTCTTCTATTCACTTGCATATTAATTAAACATGGATTTTTGTAGGATTACCCTTGCCCTGCAGACCTGTTTGATGATTCGTGAAGTGTGTATTTTTTGCAGCCTTGTTTAATTGCTGTTGTATTGCTTTAATGTATCTTTGTTGTTCAAAATGTAGTTGTATAATAATGTACATTTAATCATAAGTAACCATTGGATTCCCATCTCTATAGACTGTTTTGTAGGATTTGAAGATCAAAGTTAAAATAGATGGACTTCTTGTTACAAGATTTGTGTAACTCATTCTACAATTTTTTGGTATTAGACCAAACTTGCCACGGGGAATCTCATTCCCAAACCCCTCCCCACCACATAATCAATGTTGAGGAAGATTGATTGTGTGGTAGAGAGAGGGTCCGAGACAGGAGAGATTGCGGACAAGAGTTTTGGTCTCACCAATCTAGTTATAATGCAGTTAAAAAAAATATATTCCGGCAGTGCAGTATGAGTAATGTTAGGGATATCAAATTTTCTACCAAACAAATGACCAAATGTCTCACATGAGTATGGGGTTTGTGGATTCCACACCCATGTGAGATATTTGGTCATTTGTTTGGTAAAACATTTGGGGCCTATATCATTTTCTTTGGACACTTTTTTTTTTTGTACTATCAAATTTGGCCCATGAAATGACTGCGTTTTTATACTATACATTTCACCATTGTGTTTCTGATAAAATTTGTTCTTCATTATAATTGGAGTTTAATTTATTTCTATTTATAAGTATGTTATGCGAAGATAAATTGAGTGAGTGGGGTCATTTTGGCGCAAATGAATTAAGACAAGTGACGTGAAGATAAAAATTATATTTATGCACAAATTTATGTATTTATTTTGTAACTTTGACTTAAATTAATGAATTGAAGTTATATTAGAAAAAATTGATGGTTGAAGAATGGTGGTTGATTAGGAATATATAGTACATAAAAGAAATATTACACTGTAGTTTGTAGTAAATTAGTTTAAAATATACTTTATTGTGTTAAAATAATCCAAAAAATACTAACAATTACAATATGTGAATGTCAAAAACTGTCATTTGTCAATTTTGTCATTAGAGTGAGATGAGAATGGAAATTTTGAAAAAAAACCCAAAACAAAAACTGAATTTGTCACCAGCCAAAGCAACTTGTGATTCATCGTGTTATATATAATTTCATTTTTTATTTTATTCTCTCTTAAACACATAATAATGAAACTTCTATTAATAAATGCACATAAAATCTAGAAGAAAAAAAGATATGAAATGAAATTATGTATAATATTTTTGTAACAAAATAATATTAAAGGCAAATCCCTTTTTATACCGTTTTACACCGCATACTTTATAGGTATAATCGGTACAAAACAGTATAAAAATGGTTTCTGGACTGTTATAATAACCTCATCTAATTTTTCTTTTTCCTGTTCCGGTGCCTCTCCATCTGGAGAGAGATCAAATGGAGAGATGAGATCCATTCCAATTGGATCGGTAAAATCTATCGTAGGCTCTATTGTGGTGGTTTGAATAATTCATTTTGTAGTTTTTTGTATGGAGATTATTTTAAAAAAAAAAAGATTGATCCAATAGTTATAGTGACATGATTTTATCAAGTTTGTTTAAAAAAAATAATAAATGAAAAGTACGATTCTGACACAAATTGTTCATTTTTTAAGATAAATCTAATGAAATATGTGATTACGGTTATTGGAACAATTTAAATGTTTTTTTCCCTCTTCATATATCATTTACATAGAGAACGATTCAAATAATCAGTGTAGAAATTGTGATTAGCTTCTTAGGTTGAATTGCAACAAACAAGACTTCTTCATAGGTGATCTTAATTAAGATCACCTACTCCCTTCTATGCTTCTTTTTCAGTCTCTTTACATGTTATTAGTTTATGTGATTGTTTATGTTAGCAGCAAAAATGATCCTATGAATCAATCTAATTTAGGGACACTGAAAAAACAAAAGGTGGGTAGAATGGGACACACGACTTGAAATATTCTTTTAGTCAATTTTGAAAACCCTAATTAAAACAGATTAAAAGCATTTTCTAGATGAAAAATATTATACAAGTTAACAAATCTCACCAATAAATGTAATATGTAGAAATAAAATAAGGTAAATTACACTTATATCTTTTAAGATGTAGAGAAAATATAACAAATTTTATAGTTTTTGATATAATTAAACTAATTTCCTTTTTAGTAAGATAAAGAGACCAAAATTAATGCAAATAATATAAAAATATAAAGACACACAAATCAAGATATATAATTCGATATAAAAGAGATAACAATACTATTTTTTTATTCACATGACTAACAATTTTTTAATAAAAAGAAGTCAGATGTTACATATTTAAAATTTATATAATTAGGCTAAATTTATGAAACTTATTATATTTTATTTAAATCTCAAGAGAAGTGATTTATCCTTAAAGTAAATAGCCAAAGGAAAATATTAAAATTTTATTAAATAGAATAGTAACACTGTTAAAAAAATAATCGTCTTTTGAAGAAATGCAAGTAAAGTACCATGCATTTTAAAATTCAAGGGAGATCGTGTAATTATATTAAAATTATCAGATTCTTTATAGCATAAATGAGATCAATGTAATTTTTCTTTTTCAAAATTGAGGAGTTGAAATGATATTTAGGTCTAATCTAAATTTTTTTTTAAAAAATGATATTTAAGTAAGAGTGAAAACTGAGTCAAATGAGTCGAACAATTATTATTTAAGTTTGATTTGAAAATTTTATCAAGTCTCAAAATTTAACATTATTTAAGTTTGGCTTGGTAAATTTTCAATTCGGTCTCAAATGAGTTTTTGTTAAGCTGAGTCTAGTAATTTTAGTATTGGGTTTGGCTTCTTTTTAGTTTGTGATCGAACTGGAGGATATTATTAGGCTCATGGGGGCGCACCACGGGTCTTGTTTAGATAATTTGAATTGTCAATGTGTAGAACTCGTCGAGTACTAGTATAGTCTGTAAAAAATTACGCTGATCGGATATTGATAGTTATATGATCAAATCAGTTTTGTATAAAAAAAAAAAAAATGGACGGTGAAAAAATAAATGGTTGATAGAAATATGATCTGATAAAATAGCTATCGATATTTGATCAACGTAATTTTTTTACAGTCATATAGTACTCGACGAGTTATACATATTGAACGGTTCGGATTATCGAAACAAAATCTATGGTGGGCCCCCATGGGCCCAATAACACCCTCTAATTTGATCACTGACTGGAGGGAAGCCGACCCTTTAGTATTTTATGGCCTCGTTTGGTAGAGCTGTAGAAAAGTGATTTAAAATTATAACTTAGCAGATTATAGTTTACAGCTTATAGTTGGGAATATAAGCTGGTAATGTGCAACTGTGAGATTATGGATTTAAGCAGCAGAGTAATGTTTGGTAAATAAGTTATAAAATAGCTTTTTTGCTGTGTAATTGTCATTTTTTACCCTTATGAACATAAAAATTGAAGTTATAATATTCATTTTTTTATTTCATTTAATATAAGTTATTTCATTTTGTATTTCAATTTTTTTTCAATTTTAATTTTAAAAAAAATTGTGATTTTGTTTTCATTAATTTTTTTCATTACAATTAATAATATAACAATTGTCATTACAATTAGTATTAATTAGTATCAATTAATATAAAAATTGATACATTTGATAAAATTATTTCATTATAAATTAATTAGTGTCAATTAATAGCTTATTTTCTTCTTTTCATTATAAATTATTTTTTTTTCATTTTTTCATTATAAATCAATTAGTATAAAAATATTTCATTATAAATTAATTAGTGTCAATTAATGGCTTATTTTCATTTGTTCATTATAAATTATTTTTTTCATGTTTTCATTATAAATCAATTAGTATAAAATTATTTCATTATAAATTAATTAGTGTCAATTAATGGCTTATTTTCATTTTTTCATTATAAATTATTATTTTCATTTTTTCATTATAAATTATTATTTTCATTTTTTCATTATAAATCAATTAGTATAAAATTATTTAATTATAAATTAATTAGTGGCAATTAATGGCCTTTTTGTAATCAATTAATACTAAAAATACTAAAATTATTAATAATAATGGCTTAATTATTATTATTATTTTATTAAAAAATATTGAAAACCTCTAAAAAAAAAATTAAAAAAAAAAGGTGAAAACCCTAGCTGGCAGAGACGACGGCTCTGGTTCATCGGAAAGGGATGGGGATGAGGATGGGGATGGGGATGGGGGACGACGACGAAGGTACAACGGCGACGTGGCGATCGCGATCGCGATCGCGGAGAGAGAGAGAGAGATCGACCGCGATTTGCCACGAACAACGCCGGAAAGATAGAGAGCTGCCACGATGTGAAGAGAGAGAAAGAGAGATCTGCAGCGAACAACACCGGAGAGAGAGAGATCTGCCGCGATTGCGAACACACACGCACAACCACTTCAAACACACAAACATACACGCACACACACATATATACATATATAACAGATTTGATATAACATATATACATATTTGAGGCGACATTTCCACCCTCCAAATCTGAGATCGATGACGAAAAACCCTAGGTACGGCGCCATAGATGTAGCAGAGAGAGAGAGAGATAGAGAGAGAGAGCGGGGGAGAGAGAGAGAGAGAAGAGAGAGATCTTTGGTTCATGTTCGTGCAAGAGAGAGATCTCTGGTTCGCCGGAAATTGCCAGACAGCTTCGTGAAAGAGACAAAAATGAGAGTGTTTTGATTTATATACATGGTACAGTTGTAATAACTTGAAATTATGGGAGGCATTTAAGTCATTTTACCCCTCAAATTGTAGCTTCCCAGTTAAGTTGATTAGAAAAGCTTCTCCTCTCCCACTCAAAGAAAAATTTGATTTTTGACTTAAAAAAAACTATAATCTGTATTATTAAGCTAAACCAAATACGCCAAAATAGCTTAAATTAAGCTAAAAGCTGAAATAAGTTGAAAATAAGCCATACCAAACAGGGCCTATATAGTTTTATGCTAATTAAATCGAATCAAAAAATAACTGACTAAATTTAATTTAAAAACTTTAACGAATTTTAATTTGTATTTAAGATTAATTTGTTTCCTTAATGAATTGAGCGTTTTGAATTTTTAATGAACTATACATGAGCTCGAGCTAATTAATCATTTCCATCAGGAGAACTTACGTCTAGATCCTACTATGTAAGCTTATTGTCTAATAGGTCTTGTGATAATTAACGACATTTTTCATTAAATACTATTAAAAAATATCACTAATTATTAATTTTCAGTAACAATTTAAAAAATTTGTCACAAAAAAGACACTAATTATAAATTTTAGTGACGGTTTAAAAAAAATCGTCACTAATTTTCAACTTTCAGAGACAATTTAAAAATTTCGTCATAAAAAAGGATCACTAATTATAAATTTTAGTGACAATTTATAAAAATTGTGACAAAATAAAATTACTAATTATTAATTTTTAATAACATATATAAAAAATAATTTAAAAAATTATTTTCAACGAGGATTTTAATGAAATTAATTTTGAATAGGACTTAAATGGGAATTAGTCTAACTATTACCTACACCTTTTCCATTATTTATACAGAGAAGAAAAAAAGACATGGCGGGGACGAGTGACGAAGAAATGGGAGTCTCTGCTTCGCTCTTTCGATCATATATACGATGTATGTCTCATTCAATGAATATATATATATATGTTCCATTTCATGATTCTCTCTCTCTTTTGAATTCAGATTCATTCACTTTTTATTGCAATCGAAATTTGAAATTTACCTAATTTCTTATATATTCTTATTTAGGATGTGAAGATTGGAATCACACAGATTCAATCCTTGCGATCAAGTTGCAATGCCGAAATTAATAATCGACAAGTTCTTCAACTCATTTCCAGTAGCCTCAAACTAGGTTAGTTCCACTCTCGAACTCCATTTTCTAGTTACTCTGTTTGGTCCCCAAGAAAGAAAGAAAGAAAGTAATAGAGTACGGAATTTAAGTTTTCTTTTCTTATCCTAAACTGCTTCAAGTCTTCCATTTTCTTTTCTCTTTTCTCCTAAACATTTTTTTGTTCTAAATAAACATTAAAAAAAAAAAAAAATTGAAGATGGTACTGCAAATGGGTTTGGTGAAACTATTTCTGAAAGCAATTAAAATTTTCCAAAACAACCTTTTTTAAGTTTCAAAAAATCAGATTCATGAAAAAATTAAAACAAAAATAGACACAATTGAGATTTCAAACTCCTCACCCCGCCTTGAGGCTGAGGTTTAGAAAAAATACAATAAGTTTCACTGTTTTGAAATTAGTAGATTGGCAATTTATTTCAACCAAGTTAGTTTGTTGCGGATTGAAGGAGTGTATTATTGAGATGAATCACCAGCATTACTGGAGCAGCCCATTGAATTTTGGCAGATGCCTCATTTGGTGATTAGAGCACTAAACATTATGGCATGTGAAAAAGGTCAAAATCTTACACAATTTGGACTAGGGGTGGGCGTGGGTCGGTTGCGGCCACGGAACCTCCAATCTGCCATCCGTCCGCCAGATTGGCGGATTGGAGAAAATCAATCCGCATCCGTCCGCCAATCCGGCGGATGTGGATTGAGTGAATTGGTGGTTTGGTGGATGGATGTGAATCGGTTTGGCGGTTTAAGATTTCATAAATTTTTAACATAATTCAACTTGTGCACTTCCTTAAAAAAAAAAAAAAAAGAGAAGAAAGTATTACAGTTAATGACTTAAAAAATTATTACAATCACTGTATGTCTCATCCAAAAACAGAAAGTTTGAAACTTTAGAATATCACAATCACTGTATGGTTCATCCACATATTACAATCACAGCATGATTCATCCACATAAAGTATTACAATCTGTGGTTCTTAAAATATAATAACAATTCAAACCACCAAAACCATGAACAGGGCAGTAGTAGAGATTGTATGTCTCTGTATTGTTATATCTATATATGTTTTTGAAAACAAAAACCAACCAGCATATATCATATTTTCTATTTATTATTTTTAGAGTTAAATTTAAAAATAAAAAAATATAGATAAATAATACGTTTATTTTTTTAAATTCAAAAACTTTTTTCAACAGAATATTTAAACTCTTTTTCAATTGAAAATACAAACAAAATATTTAAACAAATTGAAAACATAAAGTCTTATAAATTATTACGGGTGCTCGCGGCTTAGCGGTTCGGTTGCGGCCAAAGGAATCTCAAATCTGCCATCCGTTCGCCAAATTAGCGGATTGGAGAAAATCAATCCGCAACCGTCCGCTCGTCATCACGCATCCGTCCAAAATGCGGCGGATTGGTTCGGTTCGGTCGGTTTTGGCGGATCGGTATATCCGCTGCTCATCCCTAATTTGGACTAACAACTCTTGGGTAAATTACATTTTACCCAGTCGGAGTGTATTTTAGGGCCTAACCACAAGGGGTAAAGTGTGATATACCCCTTTTTGCATATTGGTAAGCAACTTAATGAAAACTTTTTTTTCCCACCTGATTTTGTTGTATCAACAACCACTATTTTGCGATCAGAAAAAGGAAAATTTGATATCTTTTACTTTTGCATGCTGGCATCCCTTTTTTATTTAGGACTCATGTTTGCAAATAATCAAAATAAAAGATATTGTTATACACAGATAATGAGAGGCTGACAATGCTGTACGCAGAATCCCTTATGATCAGGTGAACCCTTTTTTTTGTTCTTTTTTTTTTTGTTTAATGTTTGAATTCATTGAATGAAGATTTCCTCCAACTTATCTTTAAATTAAACATATTTGGTCAAATAAGTGGCGGATACAGTTGGATATATAATTCTATTGACCTAAACTTGTACATTACTATTCTGAATTTTTTGAGTTGTGGTGGATCATTTTCATGACATAACAGCTTGAATGTCGGACCAATTGCCAGAGCTTGAAAGAAGAATTGGAGAGAATGAGAATTGAATATCTTTGGAAGGAAAATGTAAGTATTCTATTTATATTTCAGGCATAATATAAATGCATGCATTGACATCTCATAAGGATTTCACAGAGCAGTGAAAAGAGGGCTTTAGGGATGACTGAGGAGAAAAACAAAAAAACCTGTGGCATATCATGGTTTTGATTATAAACTTGATGTCTCTGTTGTCGGTGAAAATAACCTGTAACATGTTATTGGACTGGAATACACTATGAAGTATTGTCACATTTAGGGCTGGAAACGAGGCGAGCCAAGCATTAGAGTGTTCGAGCTTGGCTCAATCTATTTTAAGGATGTTTGAGCTCGAGTCAAGCTAGCCCAGCAAACCTCGATTACCGATTAAGATTAGTTTAGGACCCCATTAAGATGATCATCAAAGTCCTCTTGACCAAAACAGAAGGTTGATCCATATATGTCATGAATCGTTTAGGCATTTTGAGTACTTAGGCTTGTAGTGAAGTGTGATGTATACATGTGAGGTTAAATAAGGGTGTCACATGTGATCTATTAGTATTATTTTAATCATTGTTAATAGTCACATGTGAATAGTCATATGTACTAGTGTCATGATCAATCATTTTCAGTAGTCACATGTGAATTATATGAGTCTCATTCAGCACTAAGTGGGGTTTAATTGAGTTGCAAATGAGATTTATTTAAGTGGTAAGTGGAGTTGCAAAGAGTAATGAAGTAGTAAGTGAGATTTATTTGAATGGTAAGTGAAGTGTAAGTGGAGTCTCATTGATTAGTAAGTATGATTGAATGAAATGGTAAGTCAATGGTAAGTCAAGAGTAATGAAGTATTATTTTAATCATTGTTCATAGTAACATGTGAATAGTCATATGTACTAGTGTTATGTTCAATAATGTTCAATCATTTGAATGGTCAATAGTTATATGTACTAGTGTCATGATCAATCATTTTTAGTAGTCACATGTGAATTATATGAGTCTCATTCATCACTAAGAGTTACATGTGAATTATATGAGTCTCATTCATCACTAAGTGGGATTTAATTGAGTTGTAAGTGAGATTTATTTAAGTGGTGAGTTGAGTGTCATTAACTAGTAAGTATAGTTGAATGAAATTGTAAGCAAAGAGTAATAAAGTAGTAAGTGGAGTCTATTTGAGTGGTAGTAAGTGAGATTTATTTGAGTCGTAAGTTAAGTCTAACAAACTGGTAAGTATAGTCTTTATGACTAGTAAGTATGATTGAATAAAATGGTAAGCCAAGAGCAATGTAGTAAGTGGAGTCTACTTTAACTGGTAGTAAGCAAGGTTTATTTGAGTGGTAAGTAAAGTCTAACAAAGTGGTAAGTAGAGTCTTTATGACTACTAAGTATGATTGAATAAAATGATAAGCCAAGAGCAATGTTAATAAGTGGAGTCTATTTTAAATGGATAGTAAGTGAGGTTTATTTGAGTGGTAAGTTAAGTCTAACAAACTGGTAAGTAGAGTCTTTTTAACTAGTAAGTATGATTGAATAAAATGGTAAGCCAAGAGCAATGTAGTAAGTGGAGTCTATTTTACATGGTAGTAAGTGAGGCTTATTTGAGTGGTAAGTTAAGTGTAACAAATTGGTAAGTAGAGTCTTTATGACTAGTAACTATGATTAAATAAAATGGTAAGCGAAGAGTAATAAAGTAGTAAGTGGAGTCCATTTGAGTGGTAGTGAGGTTTATTTGAGTGGAGTCTAATCGACTAGTAAGTATGGTTCAATGAATTGATAAATCAAGAGTAACGAAATAATAAGTAAAATCTAATAAAATAGTGAGTGCAATCTAATGAAGTACGAAGAAAAATGTCATTGAAGTATAATAAAATGGTAATTGATAATTAATTCAAATCCTGCCCATGTATAATCCAAATCCAAATTACTAGAAATGATAAAAACCATATGACTAAAATCCATTTGCTCTACATCCTCCCCAAAACAAATTCAGTTGAAATTCACATAATTCAAGTACCAACATGCAACAACATCAATGATACATGACAATTATCTATCGCAAGCAAATTCTATCACTCTTGACCCAATTTTATTGTTTGCATCTTGAACTAAGCCTAGTACCAATCTTTGTCTTGCATGCCACGAGTCAAATTGAAGCAAACAAGCTTCAGAATCAATAAATTGCACCAATTCAAAATACTTGATGACGTGCATTCCACAATTATAGCCATTACTTTGTTGTGGAAGCCATTCAAGTGTTCTTATTGGAAACTCGGTGATTTTATTTGTATATGCATTCTTGTACTGAATTCCCAATAAGTCATGTAATACTTCAACCCGTCATTTACATAACTAATTAGTACGAAAACATGCAACGCAAAATGCAAATAACAACATTGTGTAAGGATGTATACCACTTTTTTCACTTGAGTTGGCCGAGTTCTACTTTTTCTTGATGTATATGGATCAAGGATATATGGCACTTGTTGTTGCATGTATACCACACACATATACTAATGTTCACCCGCATCATTAATTGGAATGTACACCTATATTAAATCAATAATCATTGATATCATATTCATTAACATATTAAATGAGAATAAAGTGAGATAATAACAAATCAATACCCTTTCACATGATTCAATTTTTCCCGTGTACCGTTTTGTTCCAAAATAGGACTTAAGCATGTTTAGCTTATGAACCTTGTGGTGCAAAATATGTTACTACAACTCATAAAAATTAGTATAAATATCAATAACACAAGCTTAGTATAGATAAACATGACGTGCTACATAGTCAAATGCTTTCAATTATAAAACGCACAAGTAAATTACCGAAAAATATGTAAGTAGATACCACGCTGAATATTTCGCATCTGGGATACAATCCTTTTGCTTTAATGTAAATTGCAAAGCAACTAAAATGATTATCTAAGAAACAACAACTCATCAATAAATGCAATTATCTTATACATTATAAATTCATTTGTGCAACGGTTTACTACTTACTTGTCTATCGAGCCAACAACTACGATCTAATGTCCATATGTTCTTGTGTGTTCCATGTTGAATATCAAAGTTAATAAGAATTTCACTGTCATATTAATTAAGTGATACATGTCAATGTGACAATACAAACACATGAAACATAAAACAAAATATTTCTTGAAAGAAATAGAACCTTTCCAATTTACTACGATGAAACAAACAGTCTCTTATCAATTTATCCTCAATTGAAAGCGGTGGCAAATAAAATCCTTTCATGGGAGTCGGTATACTCAACAACTTAGGAATATGTTTTTAACCAATAATTAATAACATTTTCATAGAGTATGTGATTGATTATTCTCCTAAAAATGACTTTTTATAAGAAAACATAAGTATACTTTTTTCGAATGTTGTTCAAGAAACGCAACAACTTGTTTATTTTTCATGGTATCTTCTTGTATAACATAAATAAGTCAGTGACTAAGTTCATTTCTAATGAATTATTCTTCAAAAAATGTTATGTGTACAAATATTATTTATTACCTTTTCTCAATATTTGGGCAACATGTCAAGTTGTTTGCTTGTTATATTATATTTTTGCATAACATAAATATATCAATAACTACTTTCAATTCTAGCAACAAAGCAAAACAAAACAAAACAAAAAAAATAAAAAAAATTAATGTATCTTTCCTTGTCAAGTTCAACATCATAGGGGGAAAGTATATGTTTGCTTTTTTTTTTTTTTTTTTTTATTTGCTTTCCCTCCCAAGCTTCATATGATAAGGCAAAACTGTTAAAGACTCGGCACCATCATCTACCGGAATTGACCTTTTTAAATCACTTTTGGTAATTTTGGTGGTAGTAGCTCGTGTTCACTAAAAAGGGTGAAAGTATATGTTTGCTTTTTTTTTTTTTTTTTTTCATTTGCTTTCCCTCCCAAGCTTCATATGATAAGGCAAAACTGTTAAAGACTTGGCACCATCATCTACCGGAATTGACCTTTTTAAATCACTTTTGGTAATTTTTGTGGTAGTAGCTCGTGTTCACTAAAAAGGGGGGCAAATGGAGATACGGACGATGTGAACTGATCGCATAATGGAGTCTTAGGCAATCCCTCATTTTCTTCTTTGAGTTGTTTATCCATAGGAAACTTACGATCTTGGAAAGCATAAGGTGGGGGACTTCATTTGTTATCAAAGATATCTTTCTTTTCCAACTGACAGTCAATATCATGGGAGTGTTTCTCCTTCTCAATGGCCAACGAACAATTAGCTACCTTTGCAATTGCTATCAAAATCTCCTCTTCTGTCGATTCTGTTCATTGATTGACATCAATGGCTAAGTTATTCAAGTTTCCTTTCAAATCTTTCACTTCTTTTTAAACATTACTTAGCCGTGCATCCATGTTTGCCTGTACGCTCACATCATTATCTTCAACGATAAAACCAACCTACTAAGAATATAATAACAAACATGTTAAACGAATTCTTTAAGTACAACACGTATACAAATTAAATTAGATAACACACAAGATTACCTTTTTGTTGTTCTGGTATTGAAGTTTTTTCAACATGGAGATTCTCTTTTTAATCACCTCATCTATCCAATGTACTAAACGAGGTGCTTGTCTACTTGTACATGGACTAACAAAATCCACAGCAGGTGTCACATGCTCAACGTAGAATAATTACATGATATGGTTATGTAATAATTAGTAAGTTCAAGAATAAACTAAATAGACAATCATTTGTTTACGATGATTTAGAAACATACTATGAGAAAAAAAAAGCAACCTCGAATTCCTCGTTGTCCCTTTCCTTCTCCTTTGTCCTTGTACTTTCGCACACCATCGACTAAAAAGTCTAAGACAAGTTTTGACCAATTTAACTTATGTAAAGCAGATATATCTTTCAAGGTATGGAGAAAACAATGATTTATTGACAACTCCGATGTAGGGCACAAAAGGGAACCTAGAATGTACAATACAAATCTTTCCTTAAAATCATTTCCGTCTACTTTTATATTAGACAACTCATTCCTTAAAGAGCTTAATGAAATAGAAACACACTTCTTAACACCATACTTGTTCGACAACTCTTCAATATCAGTGTGGTCCCCATTTACTTTTATAATTGATCCCTCACAAGGAAGTCCTAATATGTGGCTTACATCAAATGGTGTTATCATTATTCTTTTACCATGCACGAATAAACACCGAGATGTAGGATCAAAACAACCAACCAACCATTCACAAAGTTGTCGTGGCAATCTCGTGCATTTAAGATTTAATAAGGCTCCAAAACCAATTGATTTGATAGTTTCTTTTTGTAATGGTTGAAGCAATTGTATTAACTCATAAATTGAGTTCAATTCTATCCGAGTAGTCATCGTTATGTCACGCCCCGAGAATTTGTGTGACACGAAGAGCAGCGTTTGAAGTGAGCTGAAGACGCTGGAAGGTTCCGGAAGGCGTGAGAACAGGCTAGAGTATGCTGGAAGACTCTAGAACGTGGTGGAAGGGTCCGGAGTGGCCTGGAAGATTCCGGAATGTGGAAGAACCTTAGAGTGTCCAGCAGAGTCTGGATGGGTCTGGAACATCCTAGAATATCCTGGAGAAGCCTACCATGTACTACACTAGTGTAGAGAGTTCTAGAATGTAGTAGGAGGGGTAGTTGTCCTAGATAGTTCTGTGGAGAGTTCTAGATGAGAGTTTGTAGCCCTTGGATCAAAATGATCCTAGCCGTCCATTGAGAAGGGGGATGGTTATACAAGGGTGAGGGGTCTCATTTGTTAGGCATCGAATGCTGGAGATCCAAGAGAGCTCTAAGAGTGAAGCATTTGTGAAGGCATTCTTCCACCTAAACTTTGTGTTCAAGTTAGTGTGGTTGAGTGGGTAAGGCTGACTTAGGTGCAACTAAGAGGGTTGAAAAGCATCTAAGGCCGCACGGTTGGCTTGCGAAGTCTAAGGCCATGACAGTTAGCTAAACACAATAATAACAAATATATTAGACCAAATTTAAATTCCAAAACATACTATGAAAATTTAATCCTATATTAAAACACTACAATTAAACCATACTATTAATATTATTAATTTTTTATAGTGTTCTTTCATTGCATTCTATAAATATTGTATATATATATACTTTCAAGATTACTCACCCAAGTCTAACAAAAGCACGTAAGTCCCAATTACTCACAAATAGGACAATTAATCAAGCCTACATATCCATCCATTCTATAAACAAAAACAATAATAGAAATGGGGCCCTCAAAGGCTATATTGCTTTTAAAAAAAAAAAAAAATAGAAACAAAACAAAAAATCACAAATGGACCACATGAACTATCTTACTTTAAAAAATAAAACCAATAAAGCATATGACCAAATATAGACATTCTCCAAAGCAAACCAATGATAGATATGTGACCACCATGGACTATCTTATTTCAAAAAAATAATATAAATAAGACAAAAAAAAAAAAAAAAAAAACACACAAATGGGGCCACCATAGACTATCTTACTTTTAAAAAACATAAACAACAAAGCATGAGACAATACAAAAAATTCATAACCACGAGAAATTAATAAAAAAAATTCAACCATTTATTGTCTAGTAGAAAGTGTAATAGTCCCCATTACCCACCAATGGGACAATTTGTCAAGCATTCATGTCCCTCCATTCCAAAAACAATCAAGTACATAAATGACAATGAAAAAGAAGAAGAAAGAACATAAACAATACAAATGGACCACCATGAACTATCTTACTTTAAAAAAATAAGTAACAAAGCATATGAGACAACACAAAATTCATACCCACAAACAAACAAACTCCAAAGCATATGAAACCATATGCCTAGTATTCTAGAAAGATTTGGGGATTGAAGGAAAAAAATGCCACCTCTAACCACATACTAAAAATCCAAAAAAATATCATACAAAAATAATTTAAAAAAAAATCAATATATATATATGATTTTTACTCTGTCCATCTACTTACCCATCTACTTTTGTCTATGATTTTCAATAAAAAAAATCAGGAAAAAAAAAAGGTTTAGAAAGCAAAGAAACCCAAAAAAAATAAAGCCAAATAACCCACCTACTTTTGTCTTTTGATTTTGAACAAAGAAATTAGGAGGGAAAAAAAAAAAGGTTTAGAAAACAGAGAAATCCAAAAAAATAAAACCAATTTACCCATCTACTAAAATCGGAAAAAACAAAAAAGAAACACTTTTTAGATGATTTTGAACCAATATATATATATATATATGTACGTACGTATAAGAATATCATTATATTGAACTAGGCAAATAAGTCTAAAAATATGCATATTCACTGCAAGAGCCGTGAACAAGTTGGAGGAAGCCATCCAAAATATGTTGGAGTGAATATGCATATTTTTAGACTGGTTTGCCTAGTCCAATATAATGATATTCTTATACGTACATACATAGATTGTATACGTACATACATATATGTTGTGTATGAATTGTAACATTGAATGGTACATATATGTTGTGTATATGGTGCTCTGTTCATATATGTTGTGTATATGAAATGTACATACATATTCTTCTGTTGCAATCCCAAGGGTTTCTTTTTTGTTTTTTTTATTTGATTTTTTTTTGTTTGGGTTCAAAATCATCTGAAAAGTGTGTGTTCAAAATCATCTGAAAAGTGTGTGTTAAAAATCAAAGACAAAAGTAGATGGGCAAATTGACTTTATTTTTTTGGGTTTCTCTGCTTTCTAAACCTTTTTTTTTCCTCTTGATTTCTTTGATCAAAATCAAAGACAAAAGTAAGTGGCTAATTTGGTTTTTTTTTTTTTGGGTTTCTCTGCTTTCTAAACCGTTTTTTTTCCTTTTTTTTTTTTTAATTGAAAATCAAGGACAAATGTGGATGGGTAAGTAGATGGATAGCGTAAGAATCATATATATATTGATTGTTTTTTTTAAAAATTATTTTTGTATGGTATTTTTTTGGATTTTTAGTATGTGGTTGGAGGTGGCATTTTTTTCCCTCAATGCCCAAATCTTTTTAGAATACTAGGTATATGGTTGTCTCATATGCTTGGAGTTTGTTTGTTTGTGGGTATGAATTTTGTGTTGTCTCATATGCTTTGTTACTTATTTTTTTAAAGTAAGATGGTTCATGGTGGTCTATTTGTATTTTTTATGTTCTTTCTTCTTCTTCTTTTTTCTTTTTTTTTTTTTTATATATATATATCATTTATGCACTTGATTGTTTTTGGAATAAAGGGACATGAATGGTTGACAAATTGTCCCATTGGTGGGTAATGGGGACTTCGACACTTTTTGCTAGACAATATATGGTTGAGTTTTTTTTATTTATTAATTTCTCGTGGTTATGAATTTTTTGTATTGTCTCATGCTTTGTGTTTTATGTTTATTTTGTATGGTGGCCCCAGTTGTGTTTTTTTTTTTTTTTTTTTTTTTTTTTTTTTTTGGGTCTTATTTATTTTATTTTTTTGAAGTAAGATAGTCCATGGTGGTCACATATCTATCACCGGTTTGCTTTGGAGACTGTCTATATGTGGCCATATGCTTGATTGGTTTTATTTTTAAAAACAAGATAGTTCATGTGGTCCATTTGTGACTTTTTGTTTTGTTTCTATTTTTTTTTTTAAAGCAAGATAGCCCATGATGTCCCCATTTCTATTGTTGTTTTTGTTTATAGAATGGAGGGATATGTAGGCTTGATTAATTGTCCTATTGGTGAGTAATTGGGACTTGGGTGAGTAATCTTAAAAGTAAATACATACAATATTTATAGAATGCAATGAGAGAACCCTATAAAAAATTAGTAATGTTAATAGTATGGTTTAATTGTATTGTTTTAATATAGGATTAAATTTCCATAGTATGTTTTGGAATTTAAATTTGGTCTAATGTATTTGTTGTTATTGTGCTTAGCTAACCATGACAACTCGGACAGCATTGAACTCAGTTTATGAGTTAATACAATTGCTTCAACCATTTCAAAAAGAAGTTATCAAAACAATTGGTTTTGGAGCCTTATTAGAGCTTAAATGCACGAGATTGCCATGCACGAGATTGCCACGACAACTCTGTGAATGGTTGGTTGGTTGTTTTGATCCTACATCTCGCTGTTTATTCGTGCATGGTAAAAGAATAATGATAACACCATTTGATGTAAGCCACATATTGGGACTTCTTTGTGAGGGATCAATTATAAAAGTAAATGGGGACCACACTGATATTGAAGAGTTGTCGAACAAGTATGGTGCTAAGAAGTGTGTTTCTATTTCATTAAGCTCTTTAAGGAATGAGTTGTCTAATATGAAAGTAGACGGAGATGATTTTAAGGAAAGATTTGTATTGTACATTCTAGGTTCCCTTTTGTGCCCTACATCGGAGTTGTCAATAAATTACTATTTTCTCCATACCTTGAAAGATATATCTGCTTTACATAAGTTAAATTGGTCAAAACTTGTCTTAGACTTTTTAGTCGATGGTGTGCGAAAGTACAAGGACAAAGGAGAAGGAAAGGGACAACGAGAAATTCGAGGTTGCTTTTTTTTTTTCTTATAGTATGTTTCTAAATCATCGTAAACAAATGATTGTCTATTTAGTTTATTCTTGAACTTACTAATCATTACATAACCATATCATGTAATTATTCTTGAACTTACTAATCATTACATAACCATATCATGTAATTATTCTACGTTGAGCATGTGACACCTGCTGTGGATTTTGTTAGTCCATGTACAAGTAGATAGGCACCTCGTTTAGTACATTGGACAGATGAGGTGATTAAAAAGAGAATCTCCATGTTGAAAAAACTTCAATACCAGAACAACAAAAAGGTAATCTTATGTGTTATCTAATTTAATTTGTATACGTGTTGTACTTAAAGAATTCGTTTAACATATTTGTTATTATTTTCTTAATAGGTTGGTTTTATCGTTGAAGATAATGATGCGAGTGTAGAGGCAAACATGGATGCACGGCTAAGTAATGTTGAAAAAGAAGTGAGAGATTTGAGAGGAGACTTGAATTAACTTAGTCGTTGGTGTCAGTCAATGAATAGAATCTACAAAAGAGGAGATTTTGATAGCAATTTCAAAGGTAGCTAATGGGTCATGGGCCCATTGAGAAGGAGAAACACTCTCATGATATTGATTGTCAGTTGGAAAAGAAAGATATCTTTAATAACAGATGAAGTCCCCACCTTATGCTTTCCGAGATCGTAAGTTTCTTATGGATAAACAACTCAAAGAAGAAAATGAGAGATTGCCTAAGATTCCATTATGTGATCAGTTCACATCGTTCGTATCTCCATTTGCCCCTCTTTTTAGTGAACATGAGCTACTACCACCAAAGTTACCAAAAGTGATTTTAAAAAGGTTAATTCCGATAGATGATGGTGCCGAGTCTTCAACAATTTTGCCTTATCATATGAAAGCTTAGGAGGGAAAACTAATGAAAAAAAGAGAGCAAACATATACTTTCACCATATAATGTTGAACTTTGACAAGGTAAGATACATTAATTTTGTTTTGTTTTGTTTTGTTGTTACAATTGGAAGTAGTTATTGATTTATTTGTGTTATGCAAAAATATAATATAACAAGCAAACAACTTGACATGTTGTCCAAATATGGACAAAAGGTAATAAATAATATTTGTACACAACATTTTTTGAAGAATAATTCATTAGAAATGAACTTAGCCACTGACTTATTTATGTTACACAGGAAGCTACCTTGAAAAATAAACAAGTTGTTGTGTTTCCTGAACAACATTCGAAAAAGGTATATTTATGTTTTCTTATAGAAACTCATTTTTAGGAGAATAATCAAATTACATACTTTATGAAAATGTTATTAATTATTGGATAAAAATAGATTCTTAAGTTATTGAGTATGCGGACTCCCATGAAACAATTTCATTTGCCATCGCTTTCAGTTGAGGATAAATTGATAAAAGATTATTTGTTTCATCGTAGTATATTGAAAATGTTCTATTTCTTTCAAGAAATATTTTGTTTTATGTTTCATGTATTTATATTGTCACATTGACATGTATCACTTAATTAATATGACGGTGAAATTCTTATTAACTTTGATATTCAACATGGAACGCACAAGAACATATGGACATTAGATTGTGGTTGTTGGCTTGATGGACAAATAGTAAACCGTTGCACAAATGAATTTATAATGTTTAAGATAATTGCATTTATTGATGAATTGTTGTTTTTTAGATAATCACTTTAGTTGCTTTGCAATTTACATTAAAATAAAAGAATTGTATCTTAGATGCAAAATATCCAACGTGGTATCCATCTACATATTTTTCGGTAATTTACTTATGCATTTTATAATTGAAAGCATTTGACTATGTAGCATGTCATGTTTATCTATACTAAGCTTGTGTTATTGATATTTATACTAATTTTTATGAGCTGTAGTAATATATTTTGCACCACAAGGTTTATA
This sequence comes from Camellia granthamiana, assembly GCA_036172215.1. Classification (NCBI taxonomy): domain Eukaryota; kingdom Viridiplantae; phylum Streptophyta; class Magnoliopsida; order Ericales; family Theaceae; genus Camellia; species Camellia granthamiana. The sequence goes on from CM069906.1 coordinate 155,530,049, forward strand.
AGCCAAACGTGCTCAAGTCCTATTTTGGAACAAAACGGTACATGGGAAAAATTAAATCATGTAAAAAGGTATTGATTTGTTATTATCTCACTTTATTTTCGTTTAATATGTTAATGAATATGATACCAATGATTATTGATTTAATATAGGTGTACATTCCAATTAATGATGCGGGTGAACATTGGTATATGTGTGTGGTATACATGCAACAACAAGTGCTATATATCCTTGATCCATATATCAAGAAGTAGAACTCGGCCAACTCAAGTGAAAAAAGTGGTATACATCCTTATATAATATTGTTATTTGTATCTTGCATTGCATGTTTTCGTACTAATTAGTTATGTAAATGACGGGTTGAAGTATTACATGACTTATTGGGAATTCAGTACAAGAATGAATATACAAATAAAATCACAGAGTTTTTAGTTAGAACACTTGAATGGCTTCCACAGCAATGTAATGGCTATGATTATGGAATGCACATCATCAAGTATTTTGAATTGGTGCAGTTTACTAATTCCGAAGTTTGTTTGCTTCAATTTGATTCGTGGGATGCAAGACAAAGATTGGCACTGGGCTTAGTTCGAGATGCAAACAATAAAATTGGGTCAAGAGTGATAGAATTGGCTTGCGATAGATAATTGTCATGCATCATTGATGTTGTTGCATGTTGATACTTGAATTATGTGAATTTTAACTGAATTTGTTTTGGAGAGGATGTAGAGCAAATGGATTTTAGTCATATGGTTTTTGTCATTTTCTAGTAATTTGGATTTGGATTGTACATGGGCAGGATTTGAATTAATTATCATTTACCATTTTATTATACTTCAATGACATTTTTCTTCGTACTTCATTAAATTGAACTTATTATTTTATTAGATTTTACTTACTATTTCATTACTCTTGATTTACCATTTCATTGAACCATACTTACTAGTCGATGAGACTCTACTCAAATAAACCTCACTACTACTCAAATTGACTCTACTTACTACTTCATTACTCTTCGCGTATCATTTTATTCAATCATAGTTACTAGTCATAAAGATTGCTAGACTAACTTACCACTCAAATAAACCTTACTATCACTCAAATAGACTCTACTTACAACTTTATTACTCTTTGCTTACCATTTCATTTTACTATACTTACTAGTTAATGACACTCTACTTATCACTTAAATAAATCTCACTTACAACTCAATTAAAACCTACTTAGTGATAAATGAGACTCATAATTCACATGGGCCTACTAAAAATGATTGAACATGACCCTAGTACATATGACTATTCACATGTGACTATGAAGAATGATTAAAATAATACATCATTACTCTTGACTTACCATTTCATTCAATCATATTTACTAATCAATGAGACTTCACTTATTACTCTTTTACACTTCACTTACCATTCAAATAAACCTCACTTACCATTATGGTGTTTTAGGCCATTTAAGGTTAGGGGGTATCTCACCCTTCTTTATTCCTTGCTTGTAAGGTTTTTCCACCTTTGTTTCCCACTTTCAAACCATCTCTTTTTGGATTTTTGAGCACTGAATTTCAGAGTATTTTCAGTGGTAAAAATCATGTTTTGAAGTCCAAAATTGGAGGGGTTAGCCTCCCCTCCCCTCATTATGTCTAGTTTGTTAGACTAGTTAGCTCTATGTGTTAGCTTATTTTTCTAGCGTTTTATAGCTTAATTCCAGCATGTTTTAGGCTCTATTTTATACTGTTTTAACTCTTTTTGGTTGATTGTTAAATTTGAGTCTTGTTTTGCATGCCTCTAGTGTAATAGTCTTCACAAGCTTGGTGTTTTAGGTCTTTAGGCACCCTTTGTTTGAGTTGATTGCCATGTTTTAGTGCTTTTCTCACTTAATTTCATCTCTGCAATCTCCCCTCATTTCTTCACTTTTTATTTGCTTTGAGGGTTGTTTCAACTTTAGGATAGCTTAAGCTTGTGATTGAGGTCCATACTTAATGGTTTAATCCTCTTTTGGGGGTTCATTATCAGCGGCATGACATCTCTCTCTTGCCTTATATTATCCCTTATTTGACACTTCATTCTCTTTAGAGGACTCTTCACCAATGGACTTAATTGGTTAAAGAATGGAAAGATAATTAAAATTTAAAATGAGTAACTAAAAGTTGAAATTAAAATGGTGCAAGATAAGAAATTGGTTGTGTTTTGATGTGTTCAATCGGACGTTAATTGAACATGAAGAAAATTGGGACATTTCATAAGTGATGAAATGTTGCAATTCTTCTAAGGTCTCCATTGCCCTTGACCATGCAGGATAGGGTGATGGCTTTTGAGTCTTATTTGTGCATTTATTAACTTGTACATCTTGATTCCTTAGCCATCATGTAATGAAATTGCTTGATTGATGGTTTAAGGATCAAGTGTATCACTCCTTTGAAATGTTTTGATGATAAGGAGGGATACATAGTACAAATAACCTGTGAGAATACCCTCTCTTTGTTCTGTTTGCTCTCTGTTGCAGCAAGAGAAAAGGTGTCATCAGTGGCCGGCCGGCCACTATTATTGGCCTGTCGGCCACCAGTGTTAGACGGCAACCCCTTATTGGTGGCCGGTTGGCCACCACTTCTGGCCTGCCGGCCACCAATGAATTTTGAGCAGTGTGCTTGTGAAGCATGGCAAAGTTGATCTGGAGAAGGAAATTAGTGCAAGGGTTGTGCAAACAGAGGCTTTTGAGGGCAGACAGTGGATGTTCTTCGGGTGAAAACCGAGCATGCATCGGCCTCCCTCGCTTCTCGGGACTAGTTAACTAGTTAATTAGTTTAATTAGCAATAGATCATTTATTTGTTGTAATTAATTAGTTGTAGCTAATTAGTTTACTTATTTAATTAGTTTAGATTAATTAAATTAATTTGTGTTGTGATATTTAATTAGCTTAGCCTAGTTAAATTTTTAGCTTAGAGTTAGTTAATTAATTCAAGTGTTATAATAATTAGTCAATTAGTTTAACTATTTATTCGTTTTGTAATAATTAGCTTAATTAACTTATAATAATTAGCTTAATTAGCTTAATTAGTTAGCTAGTTTACTTATTCGGACTTTCCTTCGCGAGAGCATAATGTAATAATGTGTATGTCTTTCAACCTCACGTTTTTCTCCCTTTTATTTACCCGCTTTTGATGGTTAGATTAGGGACATGTTTTAATTAGCATACCTTATGCTTGCATTCATTCATTTTATATTACATGTACCGAGGCTCGGCGCATCATTCAAATTGCATTGTCATTTCAATACTTCGTTGAATACGTGCTTAGACAGCATGTCTTGAATTAATTCATATGCCACATTAGTAGCCGAGTCTAGTAATTACATATCACATGTGTTGCATTAGTCATAATTGTATAGTTAGAATCATGCATTTTTCTAACTCTTTCATTTATCTTAGCTTGGAGTACTAGGCGAGTTTTTTAACGCTTTAGCATACTTGCATGAGTGCGGATGATTGCCATGTCTACCATGCTTGCCATGAGGCTAAATGCTTACTTGTTAAACTGCTTGAATGCTTGTGGATGAAGGCTTGTTGTTTGAATTGGAATAATTCAATAAATGTAAGTTTTAAGCACATTATGTCTAGTGGCAAATTCGTAAACTTTAGACCCACTTGATGTAACGCCCCAAATTTCTAGCCCAAATGATAAGACAACAATCATGGCTCTTTCAAGAAAAACCGAATATAAATTTCCAAACTTACATTACATGATACAATAGTTCTTCATGCAACAATACATTAATCTAACAACAAGTAAATAAACAAATAAATACCCCAAGGGTTTACAAGTTTCCAAGACTTGAGCCTGGTTACACAAAGCGGCTATTCAAACCTACATAAACAAAGCTCTTGGCTTACACACAGAGTCACAGCAAAATGAGAGCATTGTACTTCCAACACACATACTTCCACGCCCTTAGTTGGGTGGGATAACTACATCTTTTCTTGCACAAAAATCCCGTAGGGTGAGTATAAAGCCCAGTAGGAAATTCTTAATAAAGTATATACATTTTATACAAGTCTCAAGAGATGAAATGCACACGCCATACTATGCCCTTTTTGAAGATAAATCACATTTTCATCTTTTGAAAAGCTCAATGATATCATGCAATTTCAATTGTTCAAAATTTAACAATTTATTTCAAGGGCGGTAAATACGACTCTAACAATCCCTAGGTTGGTGTCTGCAAGTAGGCTATACAAGTACTACTAATTTATCATTTTTACCGTTATTAACCGGAAGGCTCGACACCAATCCGCGTGAGTTTTCGGTCTTTCACCCCGGGCTCTCAGGCCAACTCATTCAATATCATCTACACCACCTATCAAGACTTACCAACGTATTTATCCCAATATCATTCCACGAAAGCTTGTTTCTTAACATTCTTTTATCAATGCAAGTTTTCAAATCAACTTTCAAAATTTAATGTAATCAAATGAATTGATATGCCAATAACATAAGATGAATATAAATACTTTTATTCGAATTCATTATCTAAGGAATAACACAATTCCCTCTTCTCAAGTATCCTCAACAATTAGTCACTTCAAGACTATTTCAGCGTTTTGAACAATAATTTTCAAAATGAATAACAATTCTCATATTCCCTGAAATTCATCATTTATATAAATATAAATAAGAAATTTTCCAAACATCCATTTATTTTGACACACAAAATAAATAATAACAATATTATTCATGGATTTTCAGTCTCTTTTAAAAAAATCTCCAAATTTTAGGTTTTCTCATCAAAATTATACAACTCAAATCTTTTGAAAGAAAACTTTCCAAAATCATCTTTTCTTCAATTAACGAAGATCAAAACCAATAAGATCATTTTAAAAGAACAAGAGATAGACCCATTTTCAAAATTGCTTAACTTCTTGAATCAACGATCAATTTTCAAAGCTATCGAAAGATGATTTTGAAAATCATATAGATCTGGCAAAAATATATATATAACTCTAAGAAAATCCCTATCTCAAGTTTTGAAGAAGAAATGAGATGAAACCTCCAAAATCAACGGTGTCGAAACTCGATCTTCACCGCACACAACGAAACCCTCGAGAAGTTAACCAACTTTGATGAAGAACTTATGGCAGAACTCTAATGGATCTTGAGAAATCAAGGTTTTAATCTAATTTGGTGTAGGGAAATGTAGAGAGAAGGAAGAGGAAAGGGTTTTTAGAGAGAGAGATATACAAAAGTGATATGAAATATTAGATTCACGAACTGATATAACATGGTCTGCTCGAGCGTGGAAAGCCCCGTTCGAGCGTCAAATACACTTTCCCAGTACTTTTGCAGACATGTCAAATTTCTAAAACCAAACATTCTCTGCTCGAGCGCATAAACGGCCGCTCGAGCGGATAAACAACTTCTAAGGCATTTTGCATTTTTGCTTCGGAGGCGCTACCCTAGGACCCACCAAGGGGCGCTGCCCCCTAGACCCCCGTGAGCTGACCGGGTAGCTCGATCCTCAACATACTCAGCGAAGTGGCAAAACTGGGATCGCTACACTTGAGGTGACAAAATCAAACCCTTTTTGAAAAATAAACATGAAATTGAATTATTCTAATTCGAGCAAACTAGTCTATACTTGCTTGTGCGCATCACATAGTAATGCTAGCCTAATAAACCAGAACAAGAGCATATAATGTTGATAAAAATCATATCATGATTAGTAGAGGCCGATCTTTGATCGGCCGAGTGAGAGTACTCAATTCATGACCTTTCCCTCTCGTACCTAAGTTTCCTAGCTGAGGTAATTTTGGTGATGACGGACAAGTGGCCTTTGGCACGAGTCATGGGTTTCCTAAATTTTTTTAAAATAAAATATTTAGGTGGCGACTCTGTATCTGGTAAAGCAATCAATTTTTGGCAATTTGATTCAAAATTGATTTTCTAAAAGATTTGCTAGATTTGGACTCTTTGATATTTATCAATTTCACATTGCACTTGTGAGATTAGATTCAGAACTGCGGGAGTCCGAACTGTAGAGCTATTTTTGAACTTCTGAAAGGGGGCGCGAAAAAGCCGAATTACAATGTGACACCCTTATTTAACCTCACTTGTATACATCACACTTCACTACAAGCCTAAGTACTCAAAATGCTTAAACGAAAATTTAAAAATATTGCATCATCTAACTTAGTCATGGTAGTGATGATGATTTTCAAACACCTCGAACAATAGGTTCCTTACTGATCTATTAGGAAAGACATGGTATGGAACCAAACGTCACTTCCACAATAAACCTCTTTTCATGCATGATCCATGGCAATTAGACATGGGTCACGTAATTATTGGTAATGCATACGATCGACCACCACACGGGGTCAATGTTGACAAAAACTACTTGTAATGGCAAGAGCTCTTCGAAAAACGTTGTGAACTTGAGACATATTGTCGATGGCATGGGCTACGAGGTTCCAAGGGCACGTTCAGCTAAACTATGCACAAACAAATTACGTGATGATGCGACAGTTATATCAAGGCTACAGAGAGAGAATACACAGATGCAACGGAGATTGGATAGATTTCATTACATTGAATATGCCAAGAAAAAACATTTTGATTGTGACAGTGCTATCACAGCAATCATTGAAGATCCATTGTTAGTTTATGATCCAAAAATTTTAGACTTCTTTGATGATAGTGATGATGACTTTGTAAACTATTTGCCAAATAGTTTATGTGTTCGTGGAAAATCATTATGTTGTTACGAACATGGTGAATAAAATCATAATGGTAATTCTTGTGTTTATAAATGGTAAGTAGCATAAGAATGAATAGCAAGTGTTGTGTTTAAGAATAGTCAATACAATAAGAAAAAATACTAAGTATTTTGTTTGACAATGGTAAGTATTGTGTTTGAGAATAGTAAGAGTCTCACACTATCATTTGTATTATAAATATAAAAAGTCATGTCTTATAAATATAAGCCTTACACAAACGAGTAATGTCACAAAAAAAAAAATTAAAATATAAGGTTGATTTCTTCAATTGTCTTGAAGATTGCTACTGTCACGACCCGCTCCCGTACCCAAGGGTTAAGTATCGTGACGGCCAGTAACTGAGGTTACCTCCAGCCAATTCCTAAACAAATTAATAAACGCAAGCGGAAGAAATATTTAAATAAGGGTACCAAAATAATCATTGGAGCTTCTATTTAATTAACTTGTCAGAACTGAACTATCTCTACAAAGTGCTTCGTGCCTACCCCACGCATTGGCCCTGACATATCACCTGAAAGTGGTAAACAACTATAAGCACATGGCAGAGTGAGACATATTATGCTAAGAGTATAATGGCATAAAATTCACTATAGATAATTATTGGCTAAATAGAGCTTGATATTAAAATGTAGAATACAGAGATCAAATACGAAAATCATATACATAATCATAACCACAGTACAGAACGAAATAGAACAGATGTATGGACTCAAGAGATGGCTCATACGAACTCTAGAGGTGACTCCCACCATAGTGTAGCACTTAGTTCCGTATAGCACTTTGTTCCACACCAGAAGTCATAACCACGGTACAGAACCGGACAAATGTATGGAGTCAAGAGGTGGCTCCCACTATAGTGTAGCACTTAGCTCCGTACAGCACTTTGCTTCACACCAGAAATTCAGAGGGTCAATGGATCCATGAAAGACAGAGGGTCACAAAGTGACTAATCAGAGGGCCAATGGTTATTTAAGTCTTCCAAGGCGTGGGACTCTCGTGGTGGTACTTACAAAACATAATTGTATATATGGTTATAGCCAAATATTTTTAAAATATAAAACAAACAAAATCCATGGGTTTCCTTTTAACAAATAGGGTTCAGAAATAAATCCACGTAACGGAAATATTAATATAGTTTATAATAATTTATAAAACATAACTTGTATTGTTATGTATAAAATAGATATGGTAAGTCAAAACATAAGTAAAATACATGTTGGTAACTCAATGTATAATATAACTCACCTTAACTTTAATGCCTCACCTTTTTTTTTTACTATCAAAGACTCTCTCAACTTCCACTATTTTTTCCTTCTTCCTCTCTTTTCTTTCTTTCCTTTCGTTCTTCTTTCTTTTCCTTCTTTCTTTCTCTTGTTTTTTTTTTTTTCCTCCACCCAGCCGAATCACTTCCTTTTATACTAGGGAAATGCTTGCCTAGCAAGCTTAAAGTGCACACGTGGCCATGCTACATACCCCTCTATATATATAGTTGGCATCATTACCTATAGGCTTTAATCTTATCCTTAATAGATATTTAAAATAATTACCTTTGATTCAATATTTTAATATAATTATATAAATAAATTAATTCTTAATTAAATTACATTTTATCGTATACCAACAAAAAATTAATTATTTATTTTACTACCACACCTATTATTATTATTATTTATATTTTGACCCCTAAACTTTTAATAATTATATTATTTTACAAAATTACGCATAATAATATATAATAAATTATATATTTTTCGAACTGAGATTAAATAATATTAGTATAAATTTTACAGAATAATTAAAAATCCGGGTTGTTACAGCTACAATCACTTTGACAAGTCAATTGTCTCTCCTACGACATGGCCATAAATGCTATCAGGATTTTTCGAGCATGTACGTACCTATATAATTTAACCAATAATTAATAAATTCTCAAACATAAATTTTGTGAATAAAAGTTAAATAAAAAATTATTATCACAAAGTTAGGATAGGTATTGGAATCGCATCCCATTATATTGTAGTCTGTTTCAGCAAAAGTATGGTGCCCACTGGAACCATATCCCATTATATTGTACACACTATTAGTAAAAGTAAGGTTGACATTGAAACCACCTTCTTCGTGCAACATGCTTGCTTCTGATGTATAAGTATCTTGTGTAGGAAAAGCATCAACATTCTCATTTTCTATAACCACTGTTTTTTAACCTAATTTTGGACACTTGTTCCTCGTATGACTAGTACCTCTGGAACAAAACACATTACATTTAGTATATAAATTTAATTATAATTCAATACACTTACTAGAGAAATTAAATTGTTAGATACCTGCAATGACCACTTTTTCTTGGCTTTGAAAACTTATCATTTGCAACAGAACGACTCCCCTTCGTGTTTGTAATGGGAGGATCACCAACACCAAAATGCAAACATGTCCCTTCAACATTGCTTTTTTCTTTTAATTCCATTTCCTTCAACATGTTGGACATACAACTCTTTCATTCAACATGTTAACTTTGTCACTGCATCTCTAGCTTCTTTGTACCCATTGGTTAAGTACGAAGCATAATAGCACATCTCAGTACATGCACTTGACAATGCATCAAACCGTGCTGTTTGCATAACCTATTATGGAAAAGGGGTCTTACTAAGTAAAGTAGAAGACTTGACATTTTTTGTCTACCTTTGTAATATAAAGCTTGAGGGAATTTCTTTCAAATGCTCCATTTTCATGATTGATACTATATGAGAACATGGTATTCCACATGATTCAAAATGCAAACAAGAACATTTCATAGCATGATCACTTGGCCGATATTGTACATTTCATGGGGATTCTGGATGTGTATACGTAGACAAATAGTATACGTGAACATCTTCTACATCAGTTTGTCCATACATAAATAACACATGCTTGGATTTTATTTGTTCGCGAAATTTGAAAAATATGGTGCAAGTAAATATATCAACTGCATGTCTTTCAATCCTTTTCATACCTGTAGAAAGAATATGAGTGGTATTCTTAGTTTTGGATTGTGCCTTAGCCTCGTTGTGACGAAGTCTTGCAAGTGCTCTATCATATGCCCTCACAAATTCAAAGAGCCTTAGGCGCACCTTTAGGAATCGATTCAAAAATGCATTCATATTTTCACAACGTTGTATGCTTTTTGCACCAGCAAAGAAATGTCCATGGAGGTATGCTTTAGCCCATAAAGTCCGCTTGCAATATACATCTGTAATCCACTTGTTATTATGAAGGCCATACTTGTCATCAGTACGACGTCGTTTTAGAGTCCAAAATAAGAACATCTTCCTCACATATGCCCAGTGTTCTATACCTAAAGAGAGATTATTAGAGAAAATTAGGGAGTTGTTCACAGCTAGGCCACCAAATTACATGAGGGTTGCACATGAATTACATGAGGACGGGCAACCACATCTCCATGCTCTTGTCCAATTTCCATACCGTTTTCAGACGCAGAATGAACGGTTCTTCGACGTTACTCACGATCGAACTAATCGCCATTTCCATCCCAATGTTCAAGGGGCCTTTAACCATCAGAATGTGCTGGAATATATCTCCAAACATGGAGACTACACGGAATGGGGCGAATTCCGTGAGGGGGGCCGCTGCGCTAATCAGAGTAACAAAGAGAATATATATCGTGACGCACTTGCTGCTGCCACCAAGGACGAAGCACTGGCACTGGTAAGAAATGGCGATCCCAAATGTTTCTGGCTCAATTATGACAAGTTGTCATCCAATTATGACCGGATTTCATTTAATCCGCCATTGCCGTATGTTCATCCATTTACAGACACAGTATGGGCCATCCCAGTAGATATACAGCAATGGGTTGATGACAACGGGAAATTATATAAGGCAAAATAATTGGGGGTTTTTAATTATTTTGCAATGGAGCCGTCCGATCTAGGTCAATTTAGGCGTTTGATTTTAAAATACGAGCCGGATCTTTTACTGCTGCACTGGTCCTTGTTGGTCGTCGGCGAAAACAACGCCGAAAAATTAATCCGGCTCATCAACGCCTTACAACGGCAAGAAGATGCTCTATTCGCCGGTCTGAAAGCGGTTTCTGAATTAGAAACCCAGGCGATGGCTCCATCCATGCAGACTATGGATCATAGTGCAGACACACATTCTGCCGCTGATGTCTGTTACATCACCGCGCCGTCGGAGAATCAGCCTGTGCGTTCTGGTTTTGGACGTTTGGGCCGTATAATAAAAAAAAATGTGTAAATAATTTTTTAAAATGTGCTGTATCTTCGGCCCATTTATATTACATTGTAATACTTGGAGGCCCATTTTAGTGTCCACTTCTTTCATAGAGCAATTTAATGGGCCTATGAAAAATCATTGTAGTGCTTTGGGCCTGGTCATGTTATAAGGGCGATTTCACACCCAATCAACATGGACAAGTTAAAATGAAAGTAACCCTTGAGAAACTCGCTGGGCTGAAAACTTGGAAGGGCGACCCAGACAAGATTATGGACATGCATGCATGGGATGAGCTTCAATTCAACATTATAAGCCATATCTTGGCTCTAATCTTCAATATACCAAGAATCATGCAAGACAATGGACAAATACATCAATGGGAAGGGCCTCTTCATTTAGGAGACTGTAATTGGGCCTATTAATGATTTTTCATTTTGGATATTGTAATTGGGCCCATTTTATTATTGTTAATGATCCAAACAATAATCACATTGATTAAATATATCACAAAAATCTTTATTATTTAATCATTAAAATGTACATAAATATTTTCCCATCGCCAATCTTTTACATAATACGAAAGCTCGTCGAGTACAATAGTCAGTGCGAGACAATAATTTACAGGGTTAATAATCCCAAAGCTGGATAATGTCTTCGTCATCCTGCGTGCAATAAGCCGGGAAAATACATTCTCCGATAGGCTTTTGAGATCACTGTATGTCAGTCAAGTATACATTGTCGCCGTAAATGTCCGGATTCCCAATGCTTTCCGGAGGTTGTAGTTGAACAGGCATCGTATCTTGTATACCCCCTGATTCCCCGGCATGGACATGTCTACGGCTCTGAACCACATCGGGTTCGTCAAAGTGTCGTAGAAGACCCCTGATAGCATCTTCTCTCTGCAATGGATGTGGTTCGACACATTCGTTCCTATGGAAGATCGAACAGCCGCATTGGAAGTGGAATATCTTCCTGCGTTGGCCCTTCGTCTTGGCATTACGATGCTTCTTCTTGATTGGTTCTGGCGAACAGGGGCTGGTCGACTGTATAGAATTCTGCGTTTCTGATCGTCCACGCTTTGAGCCCGGCGTGTTCATGTTTTTCCAAAAACTCTCTGTAACTAGAACCCTCCCCGGGATTGCATAATATAATACTTGGAATCCCGCCCTTTATTTTCTTTGGGCGGGCATATTTACAATTTGAAAAAAATTCCCGTTGGGCGTCAATAAACTCCCGCCAATGTTTCAAAAATTGTGGGGCCACATCATCGATTATGTTGTAGAAAGCGTCATCCTTGTGGTCCCTCAAATCGATGTGGCCAGAATAATAATTATGGGGCCCCAAAGACCGGGCCCAACATGTTTTCCCAATTCTAGATGGGCCTTCAATTATAATGCTTTTGGGCTTGTGCGGTCTTTGGGCCTCGTCCTTTATGTTGTCATCAACCCATTGCTGTATATCTGCTGGGATGGCCCATACTGTGTCTGTAAATGGATGAATATACGGCAATGGCGGATTAAATGAAATCCGGTCATAATTGGATGATAACTTGTCATAATTGAGCCAAAAACATTTGGGATCGCCATTTCTTACCAGTGCCAGTGCTTCGTCCTTGGTGGCGGCAGCAAGTGCGTCACGATATATATTCTCTTTGTTACTCTGATTAGCGCAGCGGCCCCCCTCACGGAATTCGCCCCATTCCGTGTAGTCTCCATGTTTGGAGATATATTCCAGCACATTCTGATGGTTGAAGGCCCCTTGAACATTGGGATGGAAATGGCGATTAGTTCGATCGTGAGTAACGTCGAAGAACCGTTCATTCTGCGTCTGAAAACGGCATGGAAATTGGACAAGAGCATGGAGATGTGGTTGCCCGTCCTCATGTAATTCATGTGCAACCCTCACGTAATTTGGTGGCCTGGCTGTGAACAACTCTCTAATTTTCTCTAATAATCTCTCTTTAGGTATAGAACACTGGGCATATGTGAGGAAGATGTTCTTATTTTGGACTCTAAAACGATGTCGTACTGATGCCATAACTTACTCTCTATGACGTCACTCACTCTCTCGGATGACGCAAGTCACTCTCCAAAAAACTATACTGCTGGAAGAGAGTTAGGGAGTGAGTTATATAGGTGTCCAGGAGCGTCCCACTAATAACTGTTTTGTCCAAGGTATTCGACAACAACCACGTGGATATTTGGCACGTGGACCGGAAAGTGACGAAGGCAAGACTAACGCGCTCCAATTCCGAATCACATTTTCGATCCACAAAGACATTATCAGCACACATGGGCCACTACGGTTCATCGGCCCAAAGAATAATGGCGGCACGTATGTCAGCAAGTTCAATTCGGGATGGGCCTGGATCATTCAGTCGGCGCGACATAATTTTGCCGACCCACGGCCCATCAATAATCAACACTGGGCCAATTAATCAGCCTAGCGGCCCAGTTGACATAGGCCCATCAGTAAGTGAGGCCGGATCCAATAACTCAGAATCATCAAGACTCATTACAGACGACGCGGCTAAATTAATAGGAGAAGCTGTAAAAGCCGCACTGGAAGGATCCACATCAGCCCAGAAAGCAAATGTACAGCGGAGACAATTGTAAAATAATTTGTAACCAATAATTGTGCTAATAAGAAATTATTTTACTAATAACAATATTTCAATCTGCAATTCAAATGCGCGCTTACAATCGATTTTGTGCGACATTCCCACACAAAATAACAAATAATTGCGTTTTTTACAATATTATTGTACGCGCCGTTCAGTTGGCCTAAATTATCTCGGAATTCAGATACAACATTCTTTCCGATGTTGATAAATGTGTTTACGCCTTGACGGCTAACAGCTGTATATTCTTTCGATTGCGGCGGCATTATAACGGGAACGCGCCGCAACACAACAAAACGGTCTATTTCTGTGCCCCTTACCATACATCTAGTTCGTGGGTCACCACTGGACCACAGAAATACATCTTCAAACTTAGGCGTATACGCAGCATTAGGAAACCGGTCCAACACAACGACAAATTCACATTGGCCATTATCAAATATACCAGATGGATGAATGTTCACAGTTTGTTCTACAGTCTGAGTAGGGACATCACGCATGTCGCTTTCGAGACCAGGCGTATCAGCAGCAACTTCGGCGAGACCACCAGTTTGACGTACAACTACACCCTGGATGTAGAGCGATAACAGCTTCAATTTTCGAGATGGTCGTTCATCCCTTTCAGTACCAACCTCTGGCAAATTGAAATGGAAAAAATGAGGCTCATCATACGGGACAAAATCATCAATCCTCCAGATAGAATCACACAACGATTTAGACACAAATCGTTTTTTTTTTGTAATAATTTTGTTTCCGTAGTTTAAAATATCTTCGACCGGAAACACCAGATCTGCTCGATGTTGTCCAACGGCGACTAAAATTTAATTTAGCTCTGGCAGTATATGGACGCCGTTGTGAAAAACGGAAAGTAGTCGCCATAATCGATGATGTTATGAGTCCAACATTAAATGCATCACATCGATTTTATTTTATAGGCATAATATGTTGACCGTGACATGGGTCAACATGAACAGTTATTGTTTTAAAAACCATGTTCCTGTATAACGTATGGCCAAGAATAATAACAGATCACAAACGATACAGAAACACCAAAGCGTGGGCCATACGTATGTTAACTGTTTTGCCTTTCCGCCTGCGCTTACCTTTAAATTTAAATTTCCCGCTTGCGCTTGCCTTTTTAGATTTTTAATCCTGGCCGCAGATCTGGGCGCGGAGCGGAGCCCCTAGACGACAACACGGCGCAATTTGCGGAAGGGAGCACCAATCGGGGGATGACACGTGGCGCGGGGGGGAGCGTCCCAGGTAATATTAGTGGGACGCTCCTGGGCACCTATATAACTCACTCCCTAACTCTCTTCCACCAGTATAGTTTTTGGGAGAGTGACTTGCGTCATCCGAGAGAGTTAGTGACGTCATAGAGAGTGAGTTATGGCATCAATGCGACGTCGTTTTAGAGACGCGTTTTAAATTGATTATTCTCCCAACTCTGTGGAATGGGATATATAAGAACATGAATTAGCCATTGATGCCCCATATAAGAATTGTGTGTCTAACAATTCTAACAGACCGCTGCGCTATCATAATGTCTCAAGAAATACAACAAGCCGATCTTACAGATGGTATACATGAAAATGAAGAGGGCGATTTGGAAACCCAAATCATAGATGCGACATCAAACGTACCAGTATCCAACATACCAATAACAAATCCAAAGATAGGCGATGCGGTGTGGCAGAAACTCACATTCAAGTCTATGATAATTGACAAATGCAAGTTAAGCTACAGGCCACAGTGTCCATTTAATTCTACTGGTTGCGTCGAAGTCGAAATACGAGATACACGATTACGAGCGGATGATCAATTACAGGCCCGATTTACATTTCCAGTTACATGCCTAGTAGACATCACATATTTTGGAAACGCCTATGCTGCTGCAGATAAGAAAGGATGCCCATGGACAGCGTCCTACAAGTTGCTATAAACAAACATCAACGATGATGTGAAATATTGCAAAATGAAAGCCACATTGGCTTTCCAAACATCATCGTTCCCGGATGAAATTACTTATCGGCCGCCATTAATAACTGTTTTGTCCAAGGTATTCGACAACAACCACGTGGATATTTGGCACGTGGACCGGAAAGTGACGAAGGCAAGACTAACGCGCTCCAATTCCGAATCACATTTTCGATCCACAAAGACATTATCAGCACACATGGGCCACTACGGTTCATCGGCCCAAAGAATAATGGCGGCACGTATGTCAGCAAGTTCAATTCGGGATGGGCCTGGATCAATAAGTGGTCTCAAAAGCCATAGACATGGCCTTATCCCTGTCGGTCATTATGGATAGAGGCATCTTATGATCCATCGCATCAAGAAATTTCTCTAACACCCATATGTATGTCTCCACTGTCTCAGAAGCCAGCAGTGCACACCTAAAAATTGTCGTTTGAAAGTGGTTACTCACATCTTATAGTATCACAAAAGGTTTGTTGTACGCATTTGTCCGATACGTAATATCAAACATCAACACATCACCAAAACACAGATAATCTGTTTAATATCCACCGTCTGTCCAAAACAAATTATTTAATCGATTTTCTTCATCTACACCATATTTATAATACAACATTGGATCCTGCTCTTCTTTACCACATAAGTAAGCTAAAGCACATTCTGCATCACCATCGACAACTTGCGCTCTACTCTCAGTCCCAAAATGGTTGTACATGTTCTTTAGGGGTGTAATTTTGGCCCGGCCCGACCCATGTCGGGCCTTGCAGGCTTCTGCCAAAAATCGGGCCGGCCTGGCCCGACCCGGCCCACGGGCCAGAAAACTAGGCCTAGGCCCAAGCCCAGGCCCAGGGGTATTCGGGCTTTGGGCGGGGCCTAAATATTTTTTTTTATTTTTTATTTTTTTTCACCAAAATTTTATTATTTTCCATTAAAAATAACACTGGACCTCGGGCGGACCGGGCTTTTGAGTAGGCCTTGAGCAGGCTGACGGGTCGAGCCAAGCAGGCCGGGCTTCAAAATGATGGCCCAGGCCCAAGGCCTCAGACTGGGTTTGGGCCCGGGCCTAAACGGACCAGGCCCACCCCGGGCCGCGGGCGGCCTTCAGGCCATTTTTACACTCCTAATGTCCTTTTGTATGAACCCAACATTCTCATACCTACTTGTTGTGCAGCAAAGTCCATAATGTGACTTGTTCTTATACCAATACGATGCATTGCATTGCCTTATACTTTGTCAGCACTCATAACATTCCGGTGCGAGCAAAGAAATTGAACACCAAGAGGCCCTATCATGGAATGATTGTGTTCTTTGAAAAATTCATTCACTTCATATTTGGAAGTACTCCGATTGTATTTGATACAAAAACAAGCACGACAACCAACTCTAGTTAATTGTTTTGGTTCTTTTTTACGTTCTTCAACTTCAAGGTATTTGGATTGTCAGTGTCTTTTTTTTGAGCATACCCACTTCCTTGATATAACCATATTACACTTATCCTTATATAATTGATCCCTTCAAATACTAAAGCCTTTCACCTTAACATAAGAATTATAAAATCTTTCTCCGTTTTCTTCTGAATCAAATGTCATTTCAAATACATCTTTTTCAGTTAATTCATCTAGACGCTTTAGTATCTCTTTCAGTTGGAATATCATTAGAATTGACAATATCATCTTCATTACGAATATTATACTCACCATCATTAGCATCATCATCATCTAATTCATATGTAATGTTATTCTTGTTTTGCTCAATGTTGTCTTCCATCTGCAATAAGCATAAACAAATTAATTAGGAAATAGTATGTAAAAAATGTTAAGTACAATACTAGGTGGTAAAATGGATGATAAGTGGTAAGCTGAGTCATAAAGAGTTGCAAGTAGAATGAGAAAGAATGGCAAGTGTTGTGTTTTTGAATGGTAATTAAACTCCATTTACTACTTTATTATACTTCACTTACTATTTAATTGAACACTACTTACTACTTAATACTTAATAATACTCAACTTACTACTTAACAAGACTCTATTTCCTATTAAATTAAATCTTACTTACTACTTAATGAGACTCTACTTATTACTTGTTAATACTTTACATACTACTCGTTAATTGTGTACTTGGAACTCAATCAAATATGACTGGTACTCAATAAACCTCTGTTACTATTAATTCTTAAGTACAATAGTAAGTAGAATAAGAACAAATTGTAAGTACGGATAAAGCTTGGGAGCTCGAATGAGCTCCCCCCCCGAAAATGAAAACAGAGGGAAATGAAGAGGGGGAAGGCGAGAGAGAGAGGGGGAGAAAGAGAGAGGGCAACTTGGCCGATCGTCGGCCGATCACGGCTCGTCGCAGCAGCTCAGCCTCCGCCCCTGGTTGATGCCCCCTCCTGTCCAGTTCGTCGCAGCAACTCAGCCTCCGTCGCGCCTCCCCCGCTCCTCTGCCCCTGGTTGATGCCCCCTCCTGTCCAGTTCTCCCTTCTCCCTTCCCCCTTCCCTTCTTCTTCTCCTTCTTTTTCTTCTCCCTTCTCTTCTTCTTCTTCTTCTCCCTTCTTTTTCTTCGTTTCTGATGGAACAAAAAAAAAAAAAGAAAAAAATGGAAAAACGATGTCGTTTTTGAAATTAGGGGGATTCGGGGGTTGGGATTTCGAGCAACGTAGCATTACTCTTGTAAATACGGTCACAATGAATGGTCAGTAATAAATAGAAATATGAATTTTAAATTATTAAACAAGACCGATGAATTTTAAATAAAATGTAAAATTATAATAATTAATTAGATTTAGCTTAGTACTCAACAAGACATCACTTCATTTTACTTAATTTACTACTCAATTAAATTTGACTTACAACTTAATCCAAACAAAAAATAAAAATAAAATAAAATAAAATAAAATAATAATGAAAAATGAAATGAAAAAGCAGAAAAAAAAGAAAAAGAAAATTAAGCCCAAACAAAAAATAATAATGAAAAAAAATAAAAATAAAAGAAATGAAACCTAATAGCAAAATAAAAAAAATAAAAATAAAGTAAAATAAAATAAAATAATACCAGCGTAAATTAAACTTAATGGGACGTTGGTGTTGCTGGAATGGTAATGCAAATAAAATACCATGAGGGTTTTAAAAAAAATCAATGTATGCAAAGTTAATTTTACCTCAAGATGCAGAACCCAAAAAAAATTACATAGTTTAAAACTAATCAAGTTTAAATTCTTTCCCTTGTTTCATTTGGCAAAATCAATAGGAACAATGAAAGCTCATAACTGAAATGTTCTCCTCAATAATATTAAATAGGATGCCAAATGTTACCAATAAGGATGCCAAAATGATACCAACATGCAATCTACCAAAGATACCAATATACAATCTAGAATATTTAACAATCATAGCTCAAGTATTATGTAGAATACCAAATATTGCTCATAATAGATTAAACGCAATATAATCTCATGAAGCTAATGTAAATCCAAAAAATGAAGCATGTTCAAGGTATAGCAATACATATGCCAAGAAAAATCATGAATTTCAATATATAGCACACATTTTAAGCATAGGCATGATTTTTATGCAAGAGCATCATCAAAGAGTATACATTGCAAATCATATGAAGCATAATCAATCTTTTTCATATCAAAGTAATAACAGTATTAGCTCAAAGGAAATAAGATAGAATTTTTACCTCAAAAGCTTAAGAGAGTATATGAGACATACATTAGGTTCAAGAAATGGAAGTTTTTCAATCTTCAATTTTCTTTCATGAGGAGTTCATCTCAAAAGGGTTTAACAAGTATGTTAGCAAGATGATTTCTCCCCCTAAGTTGGTGCTACTATTTTCTAATGTGATTTGTGTAAATATAGCATTCAAAGAACAAACACTATTACTCAATAAAAATACAATACAAATCACTTCTTATCACAAACTTAAAAAGTGAAAAATAATTCAATGATCAAATAAGAGTTTGGAATGTTGTTTTTCAGAATTTTCAAGTTGTAGCACATAGCATAATATGCATAAGAAAATAGTGTTATGCTCTTTGCTTTATTTAAAAATGATGCAACAATCTCATTTAATCACATAACATTATCATGAGGTAATTTCATCAATTCAATCCACATACTCAAGTGTGATAAAACATTTTACTTAATGTGGAACACAACATGAATGCTATAAACAATTAATTTAACAATTTATCAATCAAAAGCATTTCATGAGATGTATGCCAATATAATCCATATTCAAAAGATATTCAATATGATAGATGCAATGTCTCTATAAACGTATGATACTTCTTTTCATTTAGACATTGTTGATGGATCATAATCAACGAATTTCATAACTCATTCAAATATTCCAATGTAAAGCATATAAGCATGGAATTTTCATATTGAGTATATTCTTGAGATCATAAATGTACAATTCAAAATATAGATAGTATACATCTCAAAAACATGCTATGACATCAAAATTAATTCTACAAAGATATGACTAAAAAAGGAATTAATATATTAGTATGAAGTTATATATAAGATGTAAAAGGTGTGCTTATAAAAAATATTTATCACTTCTTATATCTTTTTCATAGCAATGGATGACATGATATACAATGTTAATGAATACATGAATCATTCATATTCTAATAGGCATTCATCAAAATAATATAATTCTCATTTTTGAGTTCAATGAAGGTTTGAAAGAAACTAGCAGAACATGACTTAGCAAACTTAGTACAATTAGGTTACATGGAAGCAATGATTAGACACAACCTATTGTACACAAATCACACCTTAAAGAATATAGAACTTTAAGCTTAAAGGTGTGTTAGGAGTTATACCTTCATTTACCTCTTTGGAATCTTCACCCATACATCACCTCTATTATTCATCTTGATGATTTTCATTTCATCATTCTTCTTCTTCTTGTAGGGGCTGATTTTGCTCTTTAGATTGAACAGTCTTGTTGTGCATTTCCTCTCGAAATCTTTGGTGTTTTTTGAGATTCCACCTACAAAATATCTTGATTTCTTTCTTGGTACCCATACTTTCTTGGGTCCATAGGGATTAGTCTCAAGAACATTTAATCTCATAAAAAGTTTAGGAGGATCAAAACCAATGCCTGCTTTGCCAAAAACACATTTTTTATTTCCAAGAAGCTTGTTGAGGTTTTCTTTTCCTTTTACAAATTTTTCAAGAGTTTTGTTTAAATCCTCAATATTGTTTTTCAAAATGTTTTTCTCATTGGCAATAGACGTAAAGTTATTTTTCAAAGTAGCATTTTCCATCTTTAAAACATCCACATCATTTGAAAGAGAAGTAACTAATTTCTTTAATTTCGAATTCCCAACATAAACATTTCTAAATATGTTATGTAATTCATTGAAAGCACTTTCAAGTTCTACATAATTAGAAATTACCTCATCTTGAGTGGATTCTTCTTCTCCAAGAGCCATGAGACACAGGTTGGCTACTCCATCATTTTCTTCCCAAATGGCTTCCTTTTTACTGCCATCCATCATTGAAAGTTCATGAGCCATGAGTGAGCCTAGGAGTTCTTCAATGCCTAATTTTGTTAGGTCTTTTGCTTTTTGGATAGCTGTAACCTTAGCTTCCCATTCATTTGGCAAAGACCTAAGTATTTTTCTTACAAGCTCGCTATTATTATAAGATTTACTAAGAGATTTTAGAACATTAATAATATTGGTAAATTTATAAAACATCTCAGAAATAGATTCAAATGATTCCATAGTAAAGAGTTTATAATCATGAATAAACATGTCAATCCGAGACTCTTTTATTTGGCTAGTTCCTTCATAGGTGATTTCAAGTTTATCCCAAATCTCTTTAGCAGTAATACACCCAGAAATTCTATTGTACTCATTTGCATTTAGTCCACACACAAGAATAAGCTTGGTTTTAGTATTAGCTTGAAGGGATTTATAATCACGCTCATCAAATTCATCCTCAAGTTTAGGCACACGGATATGGTCTACTACCTTGGTAGGGATTTTAGGACCTTTAGTGATAATGAGCCACAAAGCATAATTGGTAGCTTGAAGATACAAAATCATTTTTTCTTTCCAATGAATATAATTACTACCATCAAAGAGAGGTGGCCTATTGCTAGCTTGTCCTACAGCAGAGTAAGTAGAATATATGGTTGCTATGGATCAAAAACTTAAGATTGTTAAATCTAAACAAGAGTCCTAGGTTCTGATACCAATTGTTACCCAAAAAGCAACCTAAGAGGGGGGTGAATTAGGTTTCTACAAATTAAAATTAATAATACCCCAATAAAATTAACTACTAGTACAACAAATTATTAATAAGTACAATGATGAACTTAGCAGTAAATGATCAAGCAAAATAACAATGAAGTATAACTAACATACAGGGTAAATCAAATGATTAACACATGAATATTAGATAGCTATAGCAGTAGTAGGAAAGTGAAGAGATTAGGGAAGAGGAGACAAACAAATTTATATTGGTTCGGCTTCAACCAAGCCTATATCCACTCCTCAAGTTTTACTTGAGATTTTCCACTATCTTCTAGCTTCACAGGGGTGCTAGCAACCTTTTTACAAATGGAGCAATCCTCCATGGATTTTATATAGACTTCATAAGCCCAAACCCTTGCAAATCTTAGGTGAATCACAATTACTTTCAAGATTTCAAGAACACAGTGTTTGCAATACTTTTACAAGATGAAATGGTATTTTTGCTTTCAAAGAAAGCTTACAATAAATATCTCTCAAAGATAGATTATAAAATGAAGCTTTAATTTTTCTGTAAATCTCACATAGGAAAGATGAGCTTAATGCTATAAGGCTCAGTGTATAATTTTTGAGAATAGATGTGAGTGATTATAGATCAAAGAATATTTTCAGATTTTTTGTTACTTGTTTATCTTAGAGGTTTTGGTATATATAATGAAAATTATAGCCGTTTATAGCTGTTGTATTCATTTGAATTTATAGCCGTTGTACTTCCATCATTACAAATTTGAATATCTTCCACTTGAACCTTTTGAACCTTTTGGCCTATTAAATACATTCTAACAACATTTATAATAAAGGTTTAGGTGAGAAATAATGGGACAAAATAAATTTTGATTCTATTTTTCTCTTTCAAATAAATCATCAAAATAAATTTTTGATTATATTTTTCTCTTTTAAATAAACCTGATTTAATTAAATATTAAATACATTCTAACAACATTTAGGATAAATGTTTAGGTGAGAAATAATGAGACAAAATAAATTTTGATTCTATTTTTCTCTTTCAAATAAATCATCAAAATAAATTTTGAATTCTATTTTTCTCTTTCAAATAAATTAAAACATAATTAAATAAATCATCAAAATAAATAAGTCTAAGAAATCCCCATGTGATTTGTGGACTAAAGTGCACTGTTAGTTTTTCTATCTAACATAACAGAATGTGAGAACCACTCGCCTATGTGGAAGTAGGTTCATTTTGAAGACGAAAATACCCCTTATACAACTTCAAATTTATAAAAAAATGTCATTCTTTTTTCTCTCTCTACTATATCTCTATCTACTTCATTTCTACATATCCATCAACACCTCCTATACTTGTTGGAAAACATCACAATAACAGTACAATGCCATTCTTTTGTCTACTATGGAAATCTAAAATCAACATCTCTTTCTCTCTCTCTCTCTCTTATTTTTTATAATCTTTCCTAATCAAAGATATATATATCAAATCATCTGATGAAGATTGACACACACACACACACACACAACATATATATATATATATATATAGATGTACGATTTTGACACGCGCGCGCACACACACACACATATATATATATGATGCGTAGATATATATATATATCCGTGTTATATGTTTCTGGAATCAACATGTTTTTGGAATCATAAAATTATTTTGGATTCATCAACATCATCATCCGAAACACAGAGCAAAAACCATGGAATTTATGAATTGGAGTACAATCAAAAAGCAAAAACTATGATTTTTGGGTTTTTGTTTTGGGTTTGATATGTATATATGAAGATGAGATTATAAATTGGATTTGATATGTATATATGTATATGTATGTACACATATGAAGTTTGAAACGGAGAGAGAGAGAAGAAGAAGATGGAGATGGAGACAGAGAAGAAGATGATGAAGATGAGAGTATAATTGTTAATTTACAACTTCTGTTAACAGAAGTTTGTGTACATTTCAATCCAGTAATCAAATAGAGGTTATGTAGTGATTTTCGAATGTCATGGGGCAAACTGCACCCGACCCAAACCACATGGAGTAAAGTGAAGTTTGCCCTATATTAAAATTATCAGATTCTTTATAGCATAAATGAGATCAATGTAATTTTTCTTTTGTCAAAATTGAGGAGTTAAAATGATATTTAGGCCCAATCAAAAAAATAAAAATAAAAATTAAGAGTGAAAAAAAGTTAAATGAGTCAAACAATTAATTATTTAAATTTTATTTGAAAATTTTATTAAGTTTTAAAATCTAACTTTATTCAAGTTTGGCTTGGTAAATTTTCAATTCAGTCTCAAATGAGTTTTTGCCCAGCTTAATCTAGTGATTTAGTATTTTATTTAGTTTTAAGCTAATTAAATGGAATCAAAAAATAATTGACTCAAGTTAATTTGAAAACATTAACAAATTTTAATTTGTATTTAAGATTAATTTGTTTCCTTAATGAATTGCGTGTTTTGAATTTTTAACGAACTAAACACGAGCTCGAGCTAATTAACCATTTCCATAAAGGAAACTTACGTATATGTTTTAATAGATGGATTTATTGTCCAATAGGTCTTGTAATAATTAACGGTATTTTTCATTAAATATTATTAAAAAACCGTCACTAATTATTAATTTTCAATGTCAATTTAAAAAAGTTGTCTCAAAAAGTCACTAATTATAAATTTTAGTGACAGTTAAAAAAAATCGTCACTAATTTTCAACTTTCAGAGACAATTTAAAAAATTTGTCATAAAAAAAGTCACTAATTATAAGTTTTAGTGACAATTTAAAAAATTCGTGACAAAATAAAATTATTAATTTTTAATGACATATACAAAAAAAAAAAAAAAAAAAATGATTTTTAGTGATTTTTAATAAAAAACTAATTTTCAATATGCCTTAAATGGGAATTAGTCTAACTATTACATACCTTTTCCATTATTGATACAGAGAAGAAAAGAAGAAATGGCGGCAACAAGTGATGAAGAAATGGAGTCTCTGCTTCGCTCTTTCGATCATATATACGATGTATGTCTCATTCAATGAATATATATATATGTTCCATTTCATGATTCTCTCTCTCTATTGAATTCAGATTCATTCACTTTTTATTCCAATCGAAATTTGAAATTTTCCTAATTTCTTATATATTCTTATTTAGGACGTGAAGATTGGAATCACACAGATTCAATCCTTGCAATCAAATTGCAATGCCGAAGTTAATAATCGACAAGTTCTTCAACTCATTTCCAATAGCCTCAAACTAGGTAGTTTCACCCTCGAACTCCATTTTCTAGTTAGTCTGTTTGGTTCCCGAGAAAAAAAGAAAGAAAGTAATAGAGTACGGAATTTAAGGTTTCTTTTCTTATCCTAAACAGCTTCAAGTCTTCCATTTTGTTTTCTCTTTTCTTCTAAACTGTTTTTTTTGTTCTAAATAAACATTAAAAAAAATTGAAGATGGTACTGCAAATGGGTTCGTTGAAACTATTTCTGAAAGCAATTAAAATTTTCCAAAACAACCTTTTTTAAGTTTCAAAAAATCAGATTCATAAAAAATTAAAACAAAAATAAACACAACTGCGAATTCAGACTTCTCAGCTCGCCTCGTGCTGGAGGTTTAGAAACAATACAATAAGTACTACTGTTTTGACAAAATTGTACTGATCTCCCATCTAGTAAGGTTAAATCGACCAAAATAAATTCAGATGGTGCAAAAATATAAAAATAAACAACGTAAAGTATGCATTTTGTGTAAAAGATCTGATAACATTATTTTTTCTGTCCATATAACTAATAAATTATTGATGAAAAGGAGGTCAAGTGTTTTTTTTTTTTTTTATAGAAAAGAGGAGACCAAGTGTTATATGAATTAAAATCTCAAAAGAACTCAATGGAATTATCCCAAAATTGTGGGGTTTATTGTATTTTCTCTAAATCTCAAGAGAGGTTAGTGTAATTTACCCAAACAATAATGTAAACGGGGCCAAAAATTTCTACCCTGGAATATCAAGGCATGAAGTTTTTCATTTGTTGTCATGCTCCTTCCCTCCCTTTATTTTTGTCTTTCTAAATTCTCTTGCTATGCAACAGGAGGCCAACATTGGTTAAACTATATTGAAATTAGTAGATTGTCAATTTATTTCAACCAAGTTAGTTTGTTGTGGATTGAAGGAGCATTATTGAGATGAATCACCAGCATTACTGGATCAGCCCATTGAATTTTGGCAGATGCCTCATTTGGTGATTAGAGCACTAAACATTATGGCATGTGAAAACGGTCAAAATCTTACTCAATTTGGAGTAACAACTCTTGGGTAAATTACATTTTACCCAGTCGGATTGTGTTTTAGGGCCTAACCACAAGGGGTAAAGTGTGATATACCCCTTTTTGCATATTGGTAAGCAACTTAATGAAAACTTTTTTTTTTTTTTTTTTCACCCGATTCTGTTGTATCAACAACCACTATTTTGCAATCGGAAAAAGAAAAATTGATATCTTTTACCTTTGCATGCTGGCATCTCTTTTTTATTTAGGACACATATTTGCAAATAATCAAAATAAAAGATGTCGTTATACACAGATAATGAGAGGCTGACAAAGTTGTACACAGAATCCCTTAACAAGTTGGCTGATCAGGTGAACCCTCTTGTTTTTTTTTTTTTTTTTTTTAATCTTTGAATTCATTGAATGAAGATTTCCTTCCAACTTATCTTTAAATTAAACATATTTGGTCAAATAAGTGGCGGATACAGTTGGATATACACTTCTATTGACCTAAACTTGTACATTACTATTCTGAATTTTTTGAGTTGTGGTGGACCATTTTCATGACATAACAGCTTGAACGTCGGACCAATTGCCAGAGCTTGAAAGAAGAATTGGAAAGAATGAGAATTGAATATCTTTGGAAGGAAAATGTAAGTATTCTATTTATATTTCAGGCATAATATAAATGCATGCATTCACATCTCATAAGGATTTCACAAAGCAATGAAAAAGAGGGCTTTAGGGATGATTGAGGAGAAAAACAAAAAAACCTGTGACATTTTATTGGACTGGAATGCACTATGAAGCATTGTCACATTTAGGCCTGGAAACGAGGCGAGCCAAGTATTGGAGTGTTCGAGCTTAGCTCAATCTATTTTAAGGATGTTTGAGCTCAAGTCAAGCTAGCCCAACAAACCTCGATTAACATTTAAGATTAGTTTAGGACCCCATTAAGATGATCATCAAAGTCATCTTGACCAAAACTAAATGTTGATCCATATATGTCTTGAATCGATTACACAAATCGATTATGAGTTTGATTTTCAAAACATAATGGTCTTGAATCAATTACATAATCAATTAGGCCCCCTGAAATTCAACTTTGCTCCATGTAATTCTATCCACCCAAATCCCTTTTTTAACGCCCAAATACACAAAATACACGGTTCAAAAGTATTTAAAAGTAGTGAGAACTCATTGGTAAATTGTTCTCTTACTATTCATTCTTCTAGAATTCCAAACATCAAAAGGGAACATGTAGGGTTCTCATTTTAGCAAGCATTCAACACATGATCATATTTCAAGCAATGAGTTATGTCAGGTACTAATGCATTTTCAGTAGTTGGGAAAATAGATCTCTAAGTATGCAAATGATAAAGATGATGAGCATGATTACGAAATGCAAAGGTAACACTTAGGTAGTGTTTGGTTCATTGGAATGAATATGGAATGATCTGATCATTGCATTAGAATGTTCATTCTCATGTTTGATTTACTAATAAATGATGTACATTGCAATTGGAATCATCATTCACAATTGTTAGTGAATGGTCATTCCGTAGGGAGGCCAAGGAATGAGCATTCCACTTTCATTCCAATGAATCAAACATAGCATTAGGGTGTTACACAAAACACATTAAATGTTCTTTGATGTGATGGCCCATCTCACATAGAATTAGGTACAAGTATTGGGTACGGGTGCTTATCTAAGTATATCAAACATTCATAAACCTAAATGAGTTTGAATGAGCTGCAAATCAGCCGAGTTCATGCTGTTCATGAATAGCTCGGTTTTTGTTTCCAACCCTAGTTACATTACATAATAATCTACTGCAACAGAAATAGTAACATGTGTAAGCAGGAATACATGAATGCTATGGAATCACTTCAACAAGGTTGTGCTGCAAAGATTAACGATTTGGAGACTCAGATCAGGTGAGTGTACAATCAGAGGCTTAACGATTTGTCTAATTTTTATGTATATTTCTTAAACTGAGAATTGAAATATTGCTCATATCAGAAGCTTTCTAATTCAAAAAGCCGCAGATGAAGCAACCATCAAGCAGCTCCATGAAGATTTGGATCTGCATAAAATCCATTTGGAATCTCTAACAAGCAAGTTGGAACAAGTTCACTTTGATGTGGAATCGAGATGTAGGGTCCCAAGGAAGCCAATCATTAATTCTGGAAATTTCACACTCGTCTATTTTTTGAGAACTGTGATTATTAAGTCTGCTGATATTTTGTCTCAGATCATCGCGAGATTCAGGATCTAAAGGATTGTCTTATGGCTGAACAAGAGAGAAGAATGAGTTAAACAAGAAGCTCCAGAATTTAGATAAAGAATGTGAGTTCATATACATTTTATATAATAGAAATAATGTGCAACTGTTTTAGATGAACTTCATATTTATTTTATAGTAGTTTTTCCTTTTTCTTGTTATATTGCAGTGCTAATTATCAGAACAAAGTTATCCGATCACCAACGTGATTTGACTTCAAATCGACAAGTCGAAACACTGAAGCAGAAAATCATGAAACTGAGAAAAGGGAACGAGGTTCTTCAAAGACAATTACATGGTTTAAAAGAGGGCTAAAGGGTTTCGAAGGAGGTGTTTTTCGATTTCAGGCTATGGTAAAAGTGATGGTGATCACAGTTGAATACTTCTTGTAGTTAGTCCAAGAGCCCGAGTGATGATTGGATTTGTGTTATGTAGACCAGAGTCTCTTCAGGAATGAAGAAAAGTCTGCTGTGGAAATTCTTTCTAGCTTCACTGATATATGGCAATACAAGTTTTTTTTTTTTTTTTTTTTTGGTAATACATATATGGAGATTTTTTATGGATTTTGAGATTTTAAAACCAGATCATTTTTTATTTTTAATTTTTTAAAGTGGCAAAATGCACTACAAAACCCGATTGTTCATTTTTGTTAATTGCAACCCGTTGTCATTGCCCATTGTTTAAACCATCTCAATCCTGACTGGGTTGGGATATAATCCAGGTGCAGGGCAAATAAAAAATACAAACAAGATTTTCAAAAATAAATAAATAAATAAATAATACCAATTATAAATAAATAAAGGCTTGGGCCATAGGTTTAATTTTTGGACTTTTGATATTTAGACATTTTTTTTTATATTTATAAAATTGATATTTTTGGATTCGTCCTTTTGAGTTTTTCAAACAAAATTCATGTTGAATACAAGATTTTGAAAAAAAATATTTATGTGTACTTTTAAATTAAAAAATAGGAACATAAAGAAACTTGTGCACTTTTAAATTATTTTTAAATTAAATGAATGAGATAGATATATTTGTCCACTTTTAAATTAAAAAATGGGAATAAATAGAAATATTTATTGACTATTAAATTAAAAAAAATAGGGACAAACATATCTATTTGTTCATTTTCATCAGACCATAATTTTGTGCTCCATAGTCCTTTTTGGATAAATTTTTTTTTTTATTTCATATATTTTTTCAAGATCTATGCATTCAAAACTGCTTTTGGGGGGGGGGGGGGGGGGGGGGGGGCGTTGGGCTACTTATTTTGGGGGAAAAAGAAAAATAGAAAAGAAGATTGTTTGGGCTTTAAATTTGTTTTTTTTTTTTTTTTTTTTGCATAAATCATGAAACACAAGATAAAAAATCCGTGTGATTTGGTCCACATAATGGGCCAAGTTCACATAATGGGCCAAGTGCACTACCTATTGTGCTGAATTGTGATTTACATGAAATACATTATAGTTGCGTTGCCACGACTTGACTTGAATTAATTTTAAAATAGGGACACATGTATATCTGTAGATTTTTTTTTTTTCATAATTTCATATGCAATATCTTGTTTTAAAGATCTTGAAAATGGAAAAACCAAAAAATATTAATTTTTTTTTTTGGGGTGAATTACGCTAACAGTCTCAATAATTTAGGATTTGTGTTGTTTTGGTATTTGATCTTTCAATTGTGAAATATTTGATCCTGAATTTTAAATCTTATTTTAAATAAGGATAACTGAAAATATCATTTCCTTTGCAAATAAAAAATGCTCAATTTCAAAGGTAATGTTATCAATTTGCCTCATTTCCCACCCAAATAAACCTACCCCTTTTTACTTAAGAATTAGGGCACCATTAGAGTTCTGATTTGTTGGTGATTGCGAGCAAAAAAAAAAGAATTTTCACCATTAACAAAAAAAAAAGAATTTTCACCATTAAACAAAAAAGTTGTAGTAGATCAAAGTGAGAACTATTAACATATTTACACAATTACAAGCAAACGTTGGTGTTGAAGATGGGTACCCGAACGGTTGTGAATGATATCATCCTACCGCAATATGGTTTTCTTTTTTTTTTTTGTGAAAATTTTTATTTTGGTTGATTTTTTTGTGACATTTGACATTTGTTTTGACTTGACTTTTTTGAGATTATTTTTTAATTTTTTTTTTGAAAAAAAAAATAATTTAATGAAAATAAATATCTAAAAAAATTTAATTCTAAAAAATTATTTTCACCCTCTCAAAAGATAATTTATATAAAAAAGATAAACGTTTTAAATTTTTTTTTTTTTTGAAAATGAATTTTGAAAACCAAACCAAACTGAACTTTATAACCAACAAAGTGCCACCATTATTCATAAAGAAAAATGTCATTACATTAAATGATTCTACTTACATCACTAATTTACCTCTTTACACCTTTTATCTCATTATACCACTAAAAAAAATGTGATTCTTATTATACCCACTATACTACCAAAACTAACCATAAATTAAAAACTCTTCAAAACCCTTTTAGTTTTGTCTTTACGTTGATAGCTTTTGGTAATATAATACCATAGAATTTAAATTATTCCAGCGTCGTGTTACTAGACAGACTAATTTTTTTAGACATTTGTTACTGTTTGATTAGATGGTTTTACTTTACTTTAATAGGAAATTAGTTGGAGCTCATCTGTGAATTGTCTGTTCGGTGATACATTGGTATACAAATTAGATTACTTCAGTGTCATGTTGCCGAACTAAAATAAATTTGTCTAATCAACTATCGCTTTACATGCGTTGTAAATTGTCTTCATCGTTATCGCATTAAAGGTATTTGTTCGTTTCAATGTAATCAACATCTCTTTTGGTCGCATTATACTCTTTGACATGTCAATTAATAAAGATGATTGTACTTATATTGTTGCAATGAATAGAAGCATAATCATTTCAAACAAATATACATATACATATATATAAAATAAAATTGGAAATGCACGGTAATGAGTAACTGAACAAATTGGGTTACTAGAAATGTATCTCTTATTCGGTAGTGGGTTACTGGACATATACTTTTTGTTCAGCAATGTGATTCCAAACTATTTTATTTTGTTTGATTTTGACACATCGAACAAAAGTTAAAGAATTCTCTCAAAAAACAAAATAAAAACTTACCAAATATCCCATTTTGATTGGATTACCTGATGATGAAAATAAGAATGTGGTTTTTACAAAATTCTCAACAAAAAAGAGCTTTACACTTCACCCTAAGCCTATTTTGGCCAAGTGTTTAGGTCCCATCGGGCACTGGAGCAAAGTTGGACTGAACTGGAACAAAACAACCAACTTGCTCTCTGGCCGGTAGATCGCTTAATTGTCTGGTCGGTCGACAGACCAGTTGACCACCCAGTGACAGATTTGCCCAGATTTTTGTTAGTTCGGGTGGGGGATTTCAAAATCCCATTTTTTGACCCATTCATGCATTGAATGCATACATTCTCAGCCTCCATTGCCTAGTGCTTGATCCATTGAAGGTAATGCTCCATTTTTATCTTCCATTAACTCCATTATCTTTCTTAAATGCTCTATTAGTTTTGTCTTCCACCACTGCTCCACTTGCATTGCTTATATAAGGAAAGCTTAAGTCTTGAAATTTAGGGAGATGAATTTGAGAGAAATGTAGAGTTGAGTTTGAATTAAAGTTTGAGAAAGAAAAGAAAGCCTTGAAAATAAGAGAGTTGCATTCCCAAAATAGTGAAGTCACTTAACCTCTATACATCTCATCTTCTTTTACAGAAACCACTCAAAAACCAAGTCTTAAACTCTTGATCAAAGAGAGAGTATTGAAGAAAATAAAAAAGTGATCATACACTTGTTCAAAATCATCATTCTAGCTCAAATTCCAAACTCTTGAATTGATGATTAAAATCATAATTCACAACCTTGAAGGTGATCAAGAGGAAATTTGGAAATCAAGAAGTTCAATCTTTCTTTGGAAGATAAATTTTCAAGTCTCTCATTTCTATCTCAAATTCATTTTCTTACTTTTGTTTCATTTTGTTCTGTAGTAATTAACCAGAAGCGATTAGTTGTCAATTTTTTCATTTTCTTGCACTTTCTATCTGATAGTTATTTTCTTGTTTTAAGTTGTACGTTAATTTTATTGTAATCTAACCAAAAGTGGTTAGTTGAGTCACCTACATATTCCTTATTTGTTTTTTTTTCAGTGTTGCAACAAGACAGATTTGCTAGGCCGAGTTGGCTGGCCGGTTAGCTTCTTTTGGATGAAACAGAGTAGTCTTCCGATGTTGAGCATACCAATTTCCGATGGTCTCTAAGGCGCATGAAACTTCTATTTTGTTTTCATTTGAGTGTTTTGTGAGGGTTTTCATTTGAGTGTTTCGTGAGGGTTTTTTCTTTTCATTTTATTGTATTATTTTCCTTCTCCCTCTCTCATTTGGTTTGTAATTATTTATTTAAAGTGTTGTAATAATTCCCCTTATCGCTTCTTTCTATCTTGTTCTTTTACTTGCTTTCCTTATTTGTACATAAGCATCATATTTTGCTTTGCATCATATCCATACTTTGCATCTATGTTTCATGTATCTTAATTCGGCTAAGTTTGCATCTATAGATTTAATCAATTCTTATGTGATTATGTGAGCTACCTTATGTTCTTGAGATGATTCACATATCATATATTAGAAGCCGAATCTTTAGTTGCATTTCATGAATGGATTGCGTTAGGATGTTGTATATAAGATCATCCATGTTTTGCCAATTTTGTTTTGTAACTATTCGCAGGACGTCTGTAAATATGTAAGTTTTTGTGCTTTAGAATCCCGCTTTTGTTTGTTTTATTTCTATGTTTAAGCATCCTATCATATAACTACTTGCTTGCTTGATATAATTGTATGAATGCCGACGGATGGAAGTTGTATCGCTTAATTTGGAATGATGTTGATTTTCAAGTTTGTAAACTCAATTTCTTTGAGTTGTACATCTTCAAAACTCTTTCAAAATACATGAAATCAAATTATTTCAAAATGAATGATATAATTTATACTTGTTTGCTACACATAGTAAATTTTAGGCTTTATTAAATATATCAGAATATGAATATATAAAGTGAATAAAACTCATACCATAGTTTAGTAGAGGCCAATCTCGTGATCGAGTGACTGGGAATGCTCAATTAATGACCTTCTCCTTTCATACCTAAGGTTCTGAGCCAAGCATCCTTGGTTATGACGAACAATAGCCTTGGCACGAGTCATGAATTTTCTAATTTTCTCAAAATATTAGGTAGCGATTCTAATATCTAGTGATGCAATCCATTTATGGCAATGGTTTTGCAATAAAATGAATTTTCTATAAATGTTGTCAAATCTGGATCCTCATTTATGTTTCACATGGCACCCGTGACTAAATCAAAGAAATCGAGGGTCTGAACTACGTAACGCACACCGGTACCCCTCAGGTATGTTACATCAAACAAATAACAAAAACTCACCATTTCACTTTTTTGATAGTTTTTCATCACCGTTTCTTCATCCATTACTTTCTTCTATGATCAAAATACTATGATTCTCATTTTTTCAATTGAGACATGCAACAGAAAAGAAACACTGAGAAGGGAAGAAGAGCAGTAGGAATTGAAGAGTAATGAGTGTAAGGAAATAATAAAATATATTTAATTTTAGTTTTTTGTCCTTAAAAGTAATTTAACACATGGATAAAATTAAAAAAAAAAAAGAGAAAAAAGAAAAGAAGATTGCTATTAGTACTTGTCTAAATTATTTGGACCCTCTATTTCTTTGAACCTCACTCTAAACCCTAATTCAATAAGATTTCTTTGAATACCCCACTTAATATCAAATTTACCTCTATTCATAATATTATCACACCCAAGGCACATCCATCTAATTTTGGACACCCTTTCTTATTCTCCTTTTGATGACTGTCCATCTCCTGTTAAAGGAACGCCAACAGTCATTGAATCAGTAAACACCATTGTCTCAATGAAGAACATTGCATCGATGGTCCATTATTGAAATTGCTGTCAACTCTCAAATGAAAGGAAGAATCGAATCGGCAGTGTCTAAAGAATACCGTCGGAAAATTCAAGTCCACCATTGCAGAAAACTCGTCAGAAATTCCTCTCAGATAAATACTAAATCCTCATATTATCAACGACATTGCCTCTCTTTTTCCTATCACATTTTTGTTTTTTTGTTTATTTCGGCGTAAAAGGGAGTATTAGAGGGAAAAACTCTCACAAAAAACACAATCTAGTATTGAAGATATAAAAATCAAACCGTTTGGCACACTAGGGCCGAAAATAAGGTCATGTTTGGTTCAACAGTACTGACTATCTGCATTACTATTTGAAACTCATATATTGAACTAAATATTTGTGTTCAATATTGTGTTACTGAACATAATCTTAACAGTCGACAAACTAGTACCGAACAATGCGAACAAAACAATAACGATTGAAAACGAATGTTAATGTAAGACAGATAAACATACTAATGGAATGCCAGTCTCATCAGAATTGTTATTATCGTCCTCCATTGCTCTACAAGGTGAAATAACTGATTAAGAGTAATATGTTGGACTTGAAAAGAGATTTCTGGTTTAAGGTTTTTGGTTCATGAGGGTTTATGATGGTAATAAAGAGGATACATTCAGGATTTAAGATGGTTATGAAGATTAACATGTTTAGGGTTAGAAAAGTGAAATACGAATAGTTGGATGAGGAGGTGGGGGTGGGTGTACAATATTGTATAGTGTTAGTTCTTATTTGATAGGTGGATATTCCATTAAATAATGTCTTTTAATGTAATTTTACTTCAATGTATAATTGTAATAAAAGAAAAATTAGAAATTAGGGGTCCAAAGAATTTAGACAGGTGTTAATAGCAGTACTCAAAAAAAAAAAAAAAAAAAATCTTATATCGAGGATGCAAAGAGGTAAACTAGTGGTGTAAGTAGAATCACTCCATTACGTTTCGAACAACATACAAGTTGACCAACACAAAATAATTTGCATGACGACTTTGCCCATGAAATGTAGAACTTTTCATTTGCAAAGGAAACATCTTTGATTGTCTTTATTTGAAACGTGATTTAAAATTTCGGATCAAATATATCATAATTAAAAAGTCAAAGACCAAAATGGCACAAATCTCAAACTACAAAGACTGTTAGTGTAATTCGTATTTTTTAATTTATTTATTTATTTATTTATTTTTTTGTACAAGTAAAAGTTTTAACATTTTATTATATATTTGTTTTTTACACAAAATACATATAAAGGCACAAATATGTCATAAATGATCCTTACCACTCCATGTTTGAATTTAATAGACATCTATACTATACGTGTAGTATTGTTTCGAAAGCCTTCAAAATTTCATTATTAAATTCTGATAATTTTGAAATATACATAGCAATTCTCTTTTTGGTGTATAGCTCTTCTCCTATCCTTTCACATGTTGTCAACAAAATAAAAGGTTATTAAAAAAATAAATAAAAAAAACAAATCCCACTTATCTTCCACACGTTTGTCCTCTCACATGTTCAAACTCCCATGTTTATCCCAACTCCCACCAGCTAGACTTATCTTCCACATATTTATCCTCTCACATGTTCAAACTCCCATGTTCATCCTATCACATGTTTAAAGCTTAGTTGTATAAATAAAATATAAAATAATAATAAAATAATTCATCTATATCCATCCTTCATACCTCGTACAACTTCCTCACGAACGTTTCTGTATTTAGTTTATTTCATATTCCATTTAAATTCAATCATTCTCTCTCATCTCCTTTACCCATATTTTCTCAAAAAAAATTATTTTCTCCATTATTACATTTGCAAGTTTCATGATTTGCGAAAATCATTACGAGGTCAAAGTAATATTATTAATATTATTCTCTCTTATCTCATCTAGCCATCTTTTTTCAGAAAAACTTATATTCCCCATTGTTACATTTTGCAAGTTTGATGATTGCGAAAATCATTATCTTCTCCGTTGTTACATTTTTAAGTTTCATGATTTCCAAAAATCATTATAAGGTCAGTGTAATATTATTAATATTATTTCTTACTTTATATTTTTGTGTGTATGTATATATTTCTCAATATTTTTGAGTTTATCTACACATCTTTTCATCTTCTTTATTTTTATGCTCCTATGCATTTTTTTAGTGTTTATTACTTTTGTGTGTACACATTTCTTTTTTCCAATATTTTTTAGTTCTCTACACATCTTTTCATTTTCTCCATTATTACATTTTGCATGGTTTGAGCTTGCTTGCTTTTTAATTTGTGGTTCGTATTTGTTCTTTAATTTAATCAAATTTGATTTGTTTCTTCTCATATAACACTATTGATATCTTTTTCAACTTTTATAAATTTTATCTTTTTCATATCAAAAGTAGTTCATCTATAATTCAAGAAAATCATATGTCTATCACATAATTTAAATTAATTAAAATAAATCTCACTCTCAATTGAATAAATTAATAAAAAAAATATAAACCCACAAAATAAAAAAATAAAAATTACAAATATCTAATTGTTATGACATTATCTAAACAAAAAACGCAAATATCTATAACTTAAATAAATTAAAAAATATATATAAATAACAAATATCTTAACAAGTTTCTTTGATTATCATTCATGTTTTCGTCTTTTTCTTTATTTTCTAATTGTTTTAATCTCATGGCTTATACATAAAGATTAAATGATCGGTTCTAAAAAAAAATCTCCTCCTCTTTTGTAGGAATTTGTTGGTAGATTGAGTTTGATCAATTTAACTTAAATTTTTTATTTATTTATTTATTATTATTTTTTTGTTGTTGTCGTCGTGATCGTCTATCATTATCATCATATTCGCCATCATCTTATATTAACTCTTAAAAACTCACATTATGTAAGAATGATTTCTCTTTTACTGTCTCAATTGTTTTCTTAGATTTATTCTCTCTCTCACTCCATGATTTCTCACAACAGGTTTGTCTCTTCTCTTTTATTTATTTATTTATTTTTTATATTTTAATGTTCTTGTACAATTATAGAATTCATGAGGTTGATACTATATAAATGTGTCAAATCATAATTGTTCCAACACTAGTGCAAAAGACATAAGAATCCCCCTTCATAATCAACAATAAGAAAATAATAATAATTTTTGAATTAATATTAAGTACAAAAATTTGAATAAATTATTATAAAAGTATTTTATATAAAATTTTACAATTAATTTCAAGTAAAATCGAAAAGAAAGTATTGTGTGTAACTAGTGTATCATAAACAATGTAAAAAAGTCATATATTTAAGTCTTAAAATAAATTATATAATGGTAAGATAAATCAAATTTTTACAAAATTTAAGTAAAAATTTTATATAATAGTGATATCACGTCATTATTAATATATGATATTATCAACCAATAGTAAAATAGCATATGAAGGATGAACTCTATATGTAAATATAACTAATACTCTAGTAATTTTTACATATATATAGTGAAATTAATTATATTTGCATATCAATAATGATAGATATTACCTTTATATTGAGTTCTTTCACAAAATTTTCATACATAAAAATATAATTTGTTGTAGTCACTTCATTTTTAATAAAACAATCACTATAAATTTAAAAATGCCCTTGACATTTTATTTTAAATATTATTTTTATTATATACATATGTAAAAAAAAAAAAATTCTAGGGGGCACGTGACCCCCCTAGTCATATGGTGGCTCTGCCACTACATCTAACACTGATTAATTAATTTTTCTACCCATGGATGTGAAAGATAATAGAGAGTTGTATGTCCTTATGTATTCCCTAAATCTCGCCTGTGTAAACTGTTGTTGCAAAAATTCATGAGTTCCAATAAAGGCAACATTTATTTTATTTTATTTTTAAAGTTTGTTTGTATGTAAAAAATGAAAACATAAAAATATTAACATTTTTTTTATAGGTACTTTTTGGAACATTTAGACATAATGAGTAACATCTATTCAGTTTTAATTTATCAAATATAGATAGATTTGATTTATGACATTTAGTTTATTATTAGTTTTTTTAGCACATATATGTTTTAGACATTAGATTTATTGAGAAACATTTTATTTATTGGTATAGATTATTTCATTAGTTAGAATTCAAGTTCATTATTCTAAGAAAAATTGATCAATTGGATGATTATAATATTTTGTAAATATTTGTTTTGATATATTATCTTCACTTATGAAATTTGAAAAGATAATCTCTATACATTATGATTATAATTTTATAAGTCAACTTAGAAATTTATGTGTTATTAAAATATTTACACATTATTAAACTAATGTGATACTTACGTGTAGGTCTTAATGAGTGAACTTATTGTCTAATAGCTGCTATGGGAAAAATTTGTCATAAAAAAGTTACTAATTGTAAATTTTAACGACAATTTATAAAAATCATGATAAAAAAAGTCATTAATTGTCAATTTTTAGCGACATATAAAAAATTATTACAAAAAAATTATTTTTAAGGATAATTTTACAAAATTTTATTTTCAATAAGATTTAATGAAAATTAAGTCCAACTATTAAGATATATTGATAGTTTACCCTAAACCAATCATGTGCATAGTATAAGTTAACCACTGATCTATACTATATATTAAGCAAAAGGGGATTTTTAACCTCCAAGGCCTGTGGGAGCTCCAATATCCCAATATAAATTTCCTAAATTTTTTATTAAAAAAAAAAACTCAACATTTATTGATTTTGTCAAAATCTTCTGATCATCATTTATTAACTTTTTTCAATCCACATGTCTTTCCACATGCCTGCATTTATTGATTTGGTTAAAATTTCTTGATCAGCATTTAAAATCTTCTCATACAAATAATTATAGATACAACCCGTGTATAGTTACTGCAGTACTTTTTTCAACTTCTCTTATATACTATGGTTAGTGATAAGATTGTTAAATTATTTTTATAAAAAAATCTTAAAAAATATAATTTATATATTAAAAAAAATCTAACATAAATATAAATATCTATAATTATCTCGAGCATAACATGAGTGATAGGCTAGTAAAGTATTACGCGAATGGGTGCATCTTTATCACCAACAAAAATTAATTGTCACAACAAAACATTATTCAACGTTAACATTTGGCCAATTTTTATTAAAATTAATTAATCATAATAAATTAAAGTGTTACCTTAGTGTAAATAATCATCGCAAACCTACCTAGCTATCTATAGTGATAAGTGAAATGCATTAACAAACATTGTGATCTAACACCACCCAAAACTTGTGGTCAAATAAAATAAACATTTTCATCTAACAACCAAAACTTGTATTTGATTGTTCCTCCATTTCACACAATAAAAGGTAGTGCAGTCCCAAGGCAAGTGGAGGCACAAAGACCCAAAAAAAAAAAAAAAAAAAAAAAAAAAGATAGTTTATAGAAAATTTAGAAGCACAAAGCAGAGAAACATTCCTTCAACCCTACCAAAGAAAAGTATAAAAGTGTACCTCCCATTTCCCCACCCACATCAGCTGCAATGATGACAGGATGAGAGTGGGGGTGAGAGAGAGAGTGTAGGGTGGGGACATATCCATGCATCAAAGCTCAGCTCAAAATCTGAGGTTGGATATAAGAGAATATCTCACTCACCACTTGCCTTGTTTAATTCCCATGCAAAATAAAGTAGACATTATCATCACTCACTCAAGATAATTTTAGTCATATTCATGCTGTTTAGTATAATTTATTATAAATTAAAAGTATTTTTTATTTAATTTTAAAAGTTAATTTTTTTCTTCAAAAGTTAAAAAATCTTTTACCCAATTTTTCATAATTATTTTTTCAATTTATTTAAATTATTTTGGTCTAATATAAGCAAAAATTACATCAATTAATTTGATATAAACTCTTAAAATAACAAAATTATATAGGAAAAATAATATTATAGGGTCAGAAAAAAAATTACAAAATTATGAAAAAATATAACATTTTAATTATTAAAGTGTATAAATTTTAATACTAATTTGTAATTTTTTTTAATATCCATTGTAATGTTATTTTTTCAATTATAAATACTCAAACAAACGGAAAAAAAAAACTAATCCAATTATACTTTATGTACATTTTTAATATTTTGGATAAATTATAAATACACTCGCTGAGATTTGGTTAAAATACGAATTGTCTCCTGTGATTTTGAAAATTACATTCCATTAGGGGTGTAAATTTGGTTTGGTCCGGCCCGGGCCATGTCGGGCCTCGGGGACTCTTGCCAAAATTTAAGTTGGATCGGGCCGACTCACGAGTCAAAAAATTAGGCTCAGGCCTAAGCCCAGGGTTATTTAGGCTTTGGGCGAGCTAGCTCGGTGGGCCTATGCCTAGTCTTGGGCTTGGGCAGGCTTGGCCATTTTTTTTTTTTTTAATTTTTTCTACCAAAATTTTATTATTTTTCATTAAGAAAGACATTGGGCCTCAGGCAGGCTGAGCTTTAGGCTTGCCAAGCTTCGGGCCGGGCCTTGAATGGGCCTTAAGCAGGTCGATGGGTTAGGCCGCGGGCCAGGCCGAGCTTCAAAACGATGACCCAAGTTTAGGGGCTTGGGCTGGGCTCGGGCTCGGGCCCATCCCAGGTCGCGGGTGGCTTCGGGCCACTCACGGGCCGCGGACCATTTTTACACTTCTACATTTCACCCCCTGAGGTTTTTAATTTCATAACAAATCACTCATTTTATTAATAAATTATCAAGTCAATTAACAGTTTTTAATGATGTTAAAAATATATTTTAATTAATAATTTAAGTAATTTTATTATTATGTAGGAGAGCAATTATAAATTTTATTTTTTTATTTAATTTTGTTAAATAAATTTTTTTAATAAAAAGATATTTATAATTTTTTAAATTATAAAAAATAATTTGTATTTTAAACAAATATCATTAGATATATTTATAATTTATCCATATTTGTGCTGAAATCATTTCTTCTCTCTCACTCACTCAAAAGGTAACGAAAGGAGAAAAGTATGTGCGAGGTAGAATCTAGTACTATCTCTTGAGAGAAGTGATTGGTTTTGCACTAGCAAAAAGAGAATCTGTATTAGGACCTTGAAAGGTGAGCCAGATGAGAGAGAGAGAGAGAGAGAGTGTGTTTGTGTCAGCTTATTGATGGGCATGTCCCTTCAAACTTCAAAGGATATTTGCTTCAGAGCCGTGATTGGCACCCCCAGTACGGGGGCACCCCCAGCACCCCCACCTCCACGTGGGGGGCTGTGGACCAAGGGAAAGTCTAAAAAAAAAAAAAAAAAAAAAATTCAACCAATCATGTATTGCCACATAACTGGGGGTCACTGGGGATCCTTCAAAATTGGGGTTCCAAAGCATTTTTGTTTGCTTCAGATACGAAGGAATTTTGCAGCATTGGCTTCTTTCTCTTGGCTTCTTCTCACATTCCTTTGTAGAAACTGTTACATAAACAAATATTCTTCTTACAATTGTTTTATAAATTAAATTTGACAAAGGTTAACCAGTGTTTTAGGGACATTGTAATATTAAGAAGTGTATAAAAAATTATCTTAAAAACATATAAAAATAATAAAAATGCATTGATTTCAATAAAAATATATTAAAATTAGTAAAATGTAAGTTGTGTTCTATAAATATTTTGTTTTTTACTTGTATCATACAGACATTTATTAACAAGACTCACTAAATTCAAGAAAAATTACAGGACAACATATACTTAGAAAAATATTTATAGATTAATGATATACTTTATAAGTATTAAAGTATGAAGTTATAAACTTTTTCATCAATCAATAATTAATTTTTAATAAATCCATTATACTATAGTCTTCTCTTAAATTTATACAGTGGTAATTAAACTAGGGCTGGACTTTTGAGTTGAATCGGACGGTTTGTGTCTATGGAGTTCATTGCAGATTCAATTTTGATAATTTAAATCACTTATCTTATAAAGCTATTTTTATATGTTATTTATAAAAAATAAAATAAAATAAGTCGATCAGATAATCATGTAGTCTTTTAATTTTATCACATTTTTCACCAAAAAATTGATGATCTATTTTAAAAACACACTTGTTATTCGTTGCTATTTTGAGACAAATGTGATAAATTGAATAGACAATAACTATGGGATAAATTTAATTTTTTTTATTGATGATATACATAAGATACTGTACAAAATAAATAATTTAAATTATCGGAATAAGATTCACAATAAGTCCAATGGATGTGAACAATACTCTCCAACACATATTTAGAAGAGGGAAGGTAGATGTTAGAGTAAGGCTCACTAAACTTAAATGATAAAACCAACTCAATTAGCATATTAAGCACTCGTTTGAGATAAGCTTACGGGGCTAACATAACCAAAATAATAATAATAATAATAAAATATATTAAAAAATTAATAAGACAAAATGTTATATTCGAATCATAATTATTTTATTTTTTCTCTTATAAAAGTCAAAACCGCCAAAAGTTCATTCCAAATGAGATTTTTTAACTCCAAACTAAAATAATCAAAAAGTCAAAAAATTAAAAAATTAATCCACATCCCAAACCAACCTTATCTCGCAAATTATTTATAAAAATTGTTTTTCGTTTTTTTAGGTGGATTTTTGTTTTTTTATTGTTCACAATACAATTGGAAGTTAATAATATAATATAGGGTGTTTGGCAAAAGCTTTTTTTTGGCGGTTTAAGCTAAAATTCACAAAATAACAAAACAGGCTAAAATAGTCAATAAGACAAAATGTTACATCAAATCTATAATTATTTCATATTTTTTCTCACAAATATCACATTTAACTATAAAAATTTTTTAATTATCTTTCCAAACACAAAAATTTTAACCTAACAAAATAATCAAAAATTAAAATAATCTACTAAAATAATAACTTTTTAAACATCCACTGTATATTGTAAGATAACTACCTCAGTGGGGAGCCCCTCTCATACAACGTATGAATGTGAGTAGATACGAAAGAAAACTTTTCTGGATTCGATCGTCAAACCAAATATTAAAAATAAAAAAATATTATCAATAATAATATAAAAAAAAACATTAAATATATATACTGAGTAGATCAGAACAAGGTTTTAAAAACCGGACCGGCCCGGCCGGTTCGACCGGTTGGACCGTCGACCGGTTGGGGTTCCGGTCCGGATTGACCCTCAGAACCGGACCAAAGTAAAAACCGGTGTATTTTGTGAAAACCGGAGGAACCGGCGGTTAAACCGGTGAACCGGTCGACCCGGTCACGGGTCGATTGAACCGGTCCGGGATTTTTTTTTTTTTTTTTTTTCAGTTTCTTTTTGTTTTTTTTTTTCTTTCTTTTCTTTCTTTCTTTCTTATTTTATATATATATATATATATTATATATTATATATATAATAAAA
Source organism: Camellia granthamiana (assembly GCA_036172215.1). Lineage (NCBI taxonomy): Eukaryota > Viridiplantae > Streptophyta > Magnoliopsida > Ericales > Theaceae > Camellia > Camellia granthamiana. Next base: position 155,573,899 of record CM069906.1, read on the forward strand.
ATTTAATTGGAAACTCTCTTTTAAGGGTCTCCTCTTGTGAGGAATCCCATTGAGAGCTTAAAATTATTGTGAAAGAGCTTCTATCTATTTATAAGAAAAAAATTCTTCCAAAAACACTCAAGAAATCTATGTGGGATTCAATCAAATTCATTGGAGGGAAACTTGAAATTTTGATATCCCTCCAAAATTTTTGTTCTCTTTTCAATTAAATTATTTGAAATAAAATCATATGGAGGGAATATTAAATATTTGATTTCATCTTCCAAAATTGAAATTAATAATATTTCAAAATATATTATTATATTTTTCAGTAAAAAAAATATTAGGACAAATATTTAAGATAATTTAATATTTTTAATATTTATAATTTATAATTTTATTACTTATATTTTTATTTAAATATAATTTTAATATATTTATTACGTCACGGTTCGATTCCGGTTTGATTCCGGTTTGATTCCGGTTGAACCGGTGACCCGTCCACCCGGTCCCTTTTCCGGTTCGCTCACCAGTCCGGTTTTTAAAACATTGGATCAGAAAGAGATGCATAAAAGATGTGAAAGATGAACAAAAGCTTTTTTTGACTATAACAGTGATTTTGTAGACTTTTCACTCTAATAAATGCAAAATATGACTTCCCAAACCTTTTGCCTTTTGCCTCAAAAGTGATTGCCTACTAATCGAATCCATTGTCTGAAATTGTTCAAAATTGTAACTTTTAGTTTGTAATTATAATGTATAGTTTGTAATTATAGAAAAAATCAATAGAATCGAATCCATTGTGATAAAAATATTATATTTTAATTATTTGAGATACACGTTTTGTGATAAAAATTAGGGAGGAAGATTTTTATAGAATAATTTTCATATTTTTTCTTCATTTATTCTTAATGTTTTCTATAATTTTTTTAAAAAAAATTCATGTATATCCACCCTCTAGACCGAAAAAATCAAACCGTAACATATGATCAGTATTAGTTCCTCAAACATTGAACCTGAAAGCAATGTTTTAAGAATAGGACCGGATTTGCCAGTTCAATCGATAGAACCGGTGACCAGACCTAGTTCCAGTCCGGATGATCCACAAAAATCGAACTAGGCCAAAAACCAGTCTTATTTGTAAAAACTAAAAAAATCAGTGGTTCAACCGGTAAAACCGATGAACTGGTCTCGATTCTTGACCAACCCGGTGGTTGTTTTTTTATTTATTTATTTATTTTCTTCTATTCTTTTCTTTCTTTCTTTCTTTCTTTCTTATACCAAATTTTGACTAAAAACTATTACTTCAAGAGTCTCCTCTCATGAAGAGGAGTCTCATTAGAAATTTGAAGAAATTATGAAAGTTTATTATTATTTATAGAAAAAATTGCTCAAAGAGAATCTAAAAAATTCAATGTGGGAGTCAATCAAATTGTTTGAATCATATTTGATTGGAGAGAGAGTTGAAGATTTCATTTCCTTCCAAAATTAAATCTAACATTCAATCAATTTGTTTGGAGGGAATGCTAAATTTTTTTAATTTCTTTAAAACTAGTGAATTTTTTTATTTTATTATTTTTTTTATCAATTATGACTTTATTAAATATTATTTGTAAATATTATGCAACACTTTTTTTTTATTATTTCAATAATTATATATATTTTTATTTATTTATAATTATATAATATTAATTATGACGTCATGGTTCAACTATTTCAACCTGATGGTTGAACTAGTAATCTGTTCACTCGATCTTTTTTTCAATTCACTCTTCAATTTGCTTTTCAGAACATTGCCTGAAAGATTCAATTCGGTACTAAATTTTACCTCAACACTTACAATTACTTCAGTTAAAAGACAAAAATTAAAATAAATAAATGTAATGTGATTTAGGCCTCGTTTAGGAACATGTTAATTTAGTAACTTTTTGGCTATTTAGCTAAAATATGAGCTAAAAAAAACTAATATGTTTAGGATGACTTTTTGACTTTTTACGAAAAGATGCGAAAAAAGTAGAGAGAAAAGAGAATCTTTGACTTTTTGGTATGGGTGATTGGCTTTTTGACTTTTTTAATAACTTTTTGACTTTTTGACTAAATGAAACTGTCCCCAAACGAGGCCTTAATGGAGTTTGATCTCTCATTTATTTGTCTAATTTTCTATTTATTCGTATAACAGTTACGTAAAATGATTCTTCAACTTCCAATAAGGATTACAATTGCCACATGTCTTTATTTAACAAAAATGACTTAGACCCAAGTGGGGGTGACCTCCACCACCCCCACTGATTTTTGATTGACTCAAAATTATTATTATTATTATTATTATTATTATTTTGTTTTCCACTCTTTGACCCCCACGTGTATGTGGGGTGGTGTCACCCCCATGTGGGGGTCTTTAGCACTGCTGTTTATTTAATTCCCGTTGCTTTGTGCTTTTGGAATCCTACTTTCAACTTTTTTTCAATTCCGTTTTGGCATATTTGTGGGTGTTTGAAAAGTGACTATTTTAATTAATTTTTTAAATTTTTATGAAAAAATGTACAAAAAAAATAAATAAAAATAAAGAGGGTGATGTGATTGAGTATTTTGATTTTTTAAAACTATTTTAACTAAAAACCAATACCCCAAATGGGGACTAGATATGTGTCACTTAGACTTCATCCAATTAAAAAGCATTTTAGCCCTAGTTTCCTCGACCATACGATTGCCTTGTCCTCTACGTTGAATCTTCGAAGCTTTCATTTAGTACTTTTGCCAATACTGAGAACAAAGTAGCTTTCACATTTTTTTAGTTTTATTCTCTATTAGCTTCACAAATTCTTATTCTATACCTTGTCCCAAAAAAATTGTGCCAGAATTTGTTCACTTGGCCAGAGCATTAGACTTGGCCCCTTATGTCTTGGGCATGTTTATAGGGTACACTCTTCATCTGTCAAAACTCCCTTTGAAACCTCCAACTTTGGCTTTTGCTTATTGAACAAAGCTTTAAATTAAAAGGGAATTTCTAGGGTCTTAAGTGCAAAAGGGAATTTTTGGACATGAGCCTCCAAAATATTTTGAGTTAATTTTATTTTATGATTTTGTAAGCCTACTTTGAAATGAAATTAACTCAGTTCAAGTTCGATATGCAGTTTTTGTGAAAAGATTATTTTCTCTTTGCTTGTTGAAAATTGACGAATTATATGGCTACCAAATTTTTATTTTAAATTGGATTCAGGTGAATCTTATATCATTTGGAAGGTATTTAGATATACTATAGACTAGTATTGGCCAATTTGGAGATTTGCAAATTTTTTCTCATAAAATGTCATTCGAGATCACAAGGGGTGAATGGGATTTTAAAGGGAATGGACCCTAGGAGTCTATTGAGGCTCAAACTAGTCTAGAAAAAGTAGGTATGTGTGTGGCCAAGTTAATTTGCATCTGAGTGCATCTAGATTTATGTTAAATTGGGTAATATCAGGCGTCTCAAACTATCTTTTTTTTTCATCATCATTCTCAAAGCGAGACAAAATATAGACAGTCAAAATTGGAGTGTTTACACTTGCGTATGCCTAGTATGGATCCTTGTCATAGGAAGTTGGGGTGTCATCACCAATATCGCTATGAGCAGTAGTGGATCTAAAATTATTGTTGAGGGGCAAATCATATACAGTAAAAAAATTATTTACAAAGTTTATTTTATTACATTTTATCAAAGTTTTGTATACTAAAATATTCATTTTTATAAGCATAAAAATTGAATATCATCATTAAATTTGTAAATAAAATTTTTAAGACATATATTTATAAAATAAAAGGTTTATATCCTATTTTACACATTGCACAAAATAAAAAATCAAAAAATGATAACATACAAATGCTTTTTTCACATTAATCATGTGGTAAATAACACCAATTTGATTGAAGTATAATCAAAGATCACTTTGGCAGTTACAAATCAATTTTTTTGATTAGCAAAAGAAAGTTTTATTGGTGAAGAACCAAATACATGAGAAACTTATATCAATAAAATAAGGTAATGCAAACAAGCATCATAATTAAACTCTACAATCCCAACTAGGTTGGCACTGGAGAGATAGTGCAATCATATACTAGCATAAACTCGAGATTGGTGAGAGACCAACCAACAACAACCAAAAACAAAGAGAAACAAAGTAAACCACAGCAACCAATAAGAGAAAAGCTCTCCTTCTACAGCATAACAGCAGCAATAGTAACATGTTTGCCTGTAACAGCAAACATACAGCCGCTGCAACACCTCAATACCAGCACCAAAACCGGTTACCTCTCCAATGGAAGCCAAGCAAAAGCAATGAGAAGAAAAAAAGTAAGAAACAGAACAACAAAACCAGCAGCTATGCTACAACACAGCAGCCTCAGCTTAAGCACCTGGATATGGCTGATTGGATGCTCAGTAACTGATTTAAATAAAAACCCCTGCAATCCCATTTCAATGAGCCCCAAAACAAAATGCGAAACTTGATTGAATCCAACAAACCCTCCCAATTCGGTTGGGTGTTCTCAAATATACACTGATTTCTCAACCTCCAAATCGACCACATGACAGTAAAAGGAATAATCTCCAACACTATTTTCCTTTTCCTCCTAAATTTCCACCCATCCACCATTCAAGCAATATAGTCATTGAACCAGGAACCACCCATGACAATCTCCACCATCGCAAAATTGCGGTCCAGATCCTCCAAACTTTCTTGCACTAGATTAAGACATATTCCGAAGATTCAATTTCAATGCCACAAAATCTACACTGCCCATCAATATGGTTGTCAAGAATCCCCAACCTAGCAAGCCTATCCGAGGTCTTAACTCTACCCCTCCACGCCAACCATCCAAAGAACTTGACGAATGGTGGTGCTTCATTCCTCCAAATCAATTTTGGTACTTCCATATAAGAACCCATCTCAACATCAATACAATTATACATTGATGCCACTAGATAAACACCATAGGTAGCAGCCTTCCAGCTAATTGTATCATCCTCCCTCTGATTTATCTTTGAAACCCCCATTAAGAGATTGTTTAGCATAGTGACCTGTTCTTCCTTCCAAGCCATCAATGGTTTTCGAAACTCCACCTTTCATTCATATCTTTCGATCACAGAGACCATAAAGTTTGCCACTTTCCCTTCCTTATTAGAACTGATCTAGTATAGTCTTGAAAAAGTGTTTCGTAATACAATTCCCTCCCTTAACCACCCATTGCTCCAAAACTGCATCCTATTTCCTCTGCCAAGGCTGTATTGGATATTATTCAAGAAAGTAGCAAAAACTTCAAGCCAATGAACACATACCTTAGAGATGTCCGACCAAACTCTAGAAGCATTGCAAGATTGAACTAGTAACCAACATCTCGCATCAATTTTGTGAACATCGCAAATAACATTTCTCCACAGACAATCTTTCTCCACTGCAAATCTCTACCACCATTTTAATAACAATGCGATGTTCATAACTCTAATCTTCCTTATCCCAAGGCCTCTCGCCCTCGTACTTTTAGAGACTTCATCCTATTTTACCATATGCATCTTTTTTCCATGTTCATTGTCCCCCCAAAGAAATGCACTCTGAATTTTTGTAATCTCCTTTGCCACTACCACTGGAATCTGAAATATTAACATAAAATAAATCGGCAAGGCGCATAGGATTGATTTAATCATAGTTAATCGCCCTCCAAAAGAGAGTAACCTTTTCTTTCATGATGCCAATTTCAACTTAACCCTGTCCACCACTGGTTGCCATGTCCTCCTCAATCTTGGATTAGCACCTTAAGGTAGTCCCAAAAATTTCATTGGAAGCTTCTGCACTTTGCATCTAAGAGCTACTGCAAAATCATTCAACATCGCGTCATCAATGCCCTCACCTCCTACCATACTTTTATGGAAGTTCACCTTCAACCCTGATATAAGCTCAAAGTATCTTAGGATTCTTCTTACATTAACTATTTCAACCCACTTTGCTTGACAGAAAATGATTGTATCGTCGGCGAACTGCAAATGTGTCAAACAAATGGTTTCAAGTTGAACTCCCTTCACCAGTCCCAATTGTGTGGCCTTTATAAACATAATGTTCAAAATCTCTGCTCCAATGATAAAAAGAAAGGGAGATAACGCGTTCCCTTGCCTTACCCTTTTTGCGGATTGAAAGAATTTGTTGGAGATCCATTAACTAATACAGACAGAGACTGAGGTTATGCATTCTTTGATCCAATGAATCCATTTTGAATAGAAGCCAAACCCTTCCATAGTAGCAATTAGAAAATTCCAATTAATACAATCGTATGCCATTTCAAAGTCTAACTTCAGTACTAGGCCCTTCAACTTTTTAATCTTCCAATAGTTAATAATCTCATTGGGCAGTTACAAATCAATACAATAACTCATAACCAACATCACTTTAAGAAATAATTAAACATCATAATGGGATGTAACCAATTTTGATTTGTTAATTTTTTAATCCCACCAATACAGTGGTCCGTGATATCAATTTAAATCATAACTTGTAAACAATATACATGTGTATTGCAGCATCACTTTAGATAAACCTTCAAATAAATTGGGACTTTAGAAAAAAATAAAATAAAAAACTTTAAGGGGCCAATTTTCTATAAATTAGAGACTTAAGAGTAAATATAGCATAATTTATTAACAATATGTTTGCAGCGGCAGTAGCAGTGGCAGCGGCAGTAGTAGTGACAGTGACAGTGGCACCCCCTTGCAACCCCCTATGTCCGCCTCTGGGAATGTGGTTTAATCGTTTATATCTTTTTGATATAGTTTGAAGGTACTTAGCCAAAGAGGTAGTATAGGTCGAAGAGGTTGCTCACTATAGAGGCTTTAGCGACATAGAATTCGAAGGGCTCTTAAAAATGCAATAAATAACATGAAAAGGCCTAACAATTTAAAAAAATGAACCAATAAAATTTTGGAGTTAAGCTCTCCTATTTAGTCCTCAATGGAGTTTTCAAATTTGGACAAATCAAGGTGTGAATCGAGGGATATGAAAAATTCTAAATTTATTAAGACTGTATTTGATTAAGAGATTTATGAAGCGGTTTGAAGGAAAAAAAAAAATGAAATGTGAATAATATATTTATATTTTACTTAATTTTATACAAATTTATTTATTTATTTCTCAAATCCCATGCAGCATAGAGATGATTTGGTTGATAATTGCCCCCAAAACCATCCTAAATTGACTTGTACTCACATGAATATAAGCGACATAATTGTGTGAGTCACATCATATCAGATATTTTTATGCGATTGATAAGTGTTGCCATATGCATGTCTGCTTGCTCAAAATTTTCTTAACTGCCTAAATTTATATTAGAGATGTTCTTGGCGGTATTGGCGCAAGAAATTATCATAGCATCTCCGACCCTTAATCAAAATTTTCATTAAATTTGAGTAAAAAAAAAAAAATTTTCCTCAATCTGATACTGAGTACTCTAACGGTTGATTTTTATCCAATTTTCATCAAATCTGTGCCGGGGCGGGTCGACCGGTTAAGCCAATTTTTTTTTTTGAACTGTTTGAACCTTTTAGTGATTGACCGGTAAGGCAAAAAAAAGTTTTTATTTTTTATTTTTTATTTATAATTGGTTGAACCTTTTTTTGGAATTGTTTGAACCTTTTAATGGTTGACTGGTTGGTCAACCGGTCGGTCGACTGGCTGGTCGACCAGTTGGTCTCCCCCAACGGTCATGCACAGTGTTTTGGTGAAATGCAGAGCATGTCCTCATTTTGGTGAAACGTTTGGTGAATTCTCAATTTGATATTAATTTGGTGAAACCGTTGAAGCTCCAAACAGTACTTTTGTCACCAAATTTTAAATTTGATATTAGATTTGGTGAAGGGTTGGAGATGGTCTCAAGTGCTCTAATTTGATAGAGAGATGGGTTTAAATACTAAAATTTATTATTGTAAGTGTAAATTAGCATGTCTCACTAGTTGGATTTAATTTTTATTAAAATCTCTTTTGACATGTGAGTGTTTTAATTAAAAAGTCAAAAAGTTATTAAAATAATTAAAAAATTTATAACTTATATAAAAAAGTCAAAGATTTTTCTCTTTACTTTTTGCACATATTTTTGTAAAAATTTAAGAAGTCATTCTAAACATATTAATTTTTTCATCTCATATTTTAACCAAAAAGTTAAAAAATTATTAAAATAACCTATTCCCAAACAAGGCCTAAGTTTTATAAATTTATCGTCAAAGTTAATCCTATCAAAATCGTCAATAAAAATTATTTTTCATATTGATTTTGTGAATCTGTCGCTAAAATTTGATAATTAGTGACAATTTTCTGTGAATATTTTTTTAACTGTTGCTAAAACTTACAATTAGTGTCTTTTTTGTGACGAATTTTTTGAATTGTCGCTAAAAATTGATAAATAGTGACGTTTTAAATCAATATTTAATAAAAAAACGTTATTAATTATCACATAACTTATTAAATAATAAATTTATTTATTGAGATTTACACGCAAATCTCTCTAATTTTTATGTGAGTATTTTGGATATAACATTCAGGTGTCCTTATAATTAATTTCAAACATTGCTCCAAGAGAAAATAATATTTTCTTTGGAAAAATTACACCCCTTGTAATTTGCCACGTGTTATTATAATCCTTATAATTTTAACCATGTCAACTTTACTTTAAAATTTTTCATATCATATCAATTTAATTTAATTGGTTATATTTTTTTAAAATAGAACTAAAATCAATATGCAAAACAATCTATTCACAATTCTAAAAGTGATTGTGGGGTCTGCATCCCAATTTGAAATCATCATTCCTTTTCAAATGGATTATTTTACATTTGATTTCTGACAAATTTCTTAATTGATCGTAATCAATTAGACTAAATTTAAAACAAAGTAAATTATAAATACATTTCATGAGATTTATTTAATATACAGATTGTTTCCTATATTTTTGAAAATTACAAATACTTTATTGTCATAATTTTTTATTTAATAGAATTAATAGAAATAATAAAATTCCTAACTACTCTTTTATACAACAATAAAATTATCTGAATTATTAATTGAAATATATTTTTGACATTATTAAAAACTGTTAATTGACTTGATAATTTATTACAAAAATGAATCATTTTATATGCGATTATTAGAAATTTAAAGGAATGAGATGTGATTTTTAAAACTACATAAGTAATGTATTTTAAGCAAATCTTAAAAAATGTATTTGTAAAAAATCGAAAGAAAAAGAAAAAAAATACACTCACATCTCTTGATATTACACTCGCTGATGTTAATATTTTGAAATCAAGGTAAATTAAACTCACACTTCTTGGGATTTAGAAAAAATATATATATATATATATGTATATAATTAATCCCATATTTTTAACATAATAACATAAACCTCTCTTTTTGTATAATTTACAATAGTGAATAGATACTTAAATAAATAAAAATAAATATATATTTTAATATAAAAATAATTATAATATTATTTTATTTGTACGACTAACATGTTATTAATGAAAAAAAAATCTAATTATTATATGAATTAAAATTTAAAAAAATTTAATATATTTATATTAAAAATATTGAACTAACTATATATATTAATGAGTCTAAACTGTCTCCAGTCCAGATCTAGGATAATCTGGTCTAGTACAACCCATTGGACCCATTTTTGGATCCATTGTCGATAATTTAAATTGTTCACATTTTAGAATTTCTTGAGTACATTATCTCTATAAAAAATCACGTTAATCGGATAACGGATACTATGTATTCGGATCACTTTTGCCTGGAAAAAAATAGATGGTCAAAAAATTAATGGTTTATAAAAAAATGATCCAAATGTAAAGTATCCATTATCTAATCAACGTGATTTTTTTATAAGATTAATATATTCAACAAATCCTAAATTATAAATAATTTGAAGATGAGTGATGGAGACCCCCTCCAATCACCACCCCTACCACCCTCTACACATACGTGGCGGGTGGTGATTGGAGGACAAGGAAAAAAAAAGAAAAGAAAAAGAAAATCCAATCAATGAGAGAGAGAGAGGGGGGGTCAAAGGGGTGGAAAAAAAAGAGAGTCTTAGACATTTTTGTAATTTGAATTATCAAAAAGAGATAAAAAAAAATAGGCTCAATTAATCGAACTAGACCCATTAATCCAGATAGCGAACTGGAAGTAAAGCACTGCCTATATTAATAGTCAACAACAGTCCAACAATGGCCCCAATTCTCAAACAAGAGAGGTAGAGGGCAGTAATAATAGGTGACAAAGATTGCAGTTATATATACTATCATTTTCATGTAATGTGGGGGGCAATAACAATTAGTGTTTCAAGTACTCTGAGGAGTCTATTCTAAACCCAGCACCCTCACACACTGGCAAGCTCGGTCCATTCTGAACCCAGCACAGACACACCAGCAGAAACACTACAAACTAGAATCTCTCTCTCTCTCTCTCTCAGACACACCAGCAGAAACACTACAAACTACAATCTCTGTCACTCCCTCTCTCTCTCTCTCTCTCTCTCTCTCTCTCTCTGAGGTGTTTTTGAAAAAATATTAAAGACTGACTTTTAATTTTTTTTGATTTTTTGGTTTTTTTTTTTTTTTTTAAAGAGGAAATGGGTTAAAAATTAAGAAATGACTTTTAACCCACTTCTCAAAATAGTCTCTCTCTCTCTCTCTCTCTATATATATATATAAATTTTTTTTAAAAATTATTCAGGTGAGTTTACGCATATCTCGATTAATAAATTTTAGTGTGGTTAAAAGTAGACCATTCATGCCGGGATTAAAGAATTCACAAAAAATTATTTTACTGACCTTAAGAATTAAATCCTGAACAATTGTATAAGAAATACACCCACAAATTCCACTAATTACTCTGGACAACTCTCAGGATTAACTACTATACAACTGCCTCAGATTTCGATTTTGGATTTTAAATTTATATTTTCTATTTCAATTTTTTTTTTCTTGTCTTTTGCTTTTTGCTTTTTGCTTTTTTTATTTTTTATTTTCATACTTTCAACTATTTGCGAGAAGGAAATGATTCTATACTCACACATGGTGTGCCACCAATTTTTGGAATAGTAGCGATATTATATATATATATATTATATAAAGTATGCACTTGAGATAGTGTAGATTGTTACTTTTTATTTTTATTTTTCGAAGTATTCTTGATTTTATAACATCTTATCTCATGTGATTGTCTAGATAACAAAATCTGATTAAATCTTATAACTTCTTACAGCTTTAATAGTAAACTCATTTAGATATGGAAAATGCGTTGGACCTCCAGTGGGGTACTGGGGGTCCTCTCTGATTGGAGGAAAAAAACTGTTTTTTTTTTTTAGATTTTCAGCCAATGGAGAGCCGACACCTCACTGGGGGTTGTTAGTGGAGGTCGGCTCACTGAGGGTCGGTAGCACTACTCTAATTATGCACACATGACTATCATATATATAGAAGGAAAGTCTTCTCTTTAGTTCAAATCGGACTAAAAGATGTTGTTGAGCCTTCATGGGCCCGTTGCAGAGCTTGCATAGATGATCCGAACTATTGAATATGTAAAACTCTTTCAGTACTTCATCATTGTAAAAAATTACGTTGATCGGATAACGATAATCACTTAATTAGATTATTATTTTGTAAGGATAAAGCACTTGACGAGTCCTACATATTAAACGGTTCCGATTATTAATGCAAATTCCGTGGTAAGTCTACGGAGGCCCAACAACAGTAAACTAGAGAAAAGCCACTCCCATATATATATATATATATTGAAATGAATAAAAAACAAAAATGAAATATGTACAAGCATGGGACTGCATCTGTATGTAACTTGGGCATGCTGGTATAGATAGGAAAAGAAGAAAGTAACTTTCTCTGCCATGTCTGAGGTGATGCATAGTTGGACAGGCAAGCTTTTTGGTTTTGTCCATCAATAATATTAATAGTAATATTATTATTATTTTTCAGTATATATTGCTCAGTTTGTAAGCTTTTTTGTCTATCAATTATGATCATCTCACTGCAAGCACCAAACAGGGACAAAAGTGACAATCTTTGTCTAAAAGAATAACTGTCCATACAAAAGGAGAGAATGAGAGTACCAAAAAGAGAATGACTCTGTCATTTCTTCAATAATTTAGAGGGAAAATCAGTTCAATGGGAGGTGTTGGAAAAATTATCAAATAGTGAGAATTATTTGAGGGTGTACTTTTGTTGTGTTTTTTTTACACAAAAAAAAGTTGCATCCCATGATTTTTAATAAATATTTTTGATCAAATAAATTGAATTATGATTTTTTTTTTTCTAATTTAGACTTATAGTCATAAAATAATTATTTCTCCTTAATGATAATAATAAATAGAATAAGTTATGATGATCTCCCTTGAAATTTTACGAATATACAGTAAGTCTTATAGTTTTAGTATAATTACATTGCATTTCTTTAAGGGTTTTAATTTACATATTAGTTGACCCTCCTTTCATTAATAATTCATTAATTATATAAATGAAAAAATAATGTTATCATCTCTTTTTATACAAATATATATATATATATATTTCCTTAATTATCCATACATCTTCATGCTATTTGTAATAATTTTTGTCTCTTTAACCTTACTGTTGGGGCGACTTGTAATTTTTTTATTTTATAAAATTTTAGGAGAGGTCAATGTAATTTATCCTAATGTTATGAATTTTGTATTTTTATTTTTTATGTTTTGCATTGGAGGAGGAAATTTTAATTGACACCCAATCAGTTGAGGTGAGGCATCACCATTGGACAGTGCTGACCTGTGTAGGTCAAATCCAATGACAATGTGAAGCAATCTAGCCAAGTCAGGGAATAGAGTTAGAACAGCAGTGCTACAGAGCTCTAATTAGAGCTGCACTATAGCAGTTTTAATGAGTTGGCGCACATAAATAATAATAATAATAATAAAAAAAAAAACAGTGAGGTAAAAGATAAAATAGGAGGAAAAAAAAGATAAATTAATGTTCCATTAGAGCTCTTTTTTTAGAGGTCTAAGTCATTTTTCAAAGTTAGAAAAGAAAAGAACTACTTAAAACTATGTCGGATGAAAGGAATTAGAGAGTAAGAATGAGAATCCTATTAGTAGGAATCTCATTATACTAGTAACAATATTCTTGTGTCAATATAATTAAAGTGTTTAGTTTGTTTAAGAATCTTCTATAGTTATATGGCACAATTTTAAATTATGTAAATCCATGTATGTCATGTTTTCTGTGACCTAAAATCACTTACTTACAAATAATGAAATTTGATATCAGTGCTCCTTGTTAAGTCTTTTAAAAAATCCATAAACCTCGCTAGTACAGGAGTCGGGTGGGTGAATTTATTGGCCAAATAATGCTCACAAGTTATTTTTGACATAAAGATAAATTAGATGTCGTGAATTTAAAATTCAATTATCAAACTTTTCCAAATTGATCTACAATGAGTTTAGTTTTCAACTACACTAGTTGGGAAGGAAAAGAATAAGTACAATTTAAATTAAGATTAAAATAGTAATAGTGGAGAACCAAAAAAGCAAGTGAAATTCAAAAAAAAAAAAAAAAGAATTATATTGCTTACTTTTCTTACAAGTCCTCAGAGAATTATGAAATTTAGGAGATGCTGCAAATTCGTACGAAATGGACCAAAATAAGCCCAACCCAATTTATTGTTTGCATACCCAACATGGCCAGGCCATTTAGCCTATCCCTGAGCCTTACTACACAATAGTGCTCATTTTGATTTCTAGGTTTTAGGGGAGTCCAAAAATTGAATCAACTGATTAAGGAGAATATGTGAGGGAAGCAATAACAGTTTTCTAATCTAAATAAGTCTTTATATTATTGGCTAACAAATTTTTTTAATAGATAAAAGATTCTGTATAATATGAAGAGAATTATGTTCAAACAATCATAATCCAATACTTGTAAAGCTGAACAGCTAGTCTCATAATGGGGGAAAAAAAAAAAAAAAAAAAAAAAAAAAAAATCAATCCAACAAACAAACCCATCTATGAGAGTATAATGAGCGCGAAATGAACACAATGAAGAGCTCCATAAAGAAGAAGGATTTATCAACAGGATTGAACTCTTGACCTCTCAGAAATAGCAAATTAAAATTTGAAGGGTATATGTTTGGTTGGTTGGTTTGGAAAAGTAAAATTTGAAGGGTATATGTTTAAGACAATGATAAATACTCTGCATTTACAAGCCATAGAAAACAGTTAAAAAAGAGATTTAGTGACCTTAATAAACTTTTTTACTAACGCATTTAAAGAATATAAAATATTTATTCTTGATTTATTCTTTTTTAATTTTGATTTTTGATTTTTTATATTACATATTTGGCTTCTTTATTACACCTCACATTTGATTTAAACTATATATTTCAAATATAGTCTGACCAATTAATTAACTAGGTAAATTATACGTCAAATGAAAAGTGTCATACGATATTAATATGTTTTTATCGGTAAAACTATAATTTAAAAAAAAAAAAAAAATCTTCTCTAATGTTTATTGTATTTTCTCTCTATATCATATTTTCTATCCACGGACGTTGACCATTGTTATCTTGCTACTCCCCACCATACAGAGCGATAATACTATGAAAAAATAGAGAAGAAGTAGGAAAAAAAAAAGAAAATTACATTTTTATCCTAAAAGATAACTTATGTGAAGGTCACATGATAGTCTGTATTATGCAATTCAATACCAAACAAACGAAGTAGTCACATTGTAATTTAATCTAAAATGTAAGAGGTTAACTATTATAATTAAAAAATAAGAGAAAAAATTGATATTTAATTAAGTATAGAAGTGTGAAGTGTAATTCGCTCTAATTAACTGAAGAGAAAATGAATCCAAATGTTTCATCAACAACATTAACTGACGGTTATTGAAATTTCTTGAAGTATAAATATTCCATGAATATATCAACATTGTCTAGAAAATTATGAAATTAATTAAAAGATAGTATAAGAAAATCATATATATATACACAAACAAATTTATATGAAAATGAGTGGCTGATTTTGATGATATCATTTTGAAGAAAAACAAATATCAAAAGTATTTAACTTTCAATGCTTCCTTTCATGACAATCACAATCACAAATGTTACATGTATTTAACAACATTTTAATTTCATGGAACAATTTAATCAACTTTCAATTCTTGCTTTTGAACTAGTTCCATTTAGAAATAGAAAGTGCATGAGTCAAGTGAGAGAGAGGTGGGGTTCATGTATATTTATTGGGATCTGAGAAGAAAAAAGAGAAAGACAGTAATGATGAGTGCTAGGTTAAGATGACTCCCTTTTCCTTTTTATTTTCTTTCACTTTCCTTCCTCCCTTATCTTTTTCTTTTCTTTTCTTTTCTTTTCTTTTCTTTTCTTTTCATTTCATTTCAGTTACCTTATTTTTAATCAGTCTCTTAGATTTCAGTATCAAAAGTTTTCCTCCTTGATCTCATCTCTTTTTCTCTTTACTCCCCTTTTTCTATAATGGCATGTTAAATCTGAAATGCTTGCTGAAAAATTTGAATGGTAAATAGAGATGGCAATGTGGCGTGTTTTTTCCGCGATCTTCTAATTTTTGCTCTACTCATAGATTTGGGAGAGATTATTTCTTTCATCCTAGTCTTTGTGGGTATTCGCATTGGATCAGAGACTCATTTCAAGTGAAATTATTTATTATTTTTATGACATAACTCATTTTCTTGTAGGACAACATTGGTCTAGAAATTTGGCTACGTGACATGACATGTAATAACAATAATGGTCCATCTATATGGTGGAAATAAATTCCCGGTTAGCAAATTACTCATAGTTTGAGTAATCTTAGGGAATAAGAAAACCACTTAAGGGTTGTTAGGATACACCCAATCAAATTAAGAAGATAATTCTAGATAATGAATATTTGATATGCCAGTATATTTCTAGATAAAAAAATGAAACTTAGGAAGGTGATAGAGCATTCAATGTAACGAGAACACTCCACGGGTTGATGCATGCAAGTTCTAGTAATGAGTTGCAACTTTAAATATTTTTACTATTAAGTTTTATAATTTTTTGGAGAGATAAAATTGTTGATTTAAATATCGGAGTATCCTTCTGGTCGAAAACATGACTAGGACAAATGATAATCTTAGTTTTGCAAGCGTAGATCTTGAGTTCATCTAGGAGTTTAGTATCCTTTCCAAAACCTCAGGCGGATGAAGTTCTTTCAAGTAATCATGTGCTACAATTTTTTTACTCATACAATTTGGCGTTGTCTATGAAAAACAAAGAAAAATGAACATCAAATGGTATATCTATTATACATTGATATATCTATTAACAGGCTTAGAAAACTAAATTGATATATCTATTATACATTTGAGACCAAATTAAAATACTTTTATATGTTGGGGACTAAATTGACATAATTTAAACAATAAGGATCATAATGACACAAAACTCATAGTTTGGAAACAAAAAATATAATTAACCCACTAGTATACAAGATAATAAATTTTATAAATTTCTATGAATAAATTACAATTAATATGCTATAACTTTATTCGAATTTCACTTAATTGTTCCAGAACAATTAAAATGTGAGAGATCGGATTAAAGTAAAATTTCAGCGAAATTACGGGAAAAAAAATGTAATTTATCCAAAACAAATTTATTAAATGATGAGTCATATAATGATAACATTTTAGAATTTAAAACAAAATCTATTTTTATATATAATACGATAAATGTGAAATAAATAATTTTATTTTTATTAAATTTATTAATTTTTATATATTACTTTAAGTACGCCTAACCATATAAGAGTGATCTCTAGAGTTAGATCATAATGAAACCAAAACTCAGAAGTCACCCTGTAAATATGTTACATAAAAAGACCACCCAATCATGTAAGAAGAAGTCGCAGGCTCACACATAGATAGAGATTTGAACCACACTGTAGACACTAAATTTTGTTCACATACTTAAAAGTTCGTTCTACTAACTTTTTATAATTATCATTCAAATTACTAATCCTAAAAAGAGTTGAACTCTAAACATAGATTTAACACAATTTTTACCACTTAATCAATGCACAGTATTACTTTAAGCATGAATCCAGTCCAAACAAGTACTTATCTTTTGAGAGAATATGGTGGTAATGTCCCACTTCTATCCCTTCTAGTCTAGTCTAATGACATATAGTAGGAGTAGTCTTTACAAACAAATATTCATATCGGACTCAAAAAGTGAGGGAATAAATGTTGGGAGGCGAAAAGAAAAAGAAAAGCGTGCAACTTTATACAATAAATGTGATTGATTTGCTCAAAACCCAACAACGCAATACCAAAACGCATCTCTCACTTATTAATACTTTTTGACCATTGCCATTAAAGACTAAAAATTAGTTTTTATTTTTAATTTTAATAATGTGATAATTAATTAAAATATTTAAGATAATATTTTTTTGTATTTTTTTAATCATCAATTAATTATATCATTTAGACGTCATTAAGTCTGAAAATTAGGTTTGTATATCATTTTTATACACTTTTATTGAAAAATTCTTCAGTATACCACATATATGGTATGTATTTGTTAAATATTTTTATGATATATGTTACATATATTTGCATTAAATATTATGTAAATTTTTTTGAGAAATGTTTGGGACTCCCTTTTTTGGGGGGTTCTATGACCCCCAATTTGATCTTGACTATTGATGTGCGTGTGGGATCCACTCATGTATGTGTAGGCCTCACATTATGAGTGGTTGGGATGAGAGTGGTGGTCGTAGAAGTCATGTATGTGTGGGGTCTCTATTACAATTGAATTTTTTTAGTATAATTATAATAAATCATAATTTATTCAATTCAACATATTTGTGTCTAAAAAAATAAGTGAACAGTGTTTATCAAAAATAGACTATTCTTTTTTTTTTTTTTTTTTTTTTTTTTGGGAGAGGGACAAACACGATAAATTGAATAGAATGATATAAGTAAAAAATCTTACAAAAATAAAGGGTTTAGATCATTAAAACGAGACTTATGATTACCTCCATAGGCTCGAACAATATCCTTCAATCCAAATTATGGACATGATGAAATCTAACTCGTTATAACAATTTGTAATTCAGAGACTTCAAATTACACATTTTTATGATAATGTAATATATTTTTTTATCAAAATATTTTTAAACTACAAATTATGTAACGTTACCCCAAATTGCCTGTACCAAAAGATTTTGTAATATTTATTATAAAAATGTGTAATATGTATTATAAAAATACATAATAAGGTGTATTAGATATACATATCTCTGAAAAAAATCTGAAAATATAGCACAACTTTCAGTTTAACAATG
Source organism: Camellia granthamiana (assembly GCA_036172215.1). Classification (NCBI taxonomy): domain Eukaryota; kingdom Viridiplantae; phylum Streptophyta; class Magnoliopsida; order Ericales; family Theaceae; genus Camellia; species Camellia granthamiana. The sequence goes on from CM069906.1 coordinate 155,592,301, forward strand.
TGAGAAGTGTTACATTAGGAAATAAATAAAATTTATTAGTTTGTATATTATTATTATTAATTTTTCTCATCAAAATTTTAATAATATTATGATAATTATACTTATATATTATTATTTTTTATTTTATCTTAGCTATCATTTTTACATTGATTAAAAATATGAGTGACGATATTGATTAAGTTAAGACAATAATGACAATGATAGGAAAATTTGTGCCGAACGATGGGTTGACTTAAATCCAGCGTGGGTCATCGCACACAATTGAGTAGGGTTGAGTAAGGAATTCGTAAAATTCGCAATCCGATCCGGTCCAGTTCAATCCGATAGATTTGGATTGGTTTTTTGAATCTGTGGTTCGGTTCCGGATTGGAAATTTCAAAATCCGTAGGCCACGGATCGGTTCCGGATTGAACCCCACGATTCCGGATTGGAACCGATCCGAACCATCTGAAAATAATCTATATTTATACTATATACCTTCCCACACAATATAATTTCTTGTCTCATATAAAAACTAAAATGTAACCTAATTCACGCCTCACTCATTCACACCTCATTCAGTTCATTGTCTCTCACTCTCATTTCATCTATCTCTCTGTTGATGGTGTCTCTCTCTCTCTTCTCTTTCTCATCTCAAATTGAGTTCTCTCTCACACTCTCATCCTTCTCAGATCAGATCGGTGTGCTGCTCGTCTCTCTCTCTCGGTGAGCTCTCTCTTTTTTTCTCTCTCTCTCGGTGTTCTCATCTCTCTCTCTCTCTCTCTCTCTCTTTCGGTGACACTATTTTTGTTCCTTTGTTCCCAGATCATCAATCTCAGATCAGATCGGTGTGCTGCTCCCCTCTTTCTTTCATGTCATCTACAATGGATTCGATAAATGTAAGTTAGAGATTTTATTTTTATTTTTTCTGTTTTCATTTATTTTTATCCTCTTTTTTTTTTTGTTTTTTGTTTTTTGTTTTTTCTGATTTCATCCCTGTTTTCTGTTGTTTGTTTTGTTTTTAAATGTAAGTAAAAAAATTAATCTGAGTGAGCTTTAAAGTGATACTTTCTGTTGTAAAATACGTACCCGACATCTGAGTGAAATTACAACCATGAAAGCAATGATTCTTATGTAAATCTGTTATTCAATGATTCTTATGTAAATCTGTTATTTTCTGTTGGAAATTTGTTATTCAATGATTCTTATATAATCCATGCTTGTTGAGTTTTATACTTGGTCCAGAATGTCCAAAGTGAAAACTTGGTCCAGAATGGCAAAAAGTTCTATTTCAAACTTTTCTGAAATTGATGGTATGCTTTCTTATTTGCCTCACCCACTTGTAAATGTAATTGTTTCTTAGAACTTTTCCTCAATTTTATCTTCAGCTATATTCTATTGCAACTAAAAAACCCATCAGAGGCCCCTAAATAGGGAGCCATATTTACTATTACATTGTCATGAAGCTGTTTTGGTTCTGAGTGAAGTGAAGATTGTGAATCCATTGTGAGCTCCCAAGTCTTGACTTCACTGATTAAGCTTATATATATATAAATAAATGGATGTTGTTTGCTCCAGTTTAGATTGTGAATGGATGTTTTTTACTTATATTGTTTACAGGTTTCAATATATATTTTTGTCTATATTTTTGTTCCAATATTTTTGTCAATATGTTTTTTGTTATTTAATTATTTAAATCCATGGTCCTAAACCGATCCAATCCGTGTTTCAACGGATTGGTTCGGATTGGTTCCACGATTTAAATGGATTGGTCCTGGTTTCTCCCAATCTGGACCAATCCGGACCATGCTCACCCCTACGATTGAGTAACCAGACTATTACATAGGCTAAAGAATTGGATCGACTATCTAGTGACTCTGGGCCATGTGTTAGGCTATGCCCGCACTTCGGTAATGGGCCAAGCTAAGCCAAGATTGAGGCTGTTATTAAAGACCGAGCTGAATATATGGACCGTGCTAATATGTGGAAGACTACTATGATGGCGAGGAAGAGAGTTGGCCGAGTTGTGAATGAACAACCACGAATTGGACAACGCGCAAAGAGCCTTGATAGGCTTCACGAGTTGTAAGGCCATCTGCTAAGGCCGATCTGGGATGGCCGACATAAGATCATTTAGAGTTAGTGTGGTTGGAGATAGCTGAAGCGAGATTTGATTAGAAGTGATGGCCCGGTTTGAACATCTCATGTGGCCTAATAGAGAGCAAGGAAAGGAAATCGCTCAAAGTATGCGTTAATATCATTTGGCGGTTTGGCCAATGGTGTTTGGCAATGTTGATGGGCACATGTGTAGAGAAAAAAGAGGATAATACATACATGTATCCAGCAAAGGACAAAGGAAGTAGTGCGCGCACAACCTTGCAAAGCAAGGAAAAATAGTCTAGATAAGACACACGACTTCACTAAGAAAAGGGTTAGCAAACCTGCACTATTTACTTTCTCGACTCTCCTTTATCTCTCAAAGATGCTAACTTGTCTGCCAGAGGGGTGTTTCAGTAAAACACTTGCTGGGTAACTCATTTTCATTGTGTTTTAGGAAGCAAGTCACTGTTCTGAGCAATACGAGCTTAAATATAAGGAGTACGGACGTAACAAATATATTTCCCCCATATAATTGGCACTGTTTGTGGAAATTTTGACAGACAAAACCGTGTCATCTAAGCTTTTCTAATCAACTTCAATGGAAAACAACGATGACCTTCTAATGTCTGTCGTCGACAGAATAACACCTGAGTCCATTAGGAAGTGCAAAGACTAGCCCCCTATTCCATCGATGGCTGGCTTAGAGACTTCCACACGAAGGCTGCCCAAAGATGCATAATATAAGCGTGCAAGGAGCCCAGAGCATTTGTAGAGCCCTGAAGGACTCCAGCGATAGAGAGGGTCGCATATTTAACACTTGGAAAGAAGATTGAAGAACCAGGACGTCATTATTCGAAAGATGGCAGTAGAGATGGAAGCCATAAAGCAACAATTGAAGGCAAATGATGTAGCTAAAGTAAACAACCACAGTGAGCGCGTCTAATCCCATTGCTCAGGTGGCTAGATCAGGCGAGTGACGTCTGCAATCTTTGTAAGTAAGAATTATAGAACCGGCGACTCCACGTCAAGGAAGAAGAAGTCCTATACTCAGGACAATAGTTACTATCCCTCGCGTTTATCGACGATGTCTAAATATTCATACTTCGCTTGATCAGAGGACTTGAGGGATCTCTTGGAGGAGAGGGCACGCCAAAGGGAGGCCCAAATGGGGTGCCAACATTGTAGAGACTGGCTCTTAGATCCCATGGCAGTGAAGAGGTCGTAATGTTGCCACCATGAATTGTGGTGCACATACTTGTCGAAAGAGACTTGGTGAGGCTAAGCACCACCCCCTCTTCTTTTGAGATCGAGAATGCACCTCTTCCTGCCTATTTTCACCAGCCAAAGTGCATACTCTACGACGGAAAAGCCAATCTGTACATGTACGTTAGCCACTATCGACAAGTTATGGCTATGCATAGATGAAATAATGCCTTGATGTGCCTTATTTTCCTATCAAGTCTGGGCGAGTTAGGCCTGAAATAGTTCGAAAGGTTGTCGGAGGAAAGCAACGAGAGGTGGTAGTAGTTAGCAGAAGTGTTTGTCATTAGATTTAAGACAAACACGAAAACACCAAAGGAAGTCGACCACCTTTTGGAAGTAAAGATGGAGCAAGGTATTTTGCTGAATGCATGCAATGCTCGATATTAAGAAACCTTCAACGAGATCCACAAGTGCCTTACAAACTTGGCAACTGCCAAATACAAGCGGGGTTTACTGGTCGGATATATACTGAGGGACTCGCTTATAATGAACCAGCCCACAACAATAGAGCTGTTGATGCAAAGAATCAATGAACACATAAGACTTGAAGATGATGTGGTTGTAGTTGCCATTAAGGCAAATTTGGTAGTGGTAAACAAAAGGGTGCCTGTAGACATCGTGTTTTGATCAGTCCTAAGATTTTGGCACTTTCTTCCGAACACCTAATGATGAAAATTGGAATGTACTATCTTATGAATTCTACAGTAGGAAAGCCGAGTTCAGATTTTAATCCCAACTTTACACCCGTTTTGGCCAAACTATTTTAGACCCTTTTAAAATCTTTTTCAAAATGTTTTGTTTCGTGTGGATCCAAACATTTCTATAAAGTTTCGAGGCTCGCATTTTCAAAATGTAAGTGTTATAATATTTTTGGTAACTTAAGCAAAGACAAAGTGAATGAGTGGAAGGAATGAGAATTTTCTAGAAAAAAAACCCTGTTTTCCCCTTTGAAAAGTTGTCTAGCCAAACGATTTTTTGTCTGGCCGGACACTTTTTTGTCTAGTTGGATGATTTTTTGTCTAGCCGGATGGTCTGTTTGGGTAACAGAGCAGTTTTGGGAAATTCAGCATTTTCTCTGAATTTTACACAAATATCTTAAATATTTTGCCTTTGAGTTTTCTATGCAAGCTTCTCTGATATTTTCTTTGCCTTAAAAGTGTATAAATATCACCTCTCCTACTTCATTTTAAAGGGTTACAAAATTTTTGTTTTCATCCACATGTCATTTTCAACCTTCTTCTCCTTTTTTTTTTCACTGCTTCTTCACTGATACACCATCAAAAACTTCATTTAAACTAAAATTAAGGTTGAAAAATATTTTTAAAAGGTTACAAAATATTCTAAAGGCTAAGAGACTTGTTCGAAAGCCCACCTTCAACTCTTCATCTTCAACCTCCATTTCTTATACACCAACCATTGAAACTCCATTAAAGCTTGACTCCAAGCCTCTTGCTAAGGATCCTAAGAACTCTAAGCCATATCTAAAGGACCTTGAGGGTGCTAGGAAGAAAGTTTGACAACCAAGAAGTTCACTCTCTTTCAAGAGGTGAAACTTTTCAACATTTTCTCATCTTTTCTCTCTTGTTATTCATTTACGAGCTTTGTATCTCACTGTTGGCTTCTTGTAATCATGTGATGGGTCCTCATGGATGTGGATGGAACTAGGATATAGCCACACATCCATTGAGTTAATTGTTCTCTTTATTTTCTTGTACTTTTGCACACTTTTCTTCCTTTCTAGTGGTATAATTCATTGTTGTTGTACATAAATGTATTAATTGGAACCTTATGGATGTGGAGGGAACTGGGATGTATATACCAATCCATTGAGTTGATTGTTCTCTTCACTTTTTTTTACACTTTTGCACACTTTTCTTGTTTTCTAGTGCTATAATCCATTGTTGTTAAATATTTTTGGAACCTTCTGGATGTGATTAGGGGTAAAAGTAGCCATCTATTCGCAAGTTTGATGTGTAGAGTATATTTCTTTCTTGTTACACATCTTCTCCTCACATATCTCATCATCTAAGTATGTTAATCCGGGTGTATCAACCTATGCTCAATATTAGTAAGTAATAGTGGTTGTTTCATAGGATTATTTAGATGATTCTTAGGATTTGATGTTAAGAGGGTTGTGGTTTTCTATTTTATTGATTGTTTTTGGAAGCAAAATAAGAGATTCTATGTCAAGAATGTTACAATCTCTTTTCTCAATCATTCATGAACATTAAAAATGATGGAAACATCCTTATTCCATGAATAGATGAAGAGCTCTTAATAACTTTTGATGAATCCCTTACTTTAAAAGTAAAGTTTTCGCTAAGAAATAATGTGTATTAATCTACTCTCTTCAATTAATAGTATGGATTTGGGTACTAACTTGCTCTTATTTACAAAGAGATTATGTAGGTTCTCATCTATTTCTTATACTTGAATTTGGTCTTGCTTTAATCCATTTAATTTGATAAATTATTACAAAATATCTGTTGTATATATCTGTTGCATACTATTGTTAAAGGTTGAGGCCCATATACCTCCTCCTTAAGTGTTTATGTGAAAGACAGAGGTAGAAGGGATGTGCACCCGTTGGAAGATGTTTTTTTGTCTTTGTTCTGGACTTTTTGCACTAATTTGAATTATATTCGGAGGTTATGTTTAGCCGATTATATTAGCAGTTGGCTGGCCTACTTTTTGTATGGCTGGATGGTTTTGCCCAAGAACAGAACAGAACAGACAGTTTCTAGGAAGTGCTCTCTTGAGTGTTTTTGGAGCTACTGATCAAGTTCCTTTATTTATTTAATATGATTTGTTACATTTAGCAGTAATTTGGCTGAATCTATTCATTATTGTAATAATTCCACCAACCCCACTTTTTTTTTTGTCTTTTTTTAATTATTATTTATTCAATTGTTGTAATAATTTCTTTCCCAATTTCTTCTTCTTCTTCTTCTTCTTCTTCTTCTTCTTCTTCTTCTTCTTATTTTATTTTTTTAATTTTTTTTTAAAATTTGAATTGTAGTAATAACTTCCAACTCTATGTCTTTCTATCCCTTTTATTTATACATTTTCTGTCTGTATAATATCATGTTTTATTTATCATATTCATGACTTCTATCCATTTTTCATTCATTAGGATTCAACCAATTTATATTTATGCGTTTTTATCAATTCTTATGTATCTTTGTGCGCTAATTCATGCCTTGAGATGATTCATGTATCCAATATTAGTAGCCGAATCTTTAGTTGCATTTTGTGTACATATTGCATTAGGTATTTACATATATGATCATGCATATGTATATAACATGTTATTTTTTTGGCTTACCATAGATGAATGCTAGGTGAGTATTTATGATTTTAGAATCCCGATTGTGTATGTTATTTTGCCATGTTTAGCATCTTACTATGCGACTAAGTGTTTAAATGATATACCTTCTTGAATGCCAATGGATGAAAGTTGTGTTGCTTAGGTTGGAATGATGTTGATTGATATGCATATGAGCTTAATTTTATTTGAGTTGTACATTTATCCGAAAGATCTTTCAAAAAATGCATGAAATCAAAGCATAACCAACATGAGCAACATGATCTTGAATTACATGCATCACATAGTAAGTTAGCATTATTAAAATAACCAAAGTGTGAGCATATAATGTTTATAAAACTCATATCATGGTTTAATAGAGGTCGATCTTTTGATCGAGTGAGCGAGGGTATTCAATTTATGACTTTCTCCCTTCATATTTAAGGTTACGATGAACAGTGACTTTTAGCATGAGTCAAGGGCTTCTTAATTTTCCTAAAAGATTAGATGGCAACTATGATATCTAATGATGTAGTTCATTTCTAGCATATTTTGAAATAAATGGATTTTCTATGAAATTTGTCAGATTTGAACTCTCATTTTCTGTTTTACATTGCACTTGTGATATCAGATAAAAAATCGGGGGTCTGAAGTGTTGGGCGCGCTCGGGTATCCCCGGGACATCCTATAGTGGTAGGGAAAGTTCATGCGGTCGATGAGGATAATAATCTGGAAACCAAAAAAGAGAGCAGACTCGCGATGCAAACTGCAATAACCAGAACATGAATTGTAACAATAACCGGGCTAGCAATCCCTACAATGAGGAGGACGATGCCAAAAGAAAATTGAAAGCCCAGACCAGTATCAGTGCGGTTTTCAAGATACCCATCTATCACATCCTGAGTGAAATTCACGACGAGGCATATGTTTGGTGGCCAGCCAAGTTGGGGGATGCTCAGAAGGGGTTCAATTCAAAATATCCTTGCACTTACCACGATGAAAGAGAGCACTGCATAGAGGATTGTGTGCGCTTGAAATAACACTTGAAAGAATTAATGGTAGCAGGTCACTTAGATCGGTACATCGATGGCAGTCCAAGCCTAATGGCCTAGCTATCCTAGATACTTCCCCTCTTAAGGAATTATTAAAGTGATCCATGGGACCATTGAGCTAGCGCGGGTATATGATCTCAGGGGGATTATTAAAAAACCAGAACACATGAAAGATGAATTGTCCGTCCAACCGGCCATCGAGAAAGAAAGAACTGAGATGAAAAATGTGATGACTTTTTCAAGCAAAGACTTAGAAAGGATTCGGACTCTCCACAACGGTGCGCTAGTTGTTACTTTGTGCATCAAAAAGTTCAACATCAAAAGAATTTTGATTGGTTAAGGCAGTTTGGTCGAGATAAAGTTGAGTTTTGAGTGCTGAAGGTGTCCTCCATCTATAATCTAATATTTGGACAATGATGGTTACATGTTATACAAGCAGTGGCATCAACTTACCATCAAATGATGTGCTTTCCTTCAGTAGCTGAGGTAATAAAGAAAGTCTGGAGAGACCAAGTCATGTCAAAGCGAAGCTTTGTGGCAGTAAATAGCAATCGAGCTACTAAAGGTTTTGTAGAGATGATTGAAGGATCGGACGACAAAGAATTCCTAGATGACGTTGGCAAGAAAGCCTATGAGAAGGTTGAGGAGGACTCAGTGGAAGTCCAAATTGATGAAAATGATCTGAGCAAGTTCTTTATGTAGGATCATTTTTGTCTAGTGAAGAATTGTAATAACCCTCACCACTGATTACTGGTTAACCACTGATTACTGCTAAACCGAGACTGATTATGATAAGTAATTGAATCGACTGAAATACTGAACTGACTGATTGAATGTACTAGTTTAAATGTATTTCTATCTGTTTGACTGTTAAATTATCTGTCCATATTTTATGCTTTAAACTGAAAATTGAAGGCCTTGTCGGCGGCCGAATCCGAAATTGATCAATATTTTATGATCATTAGAATTTATGTGATTTTATGGCATATTTAATTAAAATGCGATTTGGTATGATTAAATTAGATTAAATAAAGGTAAATTACAAGAGTTGGACTTAATCACCATTTTGCCACTTAGTGGCCTATCTCTACAACATTTGAGCCTTGATTCTATATCACTTCTTCAGCCACTTTGAGTGTTATAGCCAACTAGAGAGAGAGAGAATAGGGAGATAGCTTGTCTTCATCTCATTTTGACTTGGAAACTTGGTAGAATTGAAGGTTAATTGTGCCATTTGAGCTTGTACATCTTGCATTCTAGACTAAAGGTTGGTGTTCTATCCTCTCATTTATGTATTTGAGTTGTATCTTGCATAGTTCATGGTTAATGAGTGGCCTAAGTCAAGAATTTGCTTTAAAATGTTGAATTGAGGCTTTAATCATGCATGCATGTACATATTGTGGAGTTTAAAATTGTTTTTATGGAAATTCTTGCATGCATGTCCATATTAATGTTCTAGTCCTTGAATTCACCATGTTTTTGAAAGAATTGGCTCTTTGGAGCATGTTTTACAAGCTTTGAAGTCATTAGAACTCATGCATGTATGAGTTTTGCATTAATTCCCATGTTCTTGAGTTTTGAGCTAAAGTTTGTATTTAATTAACTTACCTTTGGGCTTTGATTTCTCAAATTGAGCTTTGAATCATGTTATACTATGAGTTTATAAGTGTTTTCCAGAAAATTAGCCCAAGAGGATCGAATTTGATGCATTGAAACTTGGTTTTGAGCTTGAGGTTCAAATCTGAAATTTTCAGAATTTGGACTCACGCTCAAGCGGGGAAATTGGTGCTCGAGCGTGGAATTCGTGCTCCCAGAACTTTGTATTGTTTTACAGTACACTCGAGTAAGGAAATGCACGCCCGAGCGGGGACTTGTGTCATACGCTCGAGCGGGGAACCTTTGTCTGCATGTCCGCTCGAGCGGGGAAAACCACGCTCGAGCGGGACCCTGTTTTTCTGAAAATTCTGAAAATGTTTTTAAAGTGCATCTTTGCATCCTCATTTCATTCTAGGCATTCTTAGGCCTAGTTTAAAGCATCTTAATGAGGATATTGATATAAAACCACACCGAGTCAATTAGGGATTAAGTCTTTGATTCCCGAATGTGTAACTTAGTGTATGTTCATCCTGTAACTGTGTAGGGTTAGCATCCGGAGATGCTCTAGCTTATCTGTAACCCAGAACTCTGTGAGTAACAATGTTGTAAAGAATGTTCGAAAATGAATATTTTCTGAATGATCAACTGAATTGTTTTCTGAACTGTTTACTGTTAACTGTATGAATGTCTGTCCTCTATTCTGAACTATATTGTGGCATCCTCAGCAACTACTGTTACTGTTACTGCTACTGTTACAGAGATCACTGTTAGTTCCTATCTTGGAACTTCTGTTTACTGTTATGATGGCCATCATTGACTGCTCGGTCTTTCAAGACCTACTGTTTACTGTACTGTTCTGCTAATGGATGTACCACATATGACTGTTATGACTGAATGACTGATATACTGATTCAATGAACTGTTTTCGTTGCCGTAAGGACATTCATTCTTAACCTCTTTACACATTATGTTATTCACTGGGCTTTAGCTCACTGTTTATATATATATGTAGGTATACAGGCACCAGAACGGAGCTAGGAGCGTGGGTTAGACTCCCTTTTGTCACTGTGCCTCACTACGAGGTTCCGAGTCTGTCAAGCTACGGCTTTTGGGGTGTTTTAATCTTCCCCCATCTGTCTCTATGCCGGTTTTGTATTATTGTATAGACTAGCACTGCACTGTATTGATAAGGACTAGGTCCCTGTCTTGGATAATTGTACATGTATGTATAGACTGTTCTGTTATGAATGTGCATATGAATGAAAAGTCTTTTGCATACAAACTGTCACAGCTCATTGGACATATTTTAATTACTGTTTTGGCTTCCGCCAGCCCCTGTACTCTGTATTACTGTTAAGTAGGCCTTCGGTAATCTCGGATTACTGGCCGGTTACGGTGCTAAACCCATAGGGGCGGGTTTGGGTTGTGACAAGAATGGTTAGAAATTGTAAACTTGTTGATTTTCACATGAGAGTGTTAGTTTGGACGCCTTGTAATATGCCTAGTGTTGATTTAAGCTTAATTTGCCATTAATTCAATGTCTTTCCAAGTGCTCGACCGGTCATACAATGAACTCGACGATCAGCCTTCAACCATACTGAGGTGGTTACGGAGGAGGTCTAAAACTTGCTAGAAGCAGGGGTAATTCAAGAGGTACACTACCTCAAATGGATTTCTAACATTGTGCTAGTACCGAAAAAGAACGGAAAGTGGTGAGTTTGTGTTGATAACAAGACAGTCAACAAAGTTTGCCTCAAAGATAACTTTTCGCTACCTAGAATCGACCAGTTTGTGGACTTTACAACCAGACATAAGAGGTTCACTTTCTTGGATGCATACTACGGCTATCACCAAATAGCCATGTATGAGCTGGACTAAGAGATCACTTCTTTTATAACCCCAAAAGGGCTATATTGTTACAAGGTCATTTCTTTCGGTTTGAAGAATGCATGGGTAATCTTTCAAAGAATGATCACCAAAATGTTCGCTCATTTGCTCGGCCGAACAATGGAGGTCTATATTGATGACATGATGGTCATCAAAAGAAAGGTTGAATTTGACCTGATCGAAATGTTTAAAATCCTCAAGCATCACAAGTTGCACTTGAATATATCCAAGTGTGCGTTCGATGTGGGGTCGTGGAAGTTTTTAGGCTTCTTGGTGACAAATCGAAGAATAGAAACAGACCCCTTCCAGATAAAGGCAATACAAGAATTAGAGCGGTCAAATTCAACAAAGGACGTGCAACGTCCTGCTGGGATGACAGTTACACTTAATAGATTTATTAGCTAGTTATCGGATCGTTGCAGACCTTTCTTCCAATCTCTAAAGTCCAAGTTCTTTTGGGATGAAGAATGCAACCGAGCTTTGGTAGATTTGAAGGCATAGTTGGTGACGCCGAAGCCGGTCTAAGAAAGTTTTATTTACTTGGTTATTTCTCAGCATGTTGTCAGTGCAGTACTCGTCCGGGCTGAAGGTATACAATATCTGCTTATATTTCATGTGAGCAAAACTTTGCTCCTTGAAAAATCGAGATACCTACCCCTAGAGAAACTTGTCTTAGAACTTATGATGGCATCTAGAAAGCTAGCACACTATTTTTACGCCCATATAATAGTGGTGCTAACCGAATTCCCACTAAAAGTATTGTTTGAGAACGCAAATTTTTTCAGTTATATCTTCAATGGGCAATTGAACTAGGGTAATATGATATCAAGTTCCAATCCAGGACCGCGATTAAGGCTTACGCCTTAGTGGATTTTGTAGTTGAATTCTCTCTTGGAACTCACCTAGTTTGCCTAGTTAACCTGACTCAAGCAATTGAACAAGAGAGATCAATAAGTGTATAGACAACGTGGCCAACAACCACTTTGTACCAAAATGAACCTTTTCCATCATCTGCTTAGCCTAATAGTGCGCTCTTGGTTCTGGAATCAGTCGTGCAATTTGTTGTACCCAACGTCGCACTGCCGGTGAGTGAGGCAATGTTACAAGTAACCGAGGGACAAAATTGTAATGAAAAGCTCGAAGGGGAAGTGGTTAGGCAACCAACCAGGGAGTTAGAAATACATTCGAAGAAGTAATCATCTTGGCTCCAAAATTATAGAACTCTCAAGATTCAGTGGACTGTTGGAAGTTATTCGTTAGCTAAATGTGGAAGCTTTTTGTCAATAAGGAATCAAACTAACATGGAGTCGGGCTAGGAGTTGTCTTAATCTCTCCAGATGGTCTTATGATTGAGTATGCCATTAGACTGGGGTTTCCTGCATCAACCAATGAAGCTAAGTATGAAGCGTTGTTAGTTAGGCTGAAAAACGCCTTGCATATGAGCGTAATTGATCTGATGGTTTATAGTGACTCAAAACTAGTGGTGAACCAAGTGTCAGGGAAATACGAAGCCAAAGATGACAAAATGACAAAGTATCAAGCTTTGGTGAGTGAAGAGATCAAGAAGTGCCAAGCCACAAAAGTAGAACAGATCGGCCAAGAAGAAAATAGCAAGACAGATGAATTGGCTAGCCTAGCATTTATGGCAAACCCTACGACTCCCAACCTCTAGCTGATCGAATTCTTGCAAAACCAAGCATCGAAGAGTCATAAGCAGTGAAAGTGCTCTGCACCAAGCTGGGGTTATCCTGGATGGACCCAATCATCGCATTTCTAAAGGATAAAACCTTGCCAACTAAGAAGAAGAAAGCGAACAAAATTCAAGCAAAGTTAGAGCGATTTTGGCTTTCCCCATCCAGAGCATTGTATAAGAAATCTTTCACTGGGCCATATTTAAAGTGCGTTCACCCTAGCCAGACAAAGGCCTTCCTCTTCAAAATTCATGAGGGCATATGTTGAAGTTCTATTGGAGGGAGATCATTGGCCTACCAAGCTATATCTAAGGACCACTTCTAACTATACCGGGCAACCGCAAGTTCGTAGCCGTACATTTAAGCATACCTCAGAAGTATGTACGGAAGTGTGAGAGATGCCAAAAATTTGTGCACCAATCCATCAACTGGCTAGAGAACTCCTATCTTTGACAAGCCCTTGGCTGTTTGCTCTTTTGGGATTGGACATCGTTGGACCACTTCTAACTATACCGGGCAACCGCAAGTTCTTTATCGCGGCGACATATTACTTCACCAAATGGGTGAAAGCTGAACCCTTGGCATCTATTAAAGAAAAGAACGTGAAGAAATTAGTTTGGCAAAATGTGATAAATTGGTTTGGACTCTCAAAATCTCAGACAACGACACACAATTTGATGGGAAGCTCTTCAAGGGATTTTGTGAAAAGTTATGGATGGAGTTCTACAATTCCATACCGGCCTACTTCAGTCAAATAGACAAGCCAAAGCTTCAAACAAGGTGATTCTTGACGACCTAAAAAAAAAAAAAAAGGCTAGAGAAAGCCAAAGGAAGGTAGGCTGAGGAAATTCTTAATATGCTCTAGGCATATCGAATTACTCTAAGGCGATTAATCGGGAAAACGCCTTTCGCCTTGGCCTATGGCATGAACGTAGTCATTTTGCTCGAAATTGGTATGTCGACCATCCAAACCAAAAATTTTGAGCCAAATTTGAATGGTGAAGCCACTACCTTGGAGTTGGACCTTGTCAAAAAAAGAAGGGAGAAAATATTAATTCATATCGCAACTTACCAACAAGAGTTGGTGAAGAAATGTAACAAGACCATGCACATGCTATTGTTCAAAATTGGAGATTGGGTCTTGTGTAAAATGATGGGAAATACTTTTGTGCCGAGTTAAGGAAAACTAGAGGCAAATTGGGAAGGATCGTACAAAATTACGGGTTTAACTAGAAAGGAGCTGTATCACTTGCAAGATTTAGACGACAAAACCATTCCCAAACCATGGAACGTGGCCAATCTGAAGTTATTTTACTTTGAAATGTAATTATTCATGGTTTTGTTCAAGTCTTTCCTACTTTATATGTAATGAAACAAGTAGACTGCCTTCTTGGAAATTATTGTATTTTCTCAACTTTATTTTCGGTTTACTATACTACCAAGTCCTACCGAGCAAATTTAGCACAGTCCCAGAGGCAAGATGAACATCGGTGTTTTGTCTAACTTCAAAATTCCTTGCCGAGCTAATGATTTGTTTGGCAAGATGAAGGTTGGTGGTTTGTTCAACTTCAAAATTCCTTGTCGAGCTGATTTTGCTTGGCAAGATGAAGGTTGGTTCTTCATCCAATTTCAAAATGCCTTATCGAGATGATTTTGCTTGGCAAGAGGAAAATTGGAGTGTTGAACAACTTGAAAATTCCTTGCCGAGTTGATTTTAATCGGTAAGAAGAATTCAGAGCTGTAAATTCCTTATCGAACTGATTTTTGCTCGGTGAGAAGTTTTGCTAAAGATTTAGTTTAAAGTATTAACTGAGGTGTCCCTTGCCGAGTTAGTTTTTCTTGGTTCAAGGGGCAAGACGAAGTAAGAAAAAACAATGACAATGACACTGGCAAAAGGTTTGTGGGTTTCATTAAGTCCTAGAACGGTTACAAAAAGAGAGGTATGTAGCTTGGTTACCAAAAAAAAGATTAAGCAGCAAGATCATTACTTTCTTCCTTGGCCAAAAGGATCTATATTGACAGTTAGATCGGTGATACCCTATTCTGCAATAGCACCGGGTAGCGAGACGCTTGCATTTTCAACTTGGGCGGTCAGCATCTAAACCGTGCTATTTTCCTGGGCCATTGTCTGCGGTGTTACACTATCCACCTGGGCAACTTCAATTAGCTTCTGCTGTACAGCGTTGGCATACGCCTTCATGTAAGGTGGAATGAAGTGAATGGGAAAGTTTTGGAAGATTTCAATTTCTTCAACTTGTCCAAGTTTTATGGCCACCACCTTCCAGCCGCACTGAAAGAACATGTCTTTGGTCACCTCCACTTGACGTCCATAAGTCTTCTCTCTTTCCTCAAAGCCTTGGTCTTCTGCCTCTTCAACTTTAATCTTCAGCTTTGTTTTATGCTGGTCCCTAAGGTTTTTTAGCTCGGCCAAATATCTTGTATTTTTAGCCTTCATCGCCTTGGCCTTCTTTTTCCCTTTGCGTAACTTCTCGGCTAGCTGTGGACGCGCTCCGCGTGAGGGCCTCACCCCACAGTTTGGACTCGATTTGTGTCACGGTTCTTAATCTTGAACCAAAGAGTCCAAATCCGGCAAATCGTTTTGAGAAAATAGATTTTTAGAAAAGAAGTGCCAAACACGGACTACTTTGCCAGATACAGAGTCGCCACCTAAATATTTTTTATGGGGAAATTTAGGAAACCCTGACTCGGTGCCAAAGGCCACGTGTCCGTCATCACCAAAGTTGTCTCGGCTCGGGAGCTTGGGTACGATTGGGGAAGGTCAGCTATGAGCACCCCCTCTCGCCCGATCCGAAGATCGGCCTCTACTAACCGTGATATCTTGTTTTGAAAACATTACATGTCCTTATTCCGGTTATTAGCCTAGAATTACTATGTTATGCGCATAGCAAACAAGTATAGACCAGATCGCCCAAATTGGAACAAAACATTTCACGTTTGTTTTGAAAGTGATTTGCTACTTGTGAGTATGTTAAAATGTAGGTTTTGCCACCCTTAAGTGGGTTTTAGAAAAAGATGGTTTTGCCACTATCTAGTGGGCTTAAAACTCACAGTTTTAATGCATTATCCCAATTTAGGTAATTCAACCTCCATCCACAGGCATTCAAGCAGTTATATCATATAAGCAGCTAGCCTCATGGTAATCATGCTATTGTGGCAACACTCACACGCATGCGGTATGCTAAAGCATAAATGCTTACCGAGTACTCCAAGCCAAAACAGAAGCTAGTTAGTAATCATATGCATGATCCTAGTTCATGTTAAGATGGCTAATGCAACACATGCAAGATGCAACTACAATAGGCTCGGCTATCCTAAAGATGGCATGTGAAATGCTGCAACTAATAGGCATTCAACTTGGAATTGAAATACAAGTGCAGTTAGTATGATGTACCGAGCCCGGTGCATGTAAGACAAATGTATGGATGCACGCATGCATAGCATAAGGTATGTTAATTTAAATATGCCCTAGTCTAACCATCATAAGCGGATAAATAAAAGGGAAGAAAGACGTGGGATTGGAAGACATACACACACCCACACATACTTATTACAATACGCCCTCACATGGAGGGACCGAAAGAATAATACAGTCCGAATAAATAATACTAAATTAATTATTACAAAACTCCTAATTAATTAACAAATTAAATGCAAAATTAAAATGGCCACAGCCCCGCCTTCGAAATGTTTGGATGATGCATGCTTGACTCGTACTGCCTGGAAACCCGTTGCCATGGCACTGTTGCCTTTGTTTACACTGCCCTGCCCCTCTGAGGATCATACAAATTTCCAGACCTGCTTTGAATTACTCCTTGAGTGCTCCGGATTTCCACCGGCCAGAACAAAAGGCCATCGGCCATGGTAATTGGAGTATCGGCCAAAACTTGAATCACTGGCTAGACATTGATGGCTAGTCGGCACTGTATATGGCCGGCCGGCCATAAATTCCTGCAGAACCCTGTTGTTGACAGCAACAAAGGACAGACAGTGCATGGCATGGAAATTTCACAGCAATGTGTGCATGTACACACTCCCTATCATGCGATGAACTCAAGGGAGCATGACCCTCAACCCTCGGGCCACCAATTAGGCATGATGGCCTAAGAAGTCAAGCTTGCCATTCAATGTAAAATGCATGCAACACACAAATGAAAGCTAACTGTCACGACCCAAACCCGCCCCTATGGGTTTAGCACCGTAACCGGCCAGTAATCCTAGATTACCGAAGGCCTGCTTAACAGTAATACAGTAATATAGAGCACAGGGGCTTGGCGGAAGCCAATACAGTAAATAAACAGTGTCCAATGAGCTGTGATAGTCTATATGCAAAAAGACTTTTCATACATATATGCAGTCAGAGACAAACAGTATGTACAATATATACAACCAGTCAGAGCAGGGACCAAATCCCTATTAAACAGTACAATACGGTCGATACAGTATTACAAAAACAGTACAAAGACAGACGAGGAGATAAAAACACCCCTAAGCCATAACTTGGCAGGCTTGGAACCTCGCAGTGAGGCACAGTGGTTGGCTTGATAGAACTGGAGTTTACCCCGACGCTCCTAGCTGCGGTCTGGTGCCTGTACACCTACATATATATATGAACAGTGAGCTAAAGCCTAGTGAATAACATAATGCGTAAAGAGGTTAAGAATGAATGTCCTTACAGTAATGAAAACAGTTCATTAAACCAGTATTTCAGTCTTTCAGTCCTTCAGTCAATCAGTCATATGTGGTACATCCATTAGCATAACAGTACAGTAAGCAGTAGGTCTTAACGACCAAACAGTAATGATGGCCATCAATCAGTAAACAGTAGTGGTTCCACGAGGGAACCGACAGAGATCTCTGTAACAGTAACAGTAAACAGTAGGTGCTAAAGATGCCACAGTACAGTTCAGAATATAGGACATACGTTCATTCCAGTAAACAGTTCAGTTCAGTATTCAGAAGATAATCATTTTGAACATATCTTTACACAATTGTTACTCACAGAGTTCTGGGCTACAGTAAGCTAGAGCGTCCTCAGAATGCCAACCCTATACAGTTAACAGATTGAACACACACTAAGTTTCACAGTTGGGAAAGACAATAACTTAATTCCTAAATTTGCCTTGGTGTGTTCTACATCCATATCCTCTTTAAGATGCCTTAAACTAGGCCTAAGAATGCCTAGGATGGGATGAGGATGCAAAGATGCACTTAGAAAACATTTTCAGAATTTTTCAGAAAACAAGGGTCTCGCTCGAGTGTGGCTTCTCTCGCTCGAGCGAACTTGTCAAAACAGCGGGGTCGCTCGAGCGTGGACTTCCTCGCTCAAGCGGTCTGCAAAAATGCAAAAAGTGCTGGATGTTGGAAATCTCCGCTCGATGCTCGCTCGACGCCCGCTCGAGCGTAAGACACAGTCCTCGCTCGAGCGTGCGTCTGCGTGCACCAAGATTCTGAGAGCTTGCAATTTACGCTCGAGCCACCATTCCTTCGCTCGAGCAGAGCTCAGAATAAACGATGGTCGCTCGAGCGTGGAATCCTTCGCTCGAGCGAAGAAGCCAAATTCTGGAATTTCTAGATTTGCCTCCCAAGCTCAAACCAAGCATTCCTTAGCTCAAAACTCGACCTCTTGGGCCCAAATTCTGGAAAACACATCTAAACTCAATATACAATAAGTTTCAAAGCTCAATTTGAGAAATCAAAGCCCAATGGTGAGTTAATTAAATCCAATTTCAAACCCATTTTCATGAATATGAAGAACATGCAAACATGCATGAATTCAAATCATTTCAAAGCTTCAATTTGATGCTCTAGTGAGCCAATTGTTCCAAAAACAAGTTGAAAACATGGACCATTGCAAAATTATGAACATGCATGTACCATTTCATGAAGGACAACTTCAAAACTCAACAATACCAACGTGCATGTATAGAATGAGCTTCAATTCAACATGCTAGAACTAAAACATGCCTTAGCTCTACAATTAGACATGAATCATGCAAGAATCAACTCAAGGACACAATTAAAAGGATGAAATTCATACCTAGGTTCCTTACTTTCAAGTACGAAAGCTCAATTGCACAAATCCTCTACAATTTCCAAGCATTACAAGATGAATTCACTCTAGTCTCCTATTCTCTCTCTCTAGTCGGTGGTGTGCTCAAAATGAGCTGAGCAAAAGTGTTTTGGTTCAAGTGTAATAAGGCTCCTATAGATGTTAGATAGTGGCCCACTCAAAATGGCAAAGTCGTAATTAAAACCAACTTACAATTTAGCTTATTTTAATCTAATTAAATCATACCAAATCACATTTCAGATAATTACACCATAAAATCACATTAATTCTAACGACCATAGAACTTCAATCGATTTTGGATTCGGCCGCCGATAAGGCCTTCAATTAGCAATTTAAACATAGAACATGAACAGATAATTAAACGACAAACAGATAGATATGTAATTAATTAGATATACTTAGTCAATTCAGTTCCAGATTCCAGTCAGTCAGTTCAGTAATTCAGTCAGTTCAATTACTTTTCATATTCGGTCTCAGTTTAGCAATAATCGGTATTCAATCAGTCATTAATCAGTAAACAGTGTGAGGGTTGTTACAGTCTCCCCTCCTTATAAAGAGTTTAGTCCTCTAAACTCGAGTTACCTTCATTCTGGAAGAAAACAGGATCCAGTGGAAACAAATCAGGATATCTCTTAGCCATGTCATCTTCCCTTTCCCAAGTGGCATACACGCCACCATGGTTTTGCCAGTCGACTTTCACTAATGGGATCTCCTTGTTTCTTAGTTTGTTGATCCGTTTGTTTACAATCTGTATGGGCCGTTCCTTACCAGTTTCTTGAACACATGTAAGTAAAGCATGCGGTCTACGCAAGCAATGTGTATAAAAAGGAACTTGAACACATGTAAGTAAAGCATGCGGTCTACGCCAGCAATGTGTATAAAAAGGAACTTGAACACATGTAAGTAAAGCATACGGTCTACGCAAGCAATGTGTATAAAAAGGAACTTGAAATATGGTAAAGCATGCGGTCTACGCAAGCAATGTGTATAAAAAGGAATTTGAACACATGTAAGTAAAGCATGTGGTCTACGCCAGCAATGTGTATAAAAAGGAACTTGAAATATGGTAAAGGCAAGCTATTCAAGATGTTGAAATACCAAGTACTGCAATACATTATAATTGAAGTGATTTGTGGAGTTCACAAGATACACAAAGGATACGGGAGGGGATGCTCCTTGCACGTACGGAGCACTGCTCATAGCAGACACAACTTGAGCTCAACTCGGAGGTCTATGGATGTTTCAAAGGTGTACTTCCTTGCACTGCCTTGAGAAACTTGAGGTGCCGCACCAAACAACGGATCCAAACAAAGGCGCGAGAGAGGTATTGACCTCAAGGGATGGGTTACCGGTATCAACTCTGATACTTTGCTGCCCTACTCTTTTCTTGCTTTACTTTCCTTTTTACTGGTAGTTTAAGCACATTGCACCGCCTCGGGTAGGGTTTGTTATCATTTTTCAAAACTGTGTATTTTCGCAAAACACATGATGGAAATGAAACTGCTATTTTGTTCAAAAGATGTTACATTTGCACGTTTTGTTTTTTGCATCGCATCACATGGAATCACATAACAATGTGAATGAAATTCATTTGAAAATAGAACGTTCGCTTCGTAATAATCAGTGTAGTGAACCCATTTACAACTCGTTAAGCAGAACATGTAGACTTGATACAACCAAACGAGTGCGAGTACAACTCGATAAGCAAATCAACGACTTAAAGGGAGTGAAATACAACTCGATAAACAAATATACGACAACTCGATAAGCCAATAGGCGTGACTCCGCAAGAATCGATCACCGGAGGGCATTGGAAGTGGCAGAATTCCCCAATCCTTAGCATGAACAGTTCATAGAACAAGTAGGAAGACCACCGGCCAGGGGTAGAGGCCATCGGCCATGAGAACTTGTCACCCGGCCAAAAGTGGTGGCCGGTCGGCACTACATTTGGCCGGCCGGCCATAAATTTCTGGGACCACCAGAACTTTGACATCTGTCATTCACTCACACCTTATCTC
The DNA here is from genome assembly GCA_036172215.1 of Camellia granthamiana. NCBI lineage: Eukaryota > Viridiplantae > Streptophyta > Magnoliopsida > Ericales > Theaceae > Camellia > Camellia granthamiana. The sequence continues at coordinate 155,613,282 of CM069906.1, forward strand.
CTACAAAAGGCCTCAGCTTCGTAGTTCTACTCAATTCAACACTGATTTGCTCGAAATGGAGGGATTTCTTGCCCAGAATCTCTCGTCTTGGATTAACATCTTGGATGGCTCGGAAAAGCTGAACTTCCGGGGTTTCGGCATAAACGCACTATTCACTCTGGGTCGTACCCCGTTACACCTCCCATTTCTCCATGCGGCGGCAAGGTCTTGGAATCCGGTGACACATGTCTTTAGCTTTAGCAGGCAAGAAGTGTGTCCTACCTTTGAAGATTTCTGAGTTTTACTGGAATCTGAGCGTGACGAGGAGATCCTGCCCCATCTTAATTTTGGCCATGCCCAAACCTTAGGGCGAATGTGTGGACTCACTATGCGTGACGCTCGGTCTCTGATTTATGACGAAATGCTGGACATTCCCAGTTTGATCTATCGGTTTTCCGATGCCAGCGATCGCAACGACCATCATTGGCAAGGCTTCCGGCGACACGCCCTTTGTTTGTGCATGCTATCTCATTTTCTGTTTGTCTCAGGCTCCGGAGGATCTAACGTTCGATTGATCGAGGTTACCCAGGGCTTGAAAGAGGGCAAGAGTTGCGTTGTCATGACTCTGGCTGAGACGTTGATGGGGTTAGACGCCTTTTATCGTCGGGAGACGACCAGATTTGCGGGGAGTCCACTATTGCTGCAGGTAAAGTTTCCCACCCAATCTCACACATGTACTACTTATGCCACTCGGCCCTCAAACTCGTTTTCTCACAAAACCCTTTTCTCACTTTTTCTCTCATCGTACATCTCTCTATTCTTTATTCTCTCATTTTTCATCCCTTCCCAAGTGTGGTTGATGGACAAATTGCAAGTTGTGGACTCTTGCCCAACATACTCAGCTCGCGGCTACTTTTTCAGGCAATGTCTGATCAACGCCCTTGATGAGGGTTGGTGGTTCGACTGGATGTGCAATTTATCTGCCGACGTTATTGCTTGGCGGTGCCCTTGGCTCAATCTACCGGCAATGGGCTACAGCATGTCCCGACGGATTGGGATTCAGTTGATTGGCTTTACTTACTGTGTGTTCTATTTCCCATTCCGGTTCCGACGCCAGTTCGGCCATGACCAGATTTGCCCCGCAGAGGGGATAGAATACCCTGCTGCCTTTCCGTTTCGAGGTGCGCAGCTTGTTCGGCAGGCTACAGCGTGGAGAACAAGAGAACTCCTGGCCCCCGCTCCTACTTTCAGTTGTACTTTGTCTGATGAGTGCGTAGATTGGCTTAATGAGGAGGCACAGATCGGACCCAGCTTGGCACCGGAGGCTTCGACCAGCTCTAGGAGGGGGCGCAGGAACACCTGACTTGACTATGCCCCGGATTTATTGCTTTATTAGTACTTTCAAGTTTTCCTTATGAATGTAATAAAAAGCAACTTCAATTTGTATGCAAGAGCATGAGAACTCTGTATTGAAATCAATGAAATTGAAGGTTGTGGTACTGAAAATTTCCCGTTTTGGTCCAGAAATGGTCTTAGTTGTAAAAAGATTAATTTGAACAAAGTCAACTTTTATCAAAACTTTTCAAAACTATTTTCGATATGGATCAGAACTGGACACGCCTGAGATTTGTCACTGAGATGCACAAACCCCGGACCCCTGCAACTGGAAAGTTGCCCCTAGTCTGCCAAGCACTGCACCGGAGATCAGAACCGAGCTCTTGGATGCTGAATAGACAAAGATGGCCCAAGACGATCAAATGGACAAAGTTGATCGGGGAAAAGTTTATGGCTGAACTTCGGGATGAAGCTGCCTACGTATCCCAAAGATGGGAAACAAGCCTTACGTAGTTCAGGCTTGGGTTCACTCGAGTATTTTCACTGTCCTTTTGCGCTCTAACTTTTGCCAAAGCCGCCCTTTGCAGGTTTTCAACCTTGCGAGCTTAGTTTTTATATTTTCTAATTTTCTGTGCTCTAACTTTTGCCTTGGTCGCCCTTTCGGGTTTTCGGCCTAGCGACCCTCTCAGGGGTAATATTTCTTCAACTTGTCCATGTTGATCGGTTGGGAGAACTCTAGGCCATCTAGGTCCATCAGAACGACAGCCCCACCCGACCAAATAGACTTAATGATGTAGGGACCAGTCCAATTGGGTCTGAACTTGCCCCTTGGGTCATGGATGGGAGCTCGGTTATCCTTGAGTACCAAATCTCCTTCTTTCAAATTCCTGGACTTAACCTTCTTGCTGAAAGCCCGGGCAATTCTGCGCTGATAACCTTGAACATGGTACAGTGCTTTCAGTCTTCTCTTATCAAAGAGCATGAGTTCCTCGAATCTGCTTTGCTGCCAATCTGCTTCGGCTATTTGACACTCAGCCAATACTCGCAATGACGGAATCTCAATTTCGATAGGAAGAACGGTCTCCATCCCATAGACTAATGAATACGGAGTCGCCCCAGTAGAAGTTCTAATTGAAGTCCAGTAGCCTCACAGAGTGAACGGTAACTTATCTGGCCAGTCCCGGTAGGTTTCCACTATCTTCTGCAGTATGTGCTTGATGTTCTTGTTGGCGGCCTCAACTGCTCCGTTGGTCTGCGGCCGGTACGTGGATGACTTATGAAAAGCCACATTGTATTTTTCGAACAAGTCAATCACTTCCTTCTTGAAGTGGGACCTGTTATCTGAAATTATCTCATTTGGGACTCCATAGCGGCAGATGATGTTGTTTCTGATGAACTTCGCAACATGTGAAGCCTTCAACACCGCATAAGATTGGGCCTCGACCCACTTCGTAAAGTAATCTATTGCGACCAGGATGAACTCATGCCCATTCGACCCCTTTGGAGTAACAGGCCCGATCACATCGATTTCCCAAACTGAAAATGGCCATGGCGAAGTAATATTGTACAGCTTCGACAGCGGAATGTTCATGCGATTTGCATGGATCTGGCATTTGTGGCACCGCCGAACAAAGCCGATACAATCCTCCTCCATGGTGGACCAGTAGTAACCCTGTCTGAGTATCTTCCGCGTTAGCATTACCCCATTCATATGTGCCCCACATTCTCCTCCGTGGATGGCCTCCATCAGGCGCTTTGATTCCTCAGCTTCTACACACAGCTGATGCATTCCCAGATGACCTCTCTTATACAGCTTACCCCCGCAGATGATGAACTGAACAACCATCCTTCTGATTGCCCTTTTATCCTTGGCGTTTGCCCCTGGTGGATACATTTCCTTCTCCAAGAAGTTCCAAATGTCGTAATACTAGGGGTTTTGGTCCTGAACCTCATCTATGGCGGCGATTGATTCATATGCCGGCACAAACTTCTGATCAATGATGACTGGACGCATCCGGACTCCAGACGGGATGTCTATCATGGAAGATAGAGTTGCTAGTGAATCTGCAAACCTGTTGTTCTCCCTTACTAGATGAGTGAAATTTAGCTTCTCAAACCGAAGAATTAGCAAATCCAAGGTCTTGTGGTAAATTATCATCTTTTCTTCCTTGACCTTCCAGTCTCCTTTTGCTTGAGACACAACAAGGTTCGAGTCCCCAATGACGTCCAACCGTTTTGCCCCTAGTTCCAGGGCTGCTTCTAGACCGGCAATGCATGCCTCATATTCTGCTTCGTTGTTCGAGACTTTGAACCGAAGTTTGAATGCTAGAGGAATACGGGAGTTGTCGGGTGCTATTAGCAACACTCTTATCCCATATCCGTACTGATTTGACGCTCCGTCAAAGTACATCGTCCAAGTTTCATCTTCGATGTGCAAAATGGCTTCATCTGGGAATAGGTACTCGACTGCTTCATTCCCTTCAACCGGGTGGTTGGCAAGGAATTCTGCTACCGCCCTCCCCTTTACTGACTTGCGTGTCACATATTTCAGATCGAATTCGGAGAGCAACAGCAACCAGTGAGCTAGCCTACCTGTAAGTGCCGGTTTCTCGAAAAGATATTTGATGGGGTCCAGTCGTGAAACCAGCATTACGGAGTGAGCTAACAGGTAGTGCCGCAGCTTCCGAGTAGCCCATACCAAGGCTAAGCAAGCCTTCTCCAACGGTGTGTAGCGAGTTTCATACTCCAACATCTTCTTGCTCAGATAGTAGATGGCCCTCTCCACCTTGTCCTCCGATTCTTGTGCGAGCATACAGCCCATTGTAGTTTCGGTCACTGAAAGGTACAATATCAACGGTCTTCCCGGTTCTGGCGGTGACAACACGGGTGGGTTCTGTAAGTATTTCTTGATCTGTTCAAAAGCAGCTTGGCATCGGCCGTCCCATTGGAATTTCTTTCCCTTCTTCAGGAGACCAAAAAGTGGTTCACAAGTCAAGGTTAATTTTGAGATAAGCCGTCTTATGAATTGCACTTTACCCAGAAAGCCTCGCACCTCCTTTTCAGTCATTGGTGGTGGCATTTCTAAGATAGCCTTAATTTTGGTAGGGTCGACTTCGATCCCCCTTTGTGTAATCAGAAACCCTAGCATTTTTCCCGCTGTAACACCAAACGTACATTTCTGAGGATTCAGCCGCAACCGAAATTCTCTGATCCTTTGGAAAAACTTTTGCAAGGCGGTGTAGTGGCCCTCTCTCTCTTTGGACTTGACAATCATGTCGTCCACGTACACCTCAACCTCTTTATGGATCATGTCATGCAATATCGTGGTCGCGGCCCATTGATAAGTAGCTCCAGTGTTCTTCAACCCAAATGGCATTACTCTGTAGCAGTAAGTCCCCCACGGGGTGGTGAAGGCAGTCTTTTCCCGGTCTTCAGGTGCCATCACTATCTGATTGTAACCTGAGAAGCCATCCATAAACGAAAGCAAAGCATGCCCCGCTGTGAAATCCACCAACTCATCAATATGCGGCAAGGGAAAGTCGTCCTTCGGACCAGCTTTGTTCAAATCCCTGAAATCCACGCATACTCGAATTCTGCCATCTTTCTTCGGCACTGGAACAATGTTGGCCAACCAAGTCGGGTATTCGGATACCAGCAGGAAGCCTGTGTCGATCTGTTTGGTGACCTCTTCCTTAATCTTGATGGCCCAGTCGGGGCGGATCCTTCTGAGTTTCTGTTTGACAGGTCGGGCCTCGGGGTCAAGAGAGATCCGGTGCTGTACAATCTCAGGATCGATCCCAGGCATGTCTTCATAGGACCACGCGAAAACATCTTTGAAATATTTTAATAAAGCGACTAAGCGCTCGCGTTTCTCCGAAGACAACGTGGACCCGATCTGGACCAGCCGCGGGTCCTTCTCAGTACCAATATTCACAGTAGTGATTTCATCAACTAAGGGTTTAACAAATCTTTCCTGCTCTTGATCAATTAATCGTTGCAAAACCGGAGGAATTTCTTCCTCGTCGTTTTCGTCAAAATTTTGAAAGTCCTGATTCAAGTAATAAATCAAAGGCACAGAAAAATACTCAGAAACCACATCCATATCATTCTCATTATGTACTTCCAACCCGTCCGATTCTTCTGTTACAACAGACTCAAAAGAGAAAGAAAAAGACGACCTGGACAGGACTGTGGCATCCGGGTTATCACCCCCAGGAATACCGGACTCAGACTCAGTTGAGCTGGAACTTGATTCCGACTCACAAGACTCGGTGGAATCAGATTCCGGCTCACTACCTGACCCGGTGCTGTTTGACAAAAATCCCTCTTCGTACTGCCAAACGAGGGAGGGTGCGATGGATGCATCCAAAATAGTTGATGGTGGGCTCGCAGCCGTTTCATTCCCGATCATGGACACTGAGAAGTTATCCCCTAAGCACTTTTGTTCCATCGAAGGATCTGAAAGTAGACATGCCAGTGCTACCCCCATTTCAAGTTCGGTGTTCTCAGACTCCATTTCCCTGCTATGCTCAGCCTTAACTGTCGGGTCTGTCTGCTCTTCGGCAACATCGTCCCCAAATAACTGTAAGTCAAAGAAAATCTCGAACCCCGGCACGCGCTTCCTCTCCGCGTTCAGCCATGGCTCTGGAAAGCCGCAAAACGGAAAGTCCTCCCCCTCCCGGACGAAGCGTCCGTTTAGGGTACCCCGGATGGGCCGGTGCATCAACTCAAAAGGCTTCCCTATCTGTTTCACTCTGGCTCTTCCAGCCATTTCCTTTCCTTTCCTTACCCAATCCTCCTTGGTGGGCAGATAACCCAAGCCAAAGGTATGAGGGTTATATGGCACTTCGGCCAACGCCGCGATGCCCTTTCGGCCGCTTTTTCCTAATCCCATCCCGGGGATGTATTGGAGCTTGTTCATGAGATACACTGCTTGAGCACTGACATATATCCCCTCGTTAGCAGCCATGATATTCTGTACAACCTGAGCCTCAGCTAAGGTAAAACCTGATATGAATACATCCTCCATACCGTGCTCGATTTCTAGAACAGGCGTGGATACCTCTGGTGGTGGATGGATCGATGAATTTCCAAAAACAATGGCTACTCCCTTCCCATAGGGGTATTTCACCATCTGATGCAGAGTGGACGAGACGGCCTTCACCTGATGCAGCCACGGCCTCCTCAAAAGCAGGTTGAAAGTTGCCGAAACTTCTAAGACATGGAAATCTATCTCATGTTGTCCTGGCCCAACTTTAGTCTGAATTTTCACCGTCCCCATGACCTCTCTACTTGTGTTGTCGTATGCCCGAATTACTTGGGCTGTTGGTAAAAAGTCTGCGGTTTTCAAACCGATCGCATACGCCGTCCTGCCGGGCAGACGTTGATGGCAGATCCGGTATCAACAAGAACCACCGGTATCCATTTATTCTTACATTCCACGGAGATGTAGAGTGGCTTATTATGGTTCGCCCCCTCAGGTGGCAGTTCCTTGTCAGAAAAAGTCAGCATCGGGGTAGCTCCTCCCGGAAAGACTAATCCTACCAGCTGTTCTGGAGTGGTTTCTATTGAAAGCTTCACCTTGTCCATGGCTGACAGGACAGCCTGTCTGTGCACTCATGATGCCATAAGCAGCCCCCAGATAGAGATGTCTTCTTGTATCTTTTTTAACTGTTTGAGCACAGCCTTCTCTTCAAGTTGTTTCTCTTTTTGCTTCTCAGCCTCCTTATCCTTCCCAGAAGCCTTTGGTTGATCTAGGTGTGGGGGTTTGAAGTATCGCCCGCTCCGTGTCATATGGTCGACTTCTCCAAGGTACCAGGTCTTATCGGGTTGGTTGTTCCCCCAATCTTCGTCCGTATGGACAAGACATAAATCCTCATCTTCCCACCACATTCCATCAGCAGCCGATAGACACTTGTCCAGCTCTGGTATAGCTGTTCTCGTACTCGCGGTACCTTCCATCCCTATGCTCGTAGCATTCTCTGCTCCTGTGCACACAGCAGTTTCAGTCCCCACATGGGCCTTTGCCTTTCTGATTCTCTCAGAATCTTCAAATCTTTCCTGTTCCGACCGTATCAACACAGCTAGCTGCTCAATAATTACTGTATTCAGAATGCTCCAATCCTGAGCGAAATTCTTGACACTGGCGTCCTCCGGTGATGTATTCTGTTCTCTGACTCTCTCGACTGCCACCGACATTCGTGCCCCTGCCGGGCCCTGTCCTGGTTGGAACTCTTCCACCACATCCGGTTGATCATCCAACCACCCAGTAGCCTCTGCCGATTCCTCATAATCAAACCAGTTGACTGCTGCGTCCCCTGGATCTTGGTCACTGTAAAACTGGAGATTGGCAAGGTCCTCTTCCACAGCCGTTAAATCATCTGTTCCCTGTCCTAGACTATCCCCTTGGATCACACACAGCTCCCCCCCTGTTGGCAATTCCACATCTGGCCCATCCTGGCCTATTGATGAAATGTAGTCACCCGGACTATATGTCTTCTCAACATAACTCCCAGATTCTGCAGACTCTGACTCAACAACCCTCTTCTCATTTGGGATCTCCTCTCTCCTGTTCTCGATAGTCACCACCGTTGGCTTAGGTTGGGTTATGGAGACCTCCATCATGCACAAGTCGGTGCAGTCGGAAAGGAATACCTCCGGCTTAGGCAGATGGGAAGGAGTGATATAGATGCTAGGATCGTAAGGCACGACCCCAATTTGGATGAAGTTGATCCTTTTGGGCGGTGGAGCTTGGTTATGTGTGGGGAGAGGGTTTGTTGTAACATTGGGTTTCTCGGGAGGCAGAATCACCCCGTTATCGATGAGATCTTGAATCTCATGACGTAATCGGAAGCACAGATCGGTGTCATGACCGTGCTGTTGGTGAAATGCGCAATATTTGGCTGGGTTGTGGGTAGAGGGAAGTCTTTCTGGTAAGGGCCGTGGTTCTAGGGGCTTCAAATGCCCTTTTCTGATTAAAACCCCCAGAGCTTTGGATAGGGGCATATACAGTGGAGCGAAGGTTCTTGTGTTTTTGGGTGGGTATTTGGCTGTTTGGGTATGGCTTCCGGACGCGCCGGAGAATGGCGCAGCTGCCATGGTTCTTGGAGGGGGGTTGGTGGTGACCATGCTCACTTCGGAGGCTCTTGTAGTTGTAGTGCCGCTCGGGCCTACATTAGTGTTGCGGTTGAAAGTTCTTCGGGGTTGCTCCCGGTCATTATCAATTAAGCCTTACTTCAAGGCATCCACAATCTGCACCCCCATTTCATGTAGATCAGAAAAGGTAGGGAAGGGGAGTACAATCATCTTTTGCATCAACTTCGGCTGAAGATTGCGCACAATAATCCGAATCTGGTCTTTTTCTATAGGTCTTAAGGTCATTATCAAAGCCTTGGCCCTCCATCTGGTCACGAATTCTGAGAAACTCTCTTTAGGCTCTTGCCTTGTTGTCTAGAGATCATGGGTTGTAATCTCGATTTGTGTATTGTATGAGTATTGCGTAATGAAGGCCTCGGCCATCTCGTCCCAGTTTCTCTTGACATCATCTTCTAATTTGGCATACCATATGGCCGCCACACCCGACAGGGTTCGGCCGAACAGAGACAGCTTCTGAAGTTTGCTGAGGCCCATTGGCCTTAAGATATCTTAAAACAGTCTCAGGTGCACCATGGGGTCCCCAGACCCGTCAAATCGATCAATGTGCGGCATTTTGAATCTGTAAGGCAGCGTCATGGCTGCGTCGGTATATCCATCTTCAATGTCAGGGATGGTCTTGACTCCCTGAGATCTTTTGAACAGCTTTTCAAGCTTGCTCAACTTCAGTGCTGTGGGATCTGTCTCGAACTCAAAGGGAGAGTCCGGCAGGTTGGTGGGTGTTTTGGATAACTGGGGCGGGATTGGAGGGAGGATCGGAGGTGGAGGTGGTCCTATGGGAATGTCTGTATCATTCTGAACATTAGCTGTCTCCCCGAGGGGTGGAACTCCTGGTGGGGGAGGAACCTGCTGCGAAGCAGATGCTCCGGTTTGCTGCTGTAACCTCACAATTAATTCTGCTTGTTCGTTCATAATCGTGGCCTGCTGCTTGGCGAACTCTGCCTGTCGGACAGCATCCTGTTGCATCATTTTCATACTCTCTTGGAGTTGGCGCACCATCTCCTCTAAACTGGCCATACTGTTCTACTCTGACTGAATTATCGGTATATGTTCCCTTTCTGTGGGAGAAGCAGAATCCTGATCCCTATTGTACACAGGTGGGGTAGACAAAGCCCTCTGTACCGATTGCTGAACTGATGCCCTCTGTCTGGCTGTCCTCCGTCTAGTAACCGGGGGTAGAGAGTGGTACACTGGTTGTCCGTCTACCAGATCCTTAGATCGATGGAGTCGACGACCTCTAATCCAGAGTGCTTGGGGAATATCTACTTGGTCAGAAGCAATTGTGCTCGACTACCTAGTAAAAAGATAAATAAAGCGTACAAATAAACAGACAATTGGATAGCGCAACAACGTAAAATAAACACAACACACAGCTGGGTGTCACAACGAATTGCCAACAAGCTGAATGTACTGTTCCTTAATCACTGATCACTGTTTCTGAATCGTTGCCCTTAAGTCTGAATCTGATACCCGCAGATAACTGATTCCGAAAAACACTGATGCCCGCAGGCCTGACACTCAAACTCGCGAACTGATATGTGTGTTCCCTGCATAGATACACTCTAAAAACACATAGAAAGTAAAAGAGAGCCAAAACACCCCTATGTTGGGGTAGGGTTTCCCTGCCCTATTTTTGTGAGGAGCTAGGGTTTCACTATGCACGCAGCAATTTTCAAACAACCTAACATCGGGTAAGCAACCTATCCTAGTTTGGAATAGTCACTATGGATTTCGAATATGCACTAGGATGGTCGAAAAGGGTGCCCCGGTAAAACCGGGGGTTTGTGTTCCCATACTGTCAGAGCCCATAATCGGTCAGCCTTATGGTCATGCCTTGACAAGACAAGCCTCCGGCAAACCGTTCAGGAATGACAGATGGCAAACACGGTGTCCTAGGCGCACCAATGCACATGCAATGCAAAGAGACACATAACTGAAATCAAAACAGGATATCACGAGTTCGAGTCAAGCTCTCTAAAATCCCCAGCAAAGTCGCCAGAAACTGTGGACGCGCCCCACGTGAGGGCCTTACCCCACAGTTCGGACTCGATTTGTGTCACGGTTCTTAATCTTGAACCAAAGAGTCCAAATCCGGCAAATCGTTTTGAGAAAACAGATTTTTAGAAAAGAAGTGCCAAACACGGATTGCTTTGCTAGATACAGAGTCGCCACCTAAATATTTTTTATGGGGAAATTTAGGAAACCCTGACTCGATGCCAAAGGCCACGTGTCCGTCATCAGCAAAGTTGCCTCGGCTTGGGAGCTTGGGTACGATTGGGGAAGGTCAACTATGAGCACCCCCTCTCGCCCGATCTGAAGATCGGCCTCTACTAACCGTGATATCTTGTTTTGAAAACATTACATGTCCTTATTCCGGTTATTAGCCTAGAATTACTATGTTATGCGCATAGCAAACAAGTATAGACCAGATCGCCCAAATTGGAACAAAACATTTCACGTTTGTTTTGAAAGTGATTTGCTACTTGTGAGTATGTTAAAATGTAGGTTTTGCCACCCTTAAGTGGGTTTTTAGAAAAAGATGGTTTTGCCACTATCTAGTGGGCTTAAAACTCACAGTTTTAATGCATTATCCCAATTTAGGTAATTCAACCTCCATCCACAGGCATTCAAGCAGTTATATCATATAAGCAGCTAGCCTCATGGTAATTATGCCATTGTGGCAACACTCACACGCATGCAGTATGCTAAAGCATAAATGCTTACCGAGTACTCCAAGCCAAAACAGAAGCTAGTTAGTAATCATATGCATGATCCTAGTTCATATTAAGATGGCTAATGCAACACATGCAAGATGCAACTACAATAGGCTCAGCTATCCTAAAGATGGCATGTGAAATGCTGCAACTAACAGGTATTCAACTTGGAATTGAAATACAAGTGCAGTTAGTATGATGTACCGAGCCCGGTGCATGTAAGACAAATGTATGGATGCACGCATGCATAGCATAAGGTATGCTAATTTAAATATGCCCTAGTCTAACCATCATAAGCGAATAAATAAAAGGGAAGAAAGACGTGGGATTGGAAGACATACACACACCCACACACACTTATTACAATACGCCCTCACACGGAGGGACCGAAAGAATAATACAGTCCGAATAAATAATACTAAATTAATTATTACAAAACTCCTAATTAATTAACAAATTAAATGCAAAATTAAAATGGCCACAGCCCCGCCTTCGAAATGTTTGGATGATGTATGCTCGACTCGTACTACCCGGAAACCCGTTGCCATGGCACTGTTGCCTTTGTTTACACTGCCCTGCCCCTTTGAGGATCATACAAATTTCCAGACCTACTTTGAATTACTCCTTGAGTGCTCCGGATTGCCACCGGCCAGAACAAAAGGCCACCGGCCATGGTAATTGGGAGTATCGGCCAAAACTTGAATCACCGGCCAGACATTGATGGCCCGGTCGGCACTGTATATGGCCGGCCGGCCATAAATTCCTGCAGAACCCTGTTGTTGACAGCAACAAAGGACAGACAGTGCATGGCATGGAAATTTCACAGCAGTGTGTGCATGTACACACTCCCTATCATGCGATGAACTCAAGGGAGCATGACCCTCAACCCTCGGGCCACCAATTAGGCATGATGGCCTAAGAAGTCAAACTTGCCATTCAATGTAAAATGCATGCAACACACAAATGGAAGCTAACACCCTATCATGTTGAAATCAAGGGTCTTGGCGACGGAGGGTTGAGAGGCGTTGCATCACTTGGAGTATGAACACTTCTCACCCCTCAAGTTTGGCTTGACACCCCAAACCAAACAATGTAATGCAATGTACGCAAGGTGGCTCAAGTATGCAACATGAGCAATGTGATGTATCAAACATACAAGATGCAATGCCATGTAACTCATCATGCAAACTATGACATGAAATGCAACTAGCTAACAATATGCAAACATGCAATTGTGATACTAGGCAAACATGAAATCAAAGCAATGCAATATGATCATGCAAGGATGGGCCTAAAATACAGAGGGGCAGACCTCAGTCCACCCTCCAAACAGTGGCCAAAATGCCCAAAATGATGAGCCAATGCTTATGCAAACATGCACACCAATAGGTCCAAGGCAAGGAGCATTCTACCACAACTACCCCAAGCACTCATGGCATGAACTTTCCAATATGAAATAGAGTTTCAATATGCAAAATTAGCACCCAAAACCCACTGATATGGCAGCCTAAAGCTTAAACACTTAAGCATGTATAATGGCCCTTTTCAAGGCACAACAAAACAATCCTTCAAGGCATGAAAAGGATGATAAGTGCAGGCATGCAAGCATGAATTAGGGACTGAAATGGCATGTGAGATGACCCCAAATCACTTAAACAACCTAACCCAAGCATGCTCACGATTCATATAACCAATGCCAACATGCTAGAATACTAAGGAGCCATATAAAGCATATCAAATATGACTAAACCAGCACCTAACAGACCCCAAGCATGGAAAAATATGACCAATGACTTCACAAAGTAAAGTCAAAACATTAGAGCATGGTGGTCAAATGTCATGATACAATTCCAGGCAAAATGAAGGAACACAAAGCAAGTACGAAATGCATGCTAAGGGTCAACAAACCAACATGTAACAGAGATATAATACGACCCAAAACACCGAAAAAGCCACTGAAATGGAGTCACAAACAACTAAGCATGCATGCTACCATATTAAGCCAAAAACATGGATAAATGAGTCACAAAGGGGAGAGGGGTGTCCCTCCCCTATAGACCTCAAACCTCCTTCTTCACCACTGAAAATCCACTGGATTTCAGTGGTGAGAAGACCAATACACAAGAATAACCAAAGCTTAACAAAGAGGACGCCAAATGGGCCAAACAAGGCCTAAGAGGGAGAGGTCGACCCCCAACACCAAAATGACCCTTAATGAAACATCTTAAGCATGAAAAATACAAGGGATTTTCTCAGTTATACACAAAGTCTAAAACAATAAGCAAGATAGGCAAAAGTCTAGTGCAAGATTGGGGAATCTAAAGTAAAGAGATTACCCTTGAAGAATCCTTGATGAACAGCCAATGCAGCCTCCTTCTTTTGATCAAAAACCAGTCCAAAACTTCAAAAACAAACCCTCAAAGCCCCTCAAGGTCGAAGTATGGTGTAATGGTGTGTGTCTTAGTGCAAAACTAAGGTCAAACACACTCTTTAGGCCACAAAACACACACAAAAGAGGAGAGAGAGAGAAATGTAGAGAGAGAAGATGTATCTAACAGATATATATGTATAAGCTCTGGTTTTTTTTGGCTCAAAAATCAACAACCCCCAACAATGGGAGAGGAGAGGTCTTTATATAGACAAGGGAGATGTTTGAAGCTTCTCCAAGAAGCTAAACTAAAAAGGGGCAAAGGGGGTAGAAGGGGCAAGGCTTCCTGAGGAAGAGCTGGGATAGCTGGCCAAGCTTCCTCAAGAAGCTTGACCAAAGGGTTCAACCTTCTAGAAGGAAAAGGGGTGCAAAGGCTCAAAACATCCACATTATGCACGGGGAGGAGTGTTGATGCATTCCAGCTGGCACAGCTGGCATGCACCATGCCTAAAGGGTGCAAAAGGGTCACACCGGCCAGCAAAAAAGTCACCGGCCAAATAAAGTGCCGATCGGCTACATAAAGTGCCGACCGGCCATTGATATCAAGAAACCATAGCCGGTGGCGACAATGAATGGCCGGTGAGGCAAAAAGAAGGCCAGTGGGGTGTGGGGATGGCCAACAAGCCATTCCCTGCCCCTTAAAGCAAAATCACAAGCACTTGGTGCAAAACCAAAACACAAAACAAACGAGTTGAGAGATCCTGAGGCAAGGCGCGCAGCCGAGGCCTCCGGGAACTCAAAACGAACACGAATATGGATGATCACCGAGGGTTCCAATGGTGACATCCAAGTCTTGAGGACGGTCAAAAATGGGGTGTCTACACTAGCTAATCTCTTTTGGTAGTAGTTTTTTTGCAAGAGAAGCCTTGAGAGCTACTAGCTTGGTCTTCTTATCCTCATTGTCAGCAATGGCCGCTATGAGGCTTTTCCTCAGCTCCAGCACGAGCTCATGGGTGATTTGATTTTTTTATACGGCCTGAAATAGCAAATTAAATAAGATAGCTGAGTAAACAGTTGATGCCAGAATGAAAAGTGAGAGACTTAGCAGAATTATAGACTTGGTGGCCGACTTGATGACCTTCAAATCGGTCAGCTGTTGATGTCTCTCTATGTCTACCGACAAGCATAGGGCCTTAGCCAAGTTAAAACTGAGCTGGTAGTCCCTTGTTTGTGTAAACAGAATTAGTAACGTTGACAGCATGACCTTTGTACTTCAGAGAGGGAGTCCATAGTTGAGAGGGGGAGGGGAGAGATGGGGGAATGAGAAGGGTCATTAGCTACAGTGGTTTCAGCTTGCTCAGTGGCTTTCGGTCGCTCGATCGAAAGAAACTTAGCTACATCCTTATCGACAAAGGTTTGTGTAGTAACAGTAACTTTAGACCTTTTCTTTGGCCGAAATGAAGTTGAGGGTGCCACAGTTGAGGCTAAGGCTAAAACCATGTTAGCGTTACGCGTAGTTGTTTGGCTATCACCTTACGTACCTTGTGCAATAGAAGAGCTCTGCTTGGTGATCATTGATTTTATAGCCTTTTGCTTGGCCATTTCATCTTTTGCAATCAGTGGGATCAGAACAACTTTTGGAAGACTAAGACTTGGTTCTGGAGATGGTTCGCATAGAAAGTCGGACACTTTGCTTTTGAGCAGCGCGGTGTATCTGTAGGTCGGTTTGTAGCCCAATAACTCATGGCAAAGATGACCAAGGTGTCTCAACACGACTCTAATAGCATCCTGATTTGCTTAGGAATATTTTGCCACCAAATGATTGTAATCTGCAAACAAAGACAAGTGTTAGCATGGCAAAACACTTCATTATGAAAAGGGAAACTGAGCTATCCTACTTACTAGCACTACCTTTAGTTTTGTTTATGTACTAGGCCAGTATGGGTCAAAATGAGAATTTAGCTCAGCATGGTTAGGTAATTCCAGTCATGCTGTAGCATATGTAATTAAGGGGCAATTGAGAGGGAAATTTGTGCGAACAATGGGCCGACCAAAATCCAACAAGGGCCATCGTGTGCGACCGAGTAATCGGACTATTACATAGGCAAAAGAATTGGACGGAGTTTATTTGGTGAGTCTGGGCCATGTGCTAGGCTGTGCTCGCGCTTTGGTAATAGGCCGGGCTAAGCCAAGATTGAGGTCGCTATTAAGGACCAAGTTGAAGATATCGACTGTGCTATAATATGTGGAAGGTTACTATGATGGCGAGGAAGTGAGTTGGCCGAGTTGTGAATGAACAACCATGAACCAGACTAAGCATAGAGAGCCTTGAAGGGCTTCACCGAGTTGTAAGGCTGTTCGATGAGGTCGATCTGGGATAGCTCGACATAAGAGCATTAAGAGTTAGTGCGGTTGGAGATAACTGAACTGAGATTTGATTAGAAGTGATAGCTCGGTCTGAACATCCCACGTAGCCCAATGTAGAGCAAGGAAGGGAAACCGCTCAAAGTACACATCAATATTGTTTGGCGGTTTGGCCAATGGTGTTTGATAGTATTAACGGGCACACGTGTAAGAAAAATAAAGGATAGTACATCTACATATCCAGCAAAGGACAAAGGAAGTAGTGTGTACACAACTTTGGAATGCAAGGCCACAATCTAGTTAAGGCGTATGACTTCACTCAGAAAAGGGTAAGCCAACATGCACTATTCATACTCTCGACTCTTCTTTATCACTCAAAGGTGCTAATTTGACCGTCAGAGTGGTTTTCTGTCAAAACACCCGTCGGGTAGCTCATTTTCATTGTGTTTCAGAAAGCAAGATGTCATTTGTAGCAATAAGAACTTGGACACAAGGAGTACGAGCATGACAGATATTTCTCTCCAGTACAATTATTATTATTTTTTTATTTTATCTTAGCTATCATTTTTACATTGATTATAAATATGAGTGACAATATTGATTAAATTAAGACAATAATGACAATGAGATCATACATGTTATATTGAAAAAAATGTTAGATAAATTAATAAATTTACCATTTTTTAACAACTAATGTGGCAAATAATAATGATACTTTATAATTTGAAAGAATAATACTTGGTTGCTCGAAATTCAGTGGCCTGATTTTGGCTTGAAACCCAAAACGACGTCGTTTTGGGTTTCGAAATTTTTTTTTCTTGTTTTTCTTGCATTCGAATACAAAGAGAGAGAGAGAGAGAGAGAGAGAGAGAGAGAGAGAAGGAGAAAATAAGAAGAGGGAAGAGAGAAGAGGAAGAGAGAAGACGGTGACGGAGGAGGATGAGGAAGACATGGAAGATCTGTGTTTGTATACACAACACACAGCAGACGGTGGCAGACGGTGATGCCGATGGGTCTCTCGCCTCTACTCTCTCTACTTTTTTTTTTTTTTTTTTTTTCTTTTCTGGTGGATCTGGATCTGAAGATGAAGATGTTGATGATTTGTTGATGATTGTTGTTGTTGATGATGATGTTGTGTTGTTGGATTTTTTATTTTTTTTTTCAAATTTGACAATTTAATTTAATTTATTTTTTTTTGTGATTGCTGTTGTTGATGAATGTATGATGTTGTGTAGTTAAATTTTTTTTTTTTCAGATTCGAAAAAAATTATGATGTTGTGTTGTTGTTGAATGTGTTGTTGTTGTGTTGATGAATGGCCCTCTTCCTTTTCTCTCTTTCCTCTTCTTTCTTCTGTTTTTTCTTTCTTCTTCTTCTTTGTTGAAGAAGAGGCACAGATCAGAACAGAGAAAGGGGGGAGAGGAAAAAAAAAAATATATATATATCAAAACGACGTCGTTTTGATTTTAGGGCCAATCGAGCCACTGATTTTCGAGCTACGAAATGGGGTTGAATTTGAAATAGGACATACGTTAATAATATAATAAATACCACATCAATTAACTAGTAAAAAAAAACCTTTATAAAATTTATTAATTTACCTATCATACTCTTATTGATGTATCTTTTCATACTCTGTATGTACTTATCAACAATAAAGTCTGTTACCCAAAAGACAATCTAAGAGGGGGGGTGAATCAGGTTTTCACAATTAAAAATAAATAATACCCTAATAAAAATTCTGACTAGCACAATAGATAAATATAGTTAATGAAATAAAAATAATTAAAATAAGTGTTCTAACAACTATGTAAGTTAATGATTTTAGCACAGTGAAAATGTGAAATATAGTTACAGTAATTTAAATAAAATAAAGAGATAAGGGAGAAAGAGGCAAACAAATTTATAGTGGTTCGGTTTTAACTCGGCCTACGTCCACTCCTCAAGTTTCACTTGAGATTTTCCACTATGCTCTAGCTTCAAGGGGGTGCTAGCAACCTCTTTACAAATGGAGCAATCCTTCATGGGTTTTACACAGATTTTCTAAGTCAAGAACACTGAGTGTACTACACTCTTACAAGGTTGAAAAGATGGTATTTTTGCTTTCACAGAAAGCTACAAGAATTATCTTTCAAAGATAGATATAAAAATGAAACTCTGGTTTTTCTATAAACCTTACACAAGAAAGATAGGCTTAAAGCTATAAGGCTACTGGACTGTTTGAGCTCCTGATTTAATCAAATATTAAATATATTCTAACAACATTTAGGATAAAGGTTTAGGTGAGAAATAATGGGACAAAATAAATTTTGATTCTATTTTTCTCTTTCAAATAAATCATCAAAATAAATTTTGATTCTATTTTTCTTTTTCAAATAAATTAAAACATAATTAAATAAATAATCAAAATAAATAACTCTAACAAAGTCTTTTCTTTTATCGATAAAAAAAAAAAAAAACCTATCATACTCTTATTAAAATGGAGTGCCACTAATGGATCCTCGTGCTCTTTTGTTTCTTCTCTTGTATATTTTCTTCATATTAATTAAAAAAAAAAATTCTTTGATGATTAAAAAAAAAAAAAAAAACAAAATAGGGTGCTGCTAATGACACACACCATTTTTATTGTAGGGGAACCTATAAAATCACAATAACAAAAATCACTTTTCGCGACTAAAATTGCAGTTTTCGTCGCTGAAAGTAGTCCAATTGGCGACTGAAATTGAATTAGTCGCCAAAATTGATCATTTTTGCCGACTAAAAGAGTTTAGTCGCCAAATATAAGGGTTTTAGCGACTAAAAGGCAGTTTAGTCGCCGAATATAGGGGTTTTAGCGACAAAAGATTGTTTAGTAGCCAAAAGTCACAGTTTTTGGCGACTAAAATAATTTAGTAGCCAAAAGTGATGGTTTTGGCGACTAAAAAACAGGTTAGTCGCTGAATGTGCAGGTTTTTGGCTACAAAAAAAAAAATTAATAGCTAAAAACTGACAATTGCCGACTAAAACAGGTTTAGTAGCCAAAAGGTGACATTTTTGGCGACTAAAAACAGATTTAGTCGCCAAAACTGCTTTATTTTTAAACGGAACTTAATTTTTTAGTGACAAAAAATAATTAGTAGCCGATAATTATAGCATTGGCGACTAAAAATTTATTTTAGTCGCCAAAAGTGGCCTAAATTTTTTTTTAATAAATCATTTATTTTTTACATAAATTATATTGAATAAAAATAATTATATTTATAAATATTGTTTTGTATTAATATCGGACAATATACTATATAAATAATATATATTTCATATATATTCATGTGATGTGTAGTGGCATAGTGGAGGGAGTGTGTTGTTAAAGGTTTGGAATGTTGGACGGCTGCGGTTCGAAACTTAGAAACAGCAAGAAAATGAGATTTTTTTTTTTTTCGACGGAAACACCTTCGGCGACTAAAAATTTAGTCGCCAAAAGTCTTTATTTTGGCAACTAAACGGTTTAGTCGGCGTTTGATTGAGTATTGGCGACTAAATTATTAGTCGGTAAACGTATGATTTTCAGAAGTGTAAAACACTATTGGCGACTAAATTATTGGTCGCTAAAGACCTCCTTTTTGCCGACTAAAACAGGTTTAGTCGCCAATACCTCCCGCGACCATTTATTAGCGACAAAGGCAGCGACTAAAAATTTTTGTCGGGGAAACCAAAAACTCAACTTTTAGCGACTAAAAATAGACCTTTGGTGACTAAAAATTTAGTCGCCAAAGGTGATTTTTCTTGTAGTGAATGCACTTTAAAAATGTGATTGGACACTTATTATTATTATTTTTAAATAAAAATACAATTTTCCCCTAAATTGCCTAACTCCTTAGCTTTAATCAATACTCCCAAGCCCTTTTTTAGCTTGGTCTAACTTGAAAAACTTAGAAATCCTCTAGATAGTGATTTGTGATTATGTATCAATTTTAAGCAGTAAATAACAATTTCAATCAAACAATTCAGACAAATCAATACAACGATTTGAATGTAGAAAAATCACAATTGGAGCGCCTCCAATTGTGATAAAAAAAACCATGGACAACAAATACAAAATAATCCACTAAGAAGACAAAATGAATTACACAAGTGTACTCTCAATTACCTAGCGAATCCATGCTCGAATTGAACCGACCCCTATATGCCTCTTCCACCACGGTCTTCATCTCGGAATCATCTTGCCCAAAGTCGAATCCACAACACCGAAGTCGAATCCACGACGATGAATCACTCTAGAATCCACCAGAGCTTCAGGCCCAAATTCCACGGAATCCACCGAGGAACAACTCTCTCTTTTATATAGAATAAACAAATAATCATTTGATGTATACTTCTTAAACCATCAGTTAAATACTCAATTAAATATCAAAGAAAACTAGCAAAATAACCCCAGAGGAAAACCTTAGAGCCCTCAAAGAAGATCTAGAAGCCGTAACCCTAAAAACGGATGAAACCACATATTTATAGAAAACTGATCCGCGATCTCCGCTCGAACGCGGGAGTGGCCACTCGAGTGAACCTCGCTCAAGCGTAAAATCCCAACTTCCAGTATTTTTGCAGATAGGTCAAACTTCTGGAGTCAAACATTCTCCGCTTGAGCGAACAAGCAACTTCGATTGCATTTTTTGCTTCTGGCTTCGGGGCACTGCCCCTGGACCCCTGTGAGTTGACCGGGCAGCTCGATCTTTGACATAGTTAGCGAAGTGGCAAACATGATAGGATTAAGATCACAAACTCCTCTGCATAGGCACAATTCGAGTTGGATTCATATCTAAAACTCATAACATCATTAAAATAAAAGATTGAATACAATTACAACTGAAATGAGTTTTGTCAAACGGGATTGCTAAGAATAAAAACCTAACATAACCCTTTCTACCCCACTTCCTATTGCTTCTACCTCTTTCCCTCCCCTATCATCGCTAACTCATCCATTTTCTTCTTATTTTTCTTATTATTGTCCCTTTCTCCGCCATAACACTCCTCCCTCACCGTGAAGCCCTAATCTAATCCCTTCTCTTACTACAACTCCTTTCTCCCCTTTGCTAATCCCAACCCAGCCCCCCCTCTCTTGCTATGAACACCAACCCAATTTCCCTTCCTCGTTACGAACCCCTAACCCAATCTTGTTCTCTGTTACGAACCCCTCTCTCACTACAAACCTTCACCTTAGTCCCTTTATTCTATCACAAAATCGCTTCTCTCATCATGATCCTTAGTTGAGAAAAAGAGAATAAATCTATGGTTTAGGGTTTTTAATCTGTGGTTTAGGAAAGAAGGATAAAAGATGAGAAGAAGGAAGATGAGAAGAAGAGGTGGCAGTTGTGTATGGAGAGAAGGGGAGACATAAGGGCATTGGGATTAGGGTTATAGAGGGAGGAAAATGGAGGGTGGTTGGCAGGGGAAAGAAGGAGGGAGGGTGGCAAAGGTGTCGCCGATGAGCTGGGTGGGTTGGCAGTAAGGAGGTGAGTAGGGGGTAAGGTTGAAACTAGTTGGAGCTTTATCAATGTTGCACTCAATATTATTTACTATATATCATCAAATAAGCAACTGATAATGCTCATAGTGAAGTCTAGTATTGTTGAACTGTCTCCCAAGTTAAAGTAAGAGAAAAAAAAAATGATGGTTATTTTGTTGCAAAGCTTTGTATTAATAGCTCCAGCAGTTGTGAATTGTTTGAGTTGGATTAAAAAAATTAACAACCTCCGAAATAACTTAAACATGAATATAGTAACTCATTATTTATTAAATTACTCTTAGATTACCAACCTGAACTCAAGCTTGCTTGATTAACACGTTCAAAATGCGATCAAGTTTGACTCCTCTATCACACAAAACAATGTCGAGCAATGCTTTAGCCAAACAAAGTACTGAAAATTTTTAAATAGTTTGCTTCGCCACAATCTAGTTGGGCAGTCAGTAGTATATATGTGAACCCTTTGGTGTACATTGGATTTGGTTTGATAATAACGATCAAGATAACTCGCTACATCTAATCAAATCTATGTGTTATTTGTTAAACAAACCGGAGTCAAAATAATTGAATTTGTTATGTAAATGTCAACCTTAGCAAATTAACAAGATCAACATTATAGTAAAATCATTTTACCAGCTGGTCCTTGGTTTTTCTTTTCCTATGTGGGCCTAAGTGTCTCAATGTTGATAGTTTGTCACTTAATCTTTTATGCTTTGTTGAAAATTTGTTAGGCAAAATGCAAACCAATTCATTCGACTTCAAAAGCTGATGGCTTATTCAACTCACAAAGAAATTGCACAATCTAATTATAATGGGTTAAAGGGATACTTTTCTTGTAAGTAGAGCAAGTCGAATTCACATTCTCTCTTTTGAACTTTCAAATATAATGCTTCAATGATTTGGGCACCCAAGAAAGGTAAAACATACTCTTCAAATGAACGAGGACCATTAAGCTTACAATGAAATTTAACGTTATATCCCATACAGTAAACTCTGAATAACTGTAATTTCTTGCAAAATCATAAATATCAGTTTGTAAATACATGTAAAGCATAAAACATAATTTTTTTTGGGAGTACTTATCAATTAGTCCTATTAACTAGACTTATTTACCTACAGGTCCTAATTAATAAATTTAACACTATAAAAATAAGAGACTGATAAATTTATCACTACAAATTTATTCGTAAAAAACAAAGAGACTGATAAATTTATCACTATAAATTTATTCATAAAAATAAAAGACTGATAAATTTATCTTTATTACTTAATAAATTTATCAATAGGACCTAATGGGTAATAAGTCCCAAAAGTAGGACCTATTGGTAGTTTACCCTTTTTTTTTCCCCATATGTTCTTTACAAGTTTCCACCTCACCTCATCACATTTTACTTGCTCTTTTCAGCTTTTCATTTATTTTTGGATAAATTACACTGGTAGTTTTTATATTTTGTTAATTGTGTCATTCTAGTCATTACAGTTTCAATTGACTAAATTTTGATTCTTAATTTTAAATTTTGTGTCAATTTCTCAAATTGATAACGCTATTAAGGTTTTTAACGGAAAATGATCAATGAGTTAGTTGAGGTTAAGTACTTAAATTTATCAAGTTCATAATTTTGCCCCTAAAAGCACGACACATGTCACTCATGTACGCATCGACTATAAATAAATAAAAAAATATGTTAACAATTGGAATTAATTAGATCAGTTTGAGACAAAATAAAAAATTCAGAATTAAAATTATGTCAATTAAATTTACAAAAATTAAAATAATTCAAGAACCAAAATACGGAAACTAATTTATCCATTATTTTTTTTATCATTTACAAACATGCAAAGCAATCCATTCCACAATCCCCATATGAAGCGTTCAATCATAAGATGTAAATAAATCATTAAAAGGGTATTTATTAGATTCCCCCACTAAAATTTTTCATGTGGTTAAAGTCCCAGACGATATCTATGACTTTGACTGCAAAAGTTACAGTCAATAGTTTTGTTTTTCTAGTCAGTAGTCACTGTTTAAAAGTTGAACTATATAGCTAGTACTTTTTCAGCTTGAAAATTAGTACATAAACGTATGTGTTTAGTGCAATTAAAACACATTGCTTACTTCATCATAGAAATTGAATTAATATAGGTTGTGCATAGATGGAGTTGATGAATTAATTAATGATACGCAAAAAGAATATATATCTAATTCTTAGATTAATGCTAGTTTGTTTTAGTTGAAAGAGTGAAGAATCAAGAAAAATCTCGCGTGAAAACGGTTATTCATGCGAAATATTAAACTATGATTATTGTATGGAAGATATTGATTAATGGATACAACTTTATTCAAAATCTATGAATGTCTCAAACCCCCCAAAAGATAAAGAAACAAGAACAAAGTAAAATTTTAACCTTAGGTACTTTAAACAAGCTCACCAGGATTTGAATGTGCTTTCCAAGACACTTTCAATTCAATTCAATCTTAGTCCTTTGGCATAGGCTTTAACAATTTTTCTTTTAGCTCCTTTTAATACATATATTTGGAGTTTTAACATTTAAATCCACCTTTTAACCACTTGTTGAGGCTAACGTTCACGCATGCTATAGTAATTGATACAGCCTCTCCAATTTTATTTTCATTTTGGGTGAATTATATTTTTCACTTTTTGGTCAAAATTATTTTATTTTCTATGTTTTAAATTAAAATTTTATTTTCTACACTAAAGTTTAGTTTTAATTTGGTCATTTTATCTAAGTTTTCATTAATTTTTTTACATGTACATCTCAGGAGAGTGAGTGTACCAAAATTGCTAAGTTTAACCTCCAAGATGACCAAAATGATACAATTTATTTAAATTGTAGGGACCAAATTATTTAATTTAAAATAATAGCGACCAAAATGAAATTTCAGTTAAACCACAGGGGTTGAAAGTGTAATTTATCTATTTATTTATTATTTATTTTGTAGGGACTAGGGTTGTGACGTAGTTGAATTGGGTTGGTTTTGAGAGAAAATTATAAACCAAACTATGCTTCGCAGATTGAATTTTTTTTAACCTTTCGCCAACCCACTTAAGGCTATGTTTGGCATGGGTTTTTTTTGACTATTTTAATCACAAAAAGATAAAATAGATCAAAAAGTTAATAAGATAAAATGTCACATCTAAACCATAATTATTTTATTTTTTCTCTCAAAAAAATTTAAAAAGTTAAAAAGTATATCCCAAACGAAACTTTTTAACTAGACTAAAATAATCAAAGAGTTAAAAAATTAAAAAGTCAACCCACATTCTAAACGAAAGCTTATTCTCAAAATTGGCGAGTTGATCGGATACTTTCAAGTTTTCGAACCCATGGTTGGAGTTGGTTGGCAAGGTAGAAATAGTAAATGGGAAACAGGATCAATGAATATACAATTTAAAATTTTTCTTTTATAAATTCAAACAATAAATTTATTATTCCAAATTTTGTTACAAAATCCACAAATTCATCGAATAGATAAAGTTATTTTTAAATTATAAAGTAATATACAAAATAATCAAATTAATAAAAAAATATGCAATAAAAATGGACAAATACAAATTAATTTTGTATATAAATATAGTCGAGGCAACAAATTTTAACTTGTAGACCAACCAACACACTAATTTTTACATCCAACCCATCAAACGCAAGCCACTCATCTTCTCAAATTGCAGTTGAGTTGGATTAGTTTAGATTGTTGCGGATTACGAAATTAGAGATTTGGTGAATTTTTTTTTTTATATTAAAAAAAAAATGTAAGAACATAAAAAATTTTCAAATACAAAAAGCATAAATATTAAAAAAATATTTGTATGTTCATTTTATGTTTAAAACTATATGTATTTTTAGCACCTTGATTTTTTTTAGTACACTCTAAAATAGGGATGTATCTAATATTATCATGCTTTATGAGAGATTTCTTCTTAAAAACTAAGGGTAATGTTAGGAATAGTAAATTTTCTACCAACAAATGATCAAATGTCTCATATGAATATGAGATCTACACTTTTATGGATCTTACAAAAATATTTAATTATTTATTTGATAAAAAAGTTAAGACTTATAGCATTTTCTAAAAACTAAATAAAAAATGTAGAAAGAAAGAGAGAGTAAGGGCTGGAAAAGTGTCAATAATGCTACGTATGAGAGCAGACAGAAGGTTGCTTTTTTGGGTACTTGGGGAATAAAGCTCTGCACTCTACAACGATTGGCGTGAAGACCCTCTTTCTTTTTTCTATCCATCTGTTTATACATAAAAAAACAAATGATATAAACATAAAAAAATAAAAATAACATTCTCTCCTTTTTTATCTCTCTCATCACCCTCTGCCCTTCTTTCCACCTTTTCACTTTAGTACTTTATTTGAATTTCTGCTGGCCTTGTCTGATGTGAAAAAAAAAAAAAAAAAAAAACGAAGCTCTCTTGACTAAAAAAATTGAATTGTGGGTCCCATTTGAAAAACTTTTTTATTTTTATTTTTATTTTTTTTATGAAACCTCTTTTGCATGAGAATAACACAGCAGGAAAGAAGATATAACAATGGGGTGGTTTGGTAAGAGTTTTTTTTGGTTTTTGGATTAAATAGATTAAAATAGTTAATAAGATAACATATCACATCAAATTTATAATCATTTCACTTTTTTCTTTCACAAACATCACATTCAACTACAAAAAAAATTCAACTATCTTTCCAAACATAAAAATTTTAACTTACTAAAATAGCCAAAAACTAAAATAACCTACTAAATAGTAACTTTCCAAACACCCATAATATTACCAACCCAAATTTTACTTGTAATTGGTACTTTATTATGTCTGTATTATCATTTGTTAGATTAAAAGAAAAGAAAAGAAAAGAAAAGAAAAGGGGATAGTGTGTATATTGAAGTCATCTTTTTCAGCTTTTCATAATCTTGGGACAAAACTTGTCTGGTAAATGAATGCGAACATTTTACCATTTATATTGATATTTGGCAAATCCTAGCAACTGCAAAATGATTATTGATAGATAGAAAATTAATTAGGCTATAATGTAGTTTTTCTATTGAGACTTTCTATAAAAGGCCAAAAAGACAACCAAGACATATTTGAAGCCTTAAACCTCTCATTTGAATATCTTTCTCTAAGTTTATTCTATTGACTTAAATATTGAAAGATTTTTAGCTGCACCAGACGAATGTCTACCTAAGGTTCACTTCTTCTTTTACAAGTTCATCGAATCAAGTCGAGGCCATATAAATTCAGACATAATCAATTTTAAAAGTTAAACTCTTTTATATTAGATTATAATCTATAGAATAGTAGATTGTTTATCTTTTAGAGAACAAATGATGATTAGTTTAAGAGTAATGATATACAAATAAAAAATAAAAAATAAAATTTTATATAAAATGACATAATTGCATTGAAACTTATTGTTTCAAAACAAAGTATCATTGAATCCAAAGGGTTAGTTCAATCTTTTAACGAAGTTTGGAGTGGTAAAAGATGTTTTCATACCGCAAAAGAGACGAAGGGTTACCAACACAAGGTTTGGTTTTGTGAGATTTGATTAT
The DNA here is from genome assembly GCA_036172215.1 of Camellia granthamiana. NCBI lineage: Eukaryota > Viridiplantae > Streptophyta > Magnoliopsida > Ericales > Theaceae > Camellia > Camellia granthamiana. The sequence goes on from CM069906.1 coordinate 155,640,263, forward strand.
TCTGCGGCAGCCAAAATAGCTGTTCAGAAGGCCAATGGTCTATAGGTGGATGATCATTCATTACAGGTAAAACATGCAGAGTTTGGGAAGGACAAGGTAGTTGATGAAGCTGCAAGAATACCATTAAGTACTCAAGTGCGGAGATCAGTAGCTCATGCTGCTCAAGGTGGAGAGGGTAGAGCTGGGGCAAATGGCCTTAGAGATAAGAGATCTTATGTAGAGGCTGTGGCGGGAAAAAGGCTAGGGGGAATAGGGAGCATCTTGTTAAAGGCAGAGGAGGTAGGAAATGGTTGGTTGTTTAAGAGCATAATTATAAGATTGAAGGCTCAATATGCTGATGTTAGTCTGAAAAAGGAATTGGTAGCAATATGAATGGAGGATATTATGGTAAGAGAAAGTGGGGGGAAGAGATGTGGTTATTACATTCAGATCAAATGAGGAGAGGGCACTGAAAATATCATCTATTAAGGAGCTGATCTTGGATTGGTGCGAAGATATTGCTGAAGGAAAACCAGGGCAGGTACTGGAGCAGGAAAGATGTGTATGGCTTAGTTGCTATGGCATCCCATTACACCTGTGGAATAGTTACAATCTAAGAGGGATAGGTGGGGTCTGGGGGCAAGTTTTATGTTTTGAAGGAGATATGAGCCAACCACTATCCTTTGTGTGTGCAAAGGTTAAGGTCTCCACCAAAGTATGGAACCCATAAATTCAGTTGTAAATCTAGAATGCAAAGGGATGGTGTTTCCAGTGAGAGCTTGCGAAGAACATGTGGTAACCGTGAGAACACTGAAACTTACTTGCAGATGCAACAAGATTCAAGATGTAGATGAGTTTGGTAGTTCAAACGTGTTGGGGGAACAAAGTGCAGGTCGAAATTACAAGAAAGATGAAGATAATGATGCTGATATGGAGGATGAATCAGCTACTGATCTGGAGGTTGGATATAGTGATTCCGGTTTTCCCTTCTTGGGTTGTTATATTCCGGACTTAGGTTCCGTGGTGTTGGTTTTGTTTATATCTTGTTTCCGTCCTTTAATTCCTTGTATTCAAATTTTTGGATGTAATGGGTAGGTTTGTTACAGGTTGGTAGTGAGTTTAAACCAATAGTTACTGCCCAGATTTTGGTGTCTTCGCTCGGGCGAGGTTTTTGTCGTTCGAGCGAGCTCTCTGTTTTAGATCCTTCGCTCGAGCGAGAGTTGGGTGATGTTTCTGGTGGCTCGAGCGAGAGTTCTTGCGCTCGAGCTTGCGTCTACGTCTGGTTCTGGACCTGAAGGTTGCATTTCTTGGCTCGAGCGAGCTTTCCTTCGCTTGAACGAGTGAGTTGTATGTTTTGGGTTTCTTCGCTCAAGCGTGCTTTTGGGTTGCAGACCTGAAGCTTCGAATTGTTGGCTCGAGCGAGGTTTCTTTGTGTCTGGTCGCTCGAGCGACCACTCCTTCGCTCGAGCGAGCCTTGAATATATCAGTTGGCAGTAGCAGTCTCCTTCATCACTTTTTGATACACTTTACATCTCAAACCCTAGATCTGGCCTCTCTCTCTCTCTATATATATACCTTCTCTCTAGGGTTTCATATACTTCTAGAGTGTTTCTACTCTAATCTCTTTGTAAGAAAGATAGAGGGCGGCGTGGGCTTTACTTTAATCTGAAAAATTGCGGATTTGGAGCACCTTGAGTTTTCATCATCTTCTCCATTTGGTCTCTTCATTTCGAGGTAGGGATACCCTACTCCATCTTATGAGTTTTGACATGAATTTTAGTCATTTTGGTTAGATGGTGAGGTTTGGTAATTTTGGGAAAGTTAGGGTTTGATTTGAGGTTATAAAAAGGGGGTTTTCAAATGTTAAATTCCATGTGTATGTGAGACGTTGGAAAATGGTATTTTTGTTGTTAAATTGGTGAAATTGAACCTTAGGGTTGATATTGAGAAAGGGGGAAAATGCCCTAATTATGTTGAATAATTAATTTGAATAATTAATTTGGGAAAATGTGAAATTGAGTTGAGGATATTGAAATTGGGAAATTGTGGGAGCAAATGGTGTAGTTGGATAATTTAATCACTTACCTATGAAAATGTCAATATTTTATCTGTTGATAAATTTATTATCTGTTTAGAGATTTTTGGGCTATCGGTGGAGGATAGCCTTGATTGTTGTAGACATTGTATGATGATTAGGGAAAACTAAAAATAATCACATTGAATATGACGGTTGGAATAATACCGCAAATGTATGTATTGATTGATCATTATATATAATAAGTGTTTAAATACATTGTTTATGTATATTGTTTGGGAGGAGATAGGGGATGTACTCTATGGTTTGAGAGAAAATAGGGGATGGACTCTCAAACCTGTTTGGGAGGAGATAGGGGATGGACTCCACTGATACAGCAAATCTGTGTATCATTTGAAGTATGGAAGTGTTTTAATATGAGTTATATTCTCATGTGAATTGTGAAGTATGGAAGTGTTTGAATATGTGTTATAGTCTTATTGAATTGTTTGGCCAGGTTTTGAGCCATAATTATGAATCGAAACTGTATAAGTGAACGAAACTGAAATGAAAAATGGATGTACTTGATGTTGAATTGAAAAGTGTTGTAAGTTGGTTTATAAGTGTCAACCATATATCAAATGCTATTGTTCTAGTTATTTCTCATACTTGGTTTAGTATATCTCTACTGGGCATTGACTCACCCTAAATGGGACATCGTTTTCAGGTTCAGGTGATATGCCACCTCCGAGGACGTAGCTTGGGAGGCTTAGAGGCTGGAAGATGTTTTTGTTGCTTTCCTTATGTGTTACATGTAAACCAAGCCAAGGGCTTATTTTGTATAAAGAGTTAGAACTCTTCTTTTGTTGCACCCAAGTGTTGACTTAGAAAGTTGTAAGCCCATAGGGCGTTTACTTTTGTTGTCAACATGTAATACTTTTGTACTTAATACTCTGATGAATGGAAATATGCTTTATTCTCTTAAGTTTGTGGAGGTCATGAATGTATGAATTATGGGTTTATTTTGAGGGCGTTACATTGGATATGATGTAGCTCAAGAAACCAGGCCAGTTGGTCGTAGTCGGAGTGTGGAAGTGGAAAACGTGGCATACCAGAATAACCAGCCTATCGGAGAATTGTTGGCTCGAGCGAGGTTTCTTTGTGTCTGGTCGCTCGAGCGACCACTCCTTCGCTCGAGCGAGCCTCGAATATATCAGTTGGCAGTAGCAGTCTCCTTCATCACTTTTTGATACACTTTACATCTCAAACCCTAGATCTGGCCTCTCTCTATATATATATATACCTTCTCTCCAGGTTTCATCTACTTCTAGAGTGTTTCTACCCTAATCTGTTGTAAGAAAGATAGAGGGTGGCATGGGCTTTACTTTAATCTAAAAAATTGCGGATTTGGAGCACCTTGAGTTTTCATCATCTTCTCCATTTGGTCTCTTCATTTCGAGGTAGGGATACCCTACTCCATCTTATGAGTTTTGACATGAATTTTAGTCATTTTGGTTAGATGGTGAGGTTTGGTAATTTTGAGAAAGTTAGGGTTTGATTTGAGGTTATAAAAAGGGGGTTTTCAAATGTTAAATTCCATGTGTATGTGAGACGTTGGAAAATGGTATTTTTGTTGTTAAATTGGTGAAATTGAACCTTAGGGTTGATATTGAGAAATGGGGAAAATGCCCTAATTATGTTGAATAATTAATTTGAATAATTAATTTGGGAAAATGTGAAATTGAGTTGAGGATATTGAAATTGGGAAATTGTGGGAGCAAATGGTGTAGTTGGATAATTTAATCACTTACCTATGAAAATGTCAATATTTTATCTGTTGATAAATTTATTATCTGTTTAGAGATAACTGCTTTGGGCTATCGGTGGAGGATAGCCTTGATTGTTGTAGACATTGTATGATGATTAGGGAAAACTAAAACTAATCACATTGAATATGACGGTTGGAATAATACTGCAAATGTATGTATTGATTGATCATTATATATAATAAGTGTTTAAATACATTGTTTATGTATATTGTTTGGGAGGAGATATGGGATGTACTCCATGGTTTGAGAGAAAATAGGGGATGGACTCTCAAACCTGTTTGGGAGGAGATAGGGGATGGACTCCACTGATACAGCAAATCTGTGTATCATTTGAAGTATGGAAGTGTTTTAATATGAGTTATATTCTCATGTGAATTGTGAAGTATGGAAGTGTTTGAATATGTGTTATAGTCTTATTGAATTGTTTGGCCAGGTTTTGAGCCATAATTATGAATCGAAACTGTATAAGTGAACGAAACTGAAATGAAAAATGGATGTACTTGATGTTGAATTGAAAAGTGTTGTAAGTTGGTTTATAAGTGTCAACCATATATCAAATGCTATTGTTCTAGTTATTTCTCATACTTGGTTTAGTATATCTCTACTGGGCATTGACTCACCCTATATGGGACATCGTTTTCAGGTTCAGGTGATATGCCACCTCCGAGGACGTAGCTTGGGAGGCTTAGAGGCTGGAAGATGTTTTTGTTGCTTTCCTTATGTGTTACATGTAAACCAAGCCAAGGGCTTATTTTGTATAAAGAGTTAGAACTCTTCTTTTGTTGAACCCAAGTGTTGACTTAGAAAGTTGTAAGCCCATAAGGCGTTTACTTTTGTTGTCAACATGTAATACTTTTGTACTTAATACTCTGATGAATGGAAATATGCTTTATTCTCTTAAGTTTGTGGAGGTCATGAATGTATGAATTATGGGTTTATTTTGAGGGCGTTACATTGGATATGATGTAGCTCAAGAAACCAGGCCAGTTGGTCGTAGTCGGAGTGTGGAAGTGGAAAACGTGGCATACCAGAGGAGTGTAGCGGAAGCCAAAGATGTTCAACGTGATAGGGGAAAAGTAATAAATGCTGAGACCTGCAACAAAATGATGGAAGTGTGAAACTAGAGGATCGGCGCAACAGAGGAGACGGTTGTCCGTAAGAGCTTGGAAAATCAAGTGTGTATGCCAGGTTATGTTAGAAGTCTAGGTGGGTCAAGCCTTGAAAGGCCTGGTGTGAACAAGCATTTCTGAAGCCCATGAGAAAGAACCTAGTAGTAGACATTCAAGGCATAGAAAGGGGAAGGAAAAGATTAGTAGCAGGAAAAAATCTAATCAGAATTTTCTAAGGAAAAGATCATTCGAGCTAATGAGGAAGTATGGGAGCAAAAGTGCCTCAACAAGTAGAGCATTGCCCAGGGTTGCAGTCTGGCATGCAGCAGTGGCAGCAATGTCTCTATCTGTAGCAATAGAGGGTGGAGTTGATAAAGGGAGGGTAGTCCTGTATGAAGCTGAAGCAACTCTGAAAATGAGGGAAGTTCTCAGTGTATAGTTTAATGGGAAGAGAGATGAAGTGTTGGAGAAATTAGTGAACCTCGAATTAAAGGACAAGGAACGTATGGAAAGGGGGAGTGAGAGTTGCGGTATAAAGTACACCAGCTGGGGGGATAAATAGGAGTAATCATGGTTAATTATGAAGATTCTTTCATGGAATGTTAGAGGGTTGAGGAGGGTTGGGGAGGAAGGAGAAGAAAGGCAAAGTAAAGAAGCTTTTAAAGGAGAAGAATGTAGATATTGCTTTGTTCCAAGAGACAAAAAAGTCAGAATTAACAGAGGATGAAGTCAGATCTGTGTGGGTTAGGGACAAAATGGAGTTTATGGTCTGTGGATGCTGTAGGCTCTGCAGGGGGATTACTGTGCATTTGGGACCCAGATGTCTTCCAAGTTAAAGATTGCTGTAGGAATAGAAGATTTATTTTATTATCAGGTACCCTCTTTAACCAATTTAATTGTGCTATTCTAAACATTTATGCACCTAATGATTTGGGCTCAAGAGGGGAATCTGTGGAATTGTCTATTAAAATTGAAGGAGGAATTCCCTAATCCCTGGTGCTTAGGAGGAGATTTCATGAGATTAGGCAGATTGGGGAAATGAGAGGGTGTTCAAGGAGAGATAGAGACATGAAAGAATTCAATGAGTTTATTGATAAGTGTGAGGTATCTAATTTACCATTACTTGGGAGGAGGTTCACTTGGTGCAATTTATATACTGGTGAGAAGTGAAGAAAAATAGATAGAATTTTTGTAGACCCGAAATGGCTTGAGGTGTTCAACCTAAACTGTGGGGTCTACCTAGACTGGTTTCTGATCACTGCCCTCTCCTTATGATGGAGGATGAGAGGGACTGGGGCCCAAAGCCCTTTAGGGTTCTAAATGCTTGGTTCTTGCACAAAAAATTTCAGAGTTTCTGGGAGTCAAAGTGGAAAGAGTTCAGTGTTGAAGGTTGGGTTGGGTTTATTCTGATTCAGAAGTTGAAGATCTTGAAAAGTGGCCTTAAAAGTTGGAATGTGGAGATTTTTGGAAATGTTCTAAATAAATTGAAGACAGTAGATGGTGAACTTCATAGCTTTGATCTTCTGGCTGAGGTTAGAGACCTTGATGGTGTAGAAAAAGCAAGGAGAAGTGAAACTAGAGCTGAAATGTGGAGGTTGAGTAGGATGTTGGAATGGTTATGGCTGCAAAAGTCTAAGCTTAACTGGGCGATAAAAGGGGACAAAAATATAAGATTTTTCCATGTAGTAACAAAGTGCAGAACAATAAGAAATAAAATAAATTCTATTACAAAAGGGGAGGTAGTGTTTGAAGATCCGAGTCAAGTGAAGAGTAAGGTGTTTGAATACTTTAAAAATCAGTACACAAAGCTCTGGCCATCAAGACCTGAGTTGGGGGGGCCATTTTCCATCAGTAGAAGGTAGGGTGAGGTTTGGACTATTAGACACAGAATTTACAGAAGCAGAGATCAAATCAACAGTGATGGATTGCGATGGGAATAAAACACCAGGACCTGATGGTTTTAATTTGCTGTGTTTTTAGAAGTTTTGGAAAGTCATGAAGGGTGATGTCATTATTTTGTGAAAGAATTTCATAGGAATGGCAAATTGGTAAAAGGTATAAATAGTTCTTTCATAACTCTCATTCCTAAGAGGGATAATCCAACAGGGCTATCTGATTATAGACCTATAAGTTTGGTGGGCTCAATCTACAAGATCATAGCAAAACTGTTGGCAAATAGATTGAAATCTGTTATGCCACACACTACGCCAAAGTAGGATATTAACGGCGGTTTTTTTAACGGCGGTTTCGTTACCGCCGTTTAAAGATACTATTAACGGCGGTAACGAAACCGCCGTTAATACCGCCGTTAATGTATCTTTAACGGCAGTTTTCGTTACCGCCGTTAACAAAACTGCCGGTAATGACCCTTTAATGGCGGTAATGAAATCACCGTTAAAAAACCGCCGCTAACGCCATTTTTAAACGGCGGTAATGAAACCGCCGCTAAAGCCCTCTCATTACCGCCGTTGATGACGGCGGTCTTTGTCGGCCGAGCTCCGGCGGAGCTTCGGTGAGTGGTGACCACGCGCGGCTAGGGTTGAACATGACCATCTACAATAAAGTAAAAGTAATGTTTAAATATTTATTTAGGAAATATATTTCATGAAGAGTGGCTGCGGTGGAGTGGTTGGTGTGGGTGGATGAGAGGTTGAGGGTTCAAGACTTGGGGAGTGCAAGAAGAAAGAATTATTTTTTGAAAAATTTGAACCTATTTACGGCGGTAAAGAACCGCCGTTTTTGGTCTTAGATTACCGCCGTTTTTGGTCGATTTTTAACGACGGTAATTTACCTTTTTATGACGGTTGTATTTTTTCCGACACGCGCATAAACGGCGGTAACGAAACCGCCGTTAATACCGCCGTTAATGGCTTTAACGGCGGTTTTACAGCCTTTAACGGTGGTAAAAAACCGCCGCTAAAGTCTAATTTTGGCGTAGTGACATATCATTAGTGAGCCTCAGTCTGCGTTCTTAAGTGGAAGAAATATTCTAGATGGAGTGCTTATTGCTAATGAGGTTGTTGAGGGATGGAAGAAAACCAAGAAGAATGGAGTGCTTATTCAGTTGGATTTTGAAAAGGCATATGATTCCATTAATTGGGGTTTTCTGTTTTCTATGTTTTCTAAGTTTGGGTTTGGAGCTAAGTGGATCAATTGGATGAAGGAGTGTGTAACAACTGCAAGGGTCTCAGTGCTTGTCAATGGATCTCCTACTGAAGAGTTTAGCCCTCAAAGGGGTCAAAGACAAAGAGACCCCCTGTCCCTTTTTCTGTTTAATCCAGTAGCAGAAGGTTTACATATGTTATTGAGCAGAGCTTGTGAGTTAGACCTAATTAAAGAGGTAAGGTAGGCTATGAGGGTGTGTTGTTAACTCATTTACAATTTGCAGATGACTCACTTTCATTCTGTGAAGTTGAGGTGAAGGAGGTGAGGAAGTTGAAAAGGGTGCTAAGGTGCTTCGAAATCATGTCTGGCCTAAAAATAAACTTTTACAAGAGTGTTGTATGTGGTGTGGGTGTTTCTACGGAGATAATGAATGGTATGGCTGTAGTTTTGAATTGTAAAATTAAATCATTGCTACCCAGTTATCTAGGGCTGCCATTAGGAGCTAATCCAAGGAAGAAAGCCACTTGGAAACCAGTTGTGGATAAAGTTAAAAGCAAGCTGGCTGGTTGGAAGAAGAATATGTTGTCTTTTGCGGGGAGGCTAACTCTTGTTAAAGCAGTAACTTCAGCTTTGCCAGTGTTTTACTTGTCATTGTTTAAGATGCCTGAAGGGGTTACTACATAGTTGGAGAAGCTTCAAGCTACTTTTTTATGGAGTGGCTCTGAACTGGAAATGAAAATTCATATGATCAAATGGGAGGACTTGTCTAAAAGAATGGATCAAGGTGGTTTGGGCATTAGGAATTTGAGGGATGTGAATAAGTGTTTGCTAATTAAATGGTGGTGGAGTTTTGGTAGTGAAAACGATGCTTTGTGGAAAAGAGTTATTTACAACAGATATAAGATGGAGGTGGGTGGTTAGATTCCATCACTCATCCCATCCAGTAGCTATTCAGCAGTATGGAAATGGATCATTTCTGTTACTGAACAGTGCAATAGCCTAAATGAGTTTTATTTGAATAATTTCCATTTAAAGGTAGAGAATGGGAAGCGGATCAGATTTTGGTCTGATACATGGTGTCAATCTGCTTGTTTGAAGTATGAATTCCCAACTTTGTATAGGTTGTCTATGGTAAAAAAAGGAGTCCTTAAGAGTTCTGGTTGATAAGAAAACCATAGTTGGTAGTTGGTCCTTTGCTTTTAGAAGGAAGTTATATGAATAAGAGGAGATGGAGCTGGATAGGCTCCTTAATTTTCTACTGGTAGCTCCTGCTGTGTGTCCAGAGTGTGCTGACCACCCTGTTTGGTCAGCCTCACCTTCTGGGGTCCTAAATGTAGCAGATTTGTATAAGTTTGTTGTAGATAATGCACGTGCCACCTTGAGTATAACTAAACTGATATGGCTCAAGTATAGCCCTCCTAAGGTACAGGTTTTTGGTTGGTTTGCTTGGAAAATGAGAGTTAAGACCAAAGAGGTCTTACAAAAACTAGGCGTGATCAATCAAAATGCCTCAACAGCTTGCGTGTTTTGTGATAGTGGCAGTGAATCAGTGAACCATGTATTAATTTGGTGTCCCTTTGTGTGGAAGATTTGAGCTGAAATGCTGAAGTGGTGGGATGTCCAAGCTGCTATACCAGGCTCTGTGGAGAGTCTTCTTCTATGGTGGATAGGGGGGAAGTTAAAAAAGAAAGAAAGGAAGATTTGGGGGCTCATTCCATTGGCAGTGATGTGGTCAATCTGGAAGTGCATGAATGATTGTGTGTTTAGAGCAACCCTTCCAAACTTGGAGGATCTTTGTGACTTAATCAAGTATAGGATTGCTTTTTGGGTAAAACCACACCTCAGAGATTTTCATTTTTCAGTGCAGGATTTCATTCTTAATTTGAGGCAAATTAGGAAGTGCTTGGGAGGGTCTGTTGTAGATATGTAGTGTTTGTTGGACTGTGTTAGCTTTGGATGAAGCTTTGCATCTTTGTGTTGAATTACTAATGTGTGAATGTTGTTGTGTGAGCTTTGTGGTGAAATGTTGTTCTGCAGTTTGCTCTCGGTGCTGCGCTGCTGTTTTTGGGTTGAAGTTGGGTGCTGCTCTATCAGCCTTTGCTGCTAATCTCTCTCTCTCTCTCTCTCTCTCTCTCTCTCTCTCTCTCTCTCTCTCTCTCTCTTTTGTGTATTTCTGCTTTTATTAGCTTGCTATTGAGGCAACCTCTTTCGCTCTCTGGTTTGTTGGTTCCTCACCAATTGGAGCTTGGAGTTTTGTGTTAGCTCCAAGCTCATCTTTATTGATATATTGTATCATACTTTGTATGTTTCCATCAATAAAGATTTCCTTTGCCGATCAAAAAATAAAAAAATAAAAAAAAATAAAAGTTAATTACAAAGATATCTCAACCACATTATTCTAATAAAAAACTAAGTGAGAATAGTATTTTTCTCAATTTTTAAAGGGTTCCGCCATTCATATCTATGAAGAAGGCAATAGCGACAAGTGAGATGGGATAATTATAATGATTAAATGACCATTTTACCCTTATATATATATTTATTTATTTATCTTTGTGGCTTTGCTTATATCTCTCCTCACTTTCCTTTATATTTTCCATAATCTTCACATTCTCTTACTTCGCAACGAAAAACTGCTTCCCACAATCACCACTCGTCTCCCACCCACCATATACACTGCTACCTCCCACCCTCCATATCCACCTTTACCTTCTGCAACCACCATTCCCCGCTCCTACATTATGGGGATCGAAAAGGTATTGGATCCAATAAAATGAAGAATATATAAAATTCAATGTAATTAGAAATTATGGTTTAATAGGATTTTACATTTTTATCAATTGTCTTCAATTTCTTAGTTTCCTATTTTTAGGTTTCCTAACTAAATAGTGCTTTTGCCTATTGTTGGTACACATTGTTACTTCCTGCGATTGCTTTGAAAACAGTTTTGTAGGGCTCAATGTTGAATGTCATAAAAAGACATAAGGGAAACCCTCCCTAACTCCAATTGTGTTGAGGTGAGACCATTTAAAATTCTACAGGTGATGGAAGTTGTTCAGATGGGAGATGTGTAGGGGATTGAAGGGGCTATTGGGAGCGATTTTGGGTTGTTAGGAGTTAGTATGATAGCTTTTCGAAAGTGGGATGTTGATGATGGGGTAGTGGTGGTTATGAAGTTAGAAGGCAATGGTTACGATGATAAAATCTAGTTTTAGGTTGGTGGTGGTAACTATAGGGTGGTTGTTGGTAGTTGTGGTAGTCAAGGATGACAGTGAGTTAAATTTCAAAGGAGATTAAAGAGACGGGGGAGAAGATATGACGGACAAAGGATAAATTTGGTAATTTAAAAAATAATTTTCTTACATAACCATTTCCTATTAGTTGTTTGCGCAATTAACGAACAAAGGGAAAACTTGTAATAAGATCCTAAATTTCAGAGAGTATAACATAATTTTCAAAACGTCAAGGGCTTTGATTTAATGGGGGCCAAACCTCACGGGCCATCAGTGTAATTTACTATTATAAAAAGCAAAAGAAGTTTCACAACACATTTTCAAAAATATAAAGAAAGAAAAAAAAAAAAAAGAAAAAGAAAAAGAAAAAGAAAAAAGGAAGAACAAGAAAAAAAAGTTGAAAACAGCCGCAGCAAGAAGGAAGTATAAATAAAGTGATATGGTCTAGTCATGTTTTTCTCTATAGCCATTCTCTTTCAGTTCTCTCTCTAAGCTCTTCTCTTCCATTCAAAACATTTCCATTTTGAGGCAGTGTGACATCATTTCAAACCTTGTATTAACTTCTTTGTGTTTCCTCCAAAGGGTAAACCAGCTTTTCCTTAAAACATCAGAGCAACTTAGAGAACAAGAACTAGAACACGAAAGCAAAAGAAGAGGAAGAAGCAGTGGTGTGGGGGTGGTGCTGTGAAGTAAGGGAGAGAGAGAGGGAGAACAAGAGAGAGAGATTTTTAGTTCTCTAAGAGCACTAGTGTTCTCTTCTAAGAAGAGAAGGGGTGTGGGGGGGTGGGTTTTAGCCAAGTGATGCGAACAGGAGCTTGTACAGTACAGCAGACCCTCACATCAGAGGCTGCTTCAGTCTTGAAGCACTCTCTGGGCTTAGCCAGGAGGAGAGGCCATGCTCAGGTCACTCCTCTCCATGTGGCTTCCAGTTTGCTCACCCCAAGTCCTAGACCAAGTCTCCTAAAGAGAGCTTGTCTCAAATCTCAACCCCAAACTAACAGCAATTCCCATCCTCTACAGTATTGTAGAGCTCTTGAGCTTTGCTTCAATGTGGCTCTAAACAGGCTTCCTACAACACCTGGTCCTCTCCTTCAAACCCAACCTTCTCTCTCAAATGCTCTCATTGCAGCTCTCAAAAGAGCTCAAGCTCACCAGAGAAGAGGCTGCATAGAACAACAACAACAGCAGCAACAACAACAGCCTCTTTTGGCTATCAAGGTAGAGCTTGAGCAGCTTATTTTGTCTATCTTAGATGACCCTAGTGTTAGTAGGGTTATGAGAGAAGCTGGGTTCTCTAGCACAGCTGTGAAGAACAACCTAGAAGACTCTTCTTCCTCAGCTTCTTCTGTGTTTCAGTGTTACAGTACTATCTCTGGTTGTGGTGGTGGTGGTGGAGTTTACTCTTCTCCTTGCTCTCCTTCTCATCAACCAAACAACAGTTTCTGGAAAGCCCATTTGCTGAGTTACAATTCTGAGTCTAACCCACTTTTCTTTTCCCCTCAAAACCAAAAGAAACTCAACAACCCTCTTCTGGGTCTCACAGATTCAGAAGATATCAAGTTGGTTTTTGAGGTCTTGTTGAGGAAGAAAAGAAGGAACACTGTGATAGTTGGTGACTCTGTGTCCATCACTGAAGGGCTTGTTGGAGAAGTAATGGGTAAGATAGAGAAAGGAGATGTACCTTATGACGAATTGAAATCAACTCATTTTATAAAATTTCAGTTCTCATCAGTACCTTTGAGGTTCATGAGGAGAGAAGAGGTGGAGATGAACCTATCAGACCTGAAAAGAAAGGTTGATTCTCTGATTGCATCAGGAAAAGGGGGTGTGATTATCTATACAGGAGACTTGAAATGGACAGTTGAAGACTCAACAAGAACAGTAGTAGTAGCTAGTGATGATTATAATTATGTTTATAATCCAGTTGATCATCTAGTTGCAGAGATAGGAAGGTTGATTTCTGATTACAGCAATTCAAACACAAAGGTTTGGTTAATGGCTACTGCAAATTATCAAACCTATATGAGGTGTCAGATGAAGCAACCTTCTCTTGAGATCCAATGGTCACTCCAAGCTGTTTCTGTTCCATCTGGTGGACTTGGTTTGAGTCTCCATGGCCATGCTACTACTACTAGGTGAGTCTTTGTTTACCCATATTTATTTATTATTTGAAGAGTCTGGTTTCTCTCTACTTCTCTGAATATGCATCATCACGTTACGTTAGTATTTTTTCTAACTTAATGATTTAGATTTTATCCGCCTATTTATAAACCTAATAATAGAGCCAAATAAAACATCTTACTCATTATTTAATGAGTTAATGAATAGAAAAAATCTGAATCATTGATTTATAGAAAAAAAAAAAAAAAAAAAATTTGTCGACATGGTGCATATCAGGAGCTCATCATAATGTTCTTTCCACTCCAAACTCAAACTAGAGAGAAGCTGTTCTCTTGTTGAATATCAATTTGCATCACCATGTAGTTATGTATATTGTGTTGGTAAATATTCAGTAATTTTAGGTATTTAGGATTTTGCTTAGAAAAAAAAAAATTATAGTTTAGATTTATTCTAAGGGTAGAGTATATGAATCTTACCAATATAAAAGTTAAATTTAGACTAAGCAAAATTCTGGATACTATTTCTTGGTACCTACAATTACTATTTTAGGTTAGTAATTGAGGCTTTGTTTTGTGTTTTATTTTATTTTTGTGTTTGTTTTTTTGTTGCAATACTTTTTGTAGTCAGCAAAGAGACCAGGACCATGCCACTGAAAAAGTATGTTGGTTGTTGAGACAAATATGAATCCCTGTCGTTTTGTTTCTTTCTTGGTCTGGAAATGCTGCTACTGGTAGGCAAATCTTGTTCCTCTAAGTAAAAAAAATTAAAACAGGAAAGCAAATTTAAAATTTTAGAGAGTGAGGCTAATTATTTATTTATTATTTTTATTTTTAAGAAAAAAAATAAAAGTTCAAGTCCAATGAAAGACATGTAATAAAAGCTCATATTTGGGAAATCATTACTGATATATATATTGTAGCTTTATTTAGTTTTCCACAACAAATTTGGTTTTTTTTTTTTTTTGAATTCATTTACTTTTTCCATTAATAAACTAAAGTTACTTGAATTTTAAATCCTAAACATAAAGATTTTTAATGACTTACTGAAACACATGACTCTTTCACATAAACAAATATTGAATGTAATGGTGATATTATTTTACGTAAGTAAATAGAAAATCACAAATTGAGTTGAATATGCCCAATATTTATTTACTCCTTACTCTTTGATTTTATCATACATTTGTGAATTTAAATTTTTGAACTCTTTATATTTCTAAATTTATTAAAATGAAATTAATTTGGTGAATCCATTAACTGGTTGTTTTGCAGTGTTGTCCATGAGTCAAAGATAAGTAGCTTCTCACAAAACCCATCAAAAGTAGTGCTGGAAACAAAGGCCTTTTCTGGGAAGGAGGAAGAAGAAGATAATTATAATAAGCTCACATGCTGTGTAGAGTGCACCTCCAAATATGAAAAGGAAGCTCAAGCTCATGGGTTGATCAAGTCTGCTCACCACAAAAGTTCACTTTATTTAAGCACTTCTAATTGTGGTGACACCAAAGGCATGGACAAAGCTTCTTCAACCCAATTGCCTTACTGGCTACAATCACATGCCAAGGTATTTTTAAGATCAAATCAATATGAACCAGTTTGTTTGTATAATTTGTCTGGAAGTTGTTTAATCATAAAATGGGGACAATTCGGACTTCATCAGTTTGACTCGTTATTGAAACTAGAAACTGAAAACATATATTTTCTAACTTTTTAATAATAAATTGTACCAAATAGTAGCACGAATTCTCTAAGTGAATTAAAGAGTAAATTGTATTTTAACCCTGTAGTTTAATCCAAATTTCACTTTGATCTCTACACTTTAAGTTGAGTATCAATTTGCTCCTTCCTTTCCAGCTAAAAGTTGAAATTATTGATTTTCGAACACTTGTCCATCTCTTGAGAAATACATGTAGAAAAAATTACCAGAAATTTGGATAGAAGGACCAAATTGAAACTAAAATATAACAGTGAAAAGTATAATTTATCTAATAAGATTCTATGAGTAACTCCAATAAACTACAATCAAATGTCAATGGTTTACCTTGTGCATAATGAACTTTTGCATATAATTCTTGTTCTCTTTAAAATTTCAGGATGAATTGGTTGAATTGAGGAGAAAATGGAACAGATTGTGCCACAGCCAACACCAACAAGGCAGGCATAACCAGAACCTAGCACTGGAAGGTTCAATTTCAATTAACAATCAAAGCTTTTCTGCAAAGACCTACAACTATAATACATCATCATCAACATCACCCTCATATCCATGGTGGCCTAATCCAAACAACAACAACAACAACGTATTCCCAGACTCGAATTCAATCTCATTCGTCAATTCAACGTTGAAGCCTAGCCACAATGCCAGTTCTTTTCCCCGTTTCAGACGCCAAAATTCGTGTCATATTGAGTTCAGTTTCGGCAATGAAAGGAACAACCAAAAACACCAATCTGTGGAACAACCAAACTTGGATTCTCTCAAGAACACTACACAAGGCAAGGAAGTCAAGATCACGCTTGCTCTCGGTAATTGTCAGTTCTCAGATCCTATTGGAAAATTAGCAGATAGGAAAGCTGAGATATGCAAACAGTTACAAGACAACGTGCCATGGCAATTCGAAACCATTTCTTCAATAGTTGAAGCCTTGATTGAATTTGAATCCAATTCCAAACCAATCAATTGGTTACTGATCCAGGGTAGTGATTCTATTGGAAAAAGGAGATTGGCAAGAGGAATTGCAGAGTCGGTTTTTGGGTCTGCTGATTTGATCCTCCACATGAAAATGAGAGAAAGATACGGTAAAAAGATGAGTCCGTGCTGTGGAAAATTGGAAAGGGCTTTAAGTGATCATGAAAAAATTGTTGTTTTGTTGGAAGATGTTGATTTTGCTGATACCCAGTTCTTGAAATTTCTTGCTGATGGATTCGAAACTGGAAAAATCGGAGAGAATCAAGCAATAATCATCCTAACAAAGGGTGATTTAGATTCTACATGCTATGGAGATGATGCAGAGGAGGACCCCAATTTTGTAACCCAGATCAAATTGGAGGTGAGTGAAACAATTCCCAACTCTTCTGATGATAAAAAGAGGAAAGCTGAGTGGGATTTGTCAAACAAGGCCAAAAGTCCGAGAATCGAGCAGAGGGAAAATTTTGCATATTCAATCAAAAAAGAGTTCACAAGGCAGTCGAGCTCGAACACCCTTGACTTGAACATCAAAGCTGATGACGATAACGACAATGACGATGATGATGAAGAAGACGCCAAATTAGCAAGAGATTTGAGCCCAATTTCAAGCGATTTGACACGCGAAATGGGGAATGATATTCAAAACCCACATGGGTTTCTTGAATTGATCAAGAACCGGTTCGTTTTCAATCGGGATTTGACTCATGATAAGCTCATAAAAGAGATGGTTTTGTCAAAGATCAAAGGGTGTTTTGATCCTGAAGGTGATTTGGGAGGTTGTTTTTTATTTAGTGGTGTGGAAGAGAAGTTGCTAGAGGAGTTGTTAATTGGGTCTGGGACTTTCCTCAACAGTCTTTTTGAAAAGTGGTTGAAAGAAGTCTTTCAAAGGAGCTTGCAAATGGTCAAAATTGGCGGGAAGGAGAAATTGGTTAGTGTTAGGCTCTGTTTGGGTAGGAAAGGAGGAGAGAGTAGTGATGGATTCATGGGCTCAAGCCTCCCAAAGAAAATCCAAGTTTCTTTCATTGGTTGAGAGGGGTATATTGTAAATGCAAAATCTTCCAATTATCCTTATGTAACTTTCAATGTTCTTAATAGAATGTCTTTTCCTTTTTCTTCCTTTTCTTTGTTTTTTTAATTTTTTTAGTAGTCCCATGAATTTCTTTTCTTGCATTTTCCTTTTTTAGTTTTTCCAAAATGTTGTGCCAAATGCATATCTCCAAGTTGATTTTTGGCTACCACTTGATTACCCATAAACTATGCAAAGTGACTAAATAGAAAGAAAAAATAAAAATAAAAATGCAATGAAGCTCAATACAAGCCCTTAAGGGCTATGAAGCACAAAGGCTTGGTCTAAGAGGTGGCAATCAAAGGTTTACAAGGCCTAGGTTTTACAAACGAAATAAACTGTTACAATCCAAGAGCTTAGAAAAAATTCAAGCTACGTCTCACAACTTGAGAGGGTAGGTTACCTAAGAGATTTTGCAACCTTCTTGCCCATGCTTTGGCAAATTATGGTTGTCACTTCAAAGCTGGGATTAAACTTTCCTATCTTATTCTTCTTGAAGAGCATATCTCTTTTTTCTTCCCCCCCGCCTGAGTTTTGAACTTAGGGTTGTTTGCATGATCCAAATAAGTATACTTTTTGACTTTTTATCAAATATAGGTTGTGTATGAGTTGATTTGAAGTGATGTGATATAGAGGTGATGTGATTTAAATAAGATGATATGACTTAAATATGATAGTAACTTTTTGACTTTTTAACTTTTTTAAATTATGACAAATAAAACGTAATTTAACTTACTTTATATTTGTTTTCAACTTAGGCCACTCTTGGTACATCTCAGGCTTGTGGAATTGACTCATTATCTTTCTCATCCGACATCCTATCCTCCCTAGACTCACTAACTGACTTTTCACCCTTATTCTCATTGTCGGTAACCTCAAGATTTGATCACTCGCAAGTGATCACTCAACCTTAGCAACTAACCTAGTATAGATTACATTACTCTCGTGTTCTGACTGTCCGCAGTGTCACTTTTCTCGTTTGAATAAGATGTAAGCACTTTTCTAATAATTTTAGTCCGTGTTTGGATGATAATCATGTAATAGATAGTTGTTTTTTATGATATTTTTAGATCGTTATTATGTACTAGATGGTTGTATTTCTTGTTAACAGATATTTTTTTAATGGTTATGATGTAATGAATGGTTACTAGGTTTATAATGTATAATCGATATGTTTAATATATAAAATATTTTTAGTTTTGGATTTTTTTAATTTAATGGATTGGTTTAATAATGATATTAAAGTTGTCGACATATTTAATTTTTGAAAAAATAAAACTAATTTTACGAAAATAAATATCAAAAAAATTTATTTCTTTCCCCCCAAAAGATAAAATTATATAAAAATAATATGTTTTTAATTTTTTTTTCACCAATTTAATTTTTAGTTTCTTAGAAAAAAATTTTAAAAATAGATTTTGAAAACCAAACTAAACAAAATCTTATAATAAAAAAGTTTCCACATTATTCATGTAAAAAAATGTCATTATATTTCAAACATATAAGTTAACCAATACAAAATAAGTTGTATGACGACTTTGCCTTTTAAATGGAGCAACAATATTTTCAATTGTCCTTATTTGGAAGAAGATTCAACATTGAAGGTCAAATGTATGACAATTGAAAAGTCAGAAACTAAAGTGACACAAGTTCGAAATTATAGAAATTGTTAGTGTAATTTGCCCATAAAATAATCACTTCCCAACTATACCACTCAACCTAGTGTAAAACTACTCCAAAGTTTATAAATCTCTTGTATCTTATATTCTTCAAATTTTGTCGATAAATCCTGCCTATTTTCACATCGTATTGTACAAAAATTAAATAAAAGAGTAGTTCGATTCAGTTTAATTCAATCCTTTGGAGTCTCAACCCGTGAATCAGACCATTATAAAAGGTTCTTACTTGGAACCAAAACCAAACCTCTTCCTCAAAAAACAAATCATATCCATCAGACAAGTCAGAATTAATTTGTTGGTTTCTCTATTTTTTTTTTTTTCTTTCTACACTTATTTTTTGTCTGGCTTTTCCTTATTAATTCATCTTTATTGTGAAATAAAAATTCAACAGTTATCAGTATCTTGTCTTATGCCTTTCATCAGTAACAAAATTAGAAATTCAGAAAAAGTATCAAAAAAATTATGCATAAAAGTGCATCTATATGTACCACAATCGTTGTAAGTGTAGCTTACATCCCACTAATTTTAAGTTTACATCATGCACCCCATTTTCGGAATACAATTTCATGGTACATAATATTTTCTTTTGTCAGATAATAAGATAACAAAAGTCTCAGGTTCTCACAAGAAATTCCAGCCTTCAAGGACATTTTAGTCATTGACAATTTCCCATTATAATATTTCTTGTGTTTAATTTAGTAAATTTAAGGTAATATCTTATTTTCACTCCAAGTGTTCACCCTCTTAAAGAATACTCACTCTTTAATTAACTTACAAACGATTTGAGGAAAGGGGCATTTGTCTCTTCTGTAAGAGTTTTTGAGAAGCTAATTAAGAATTTCAAGGCAAAGGAATATTTGCATAAAACAAATCAATGCTTTCCCTTGAAAAGAGAATTCCTTTCTTTTGAGGCATCCAAACAACTTTACTTATGTCACTTTAATAATTTTTAACCAAGAAAACAGAATGATGATGAATAAGCTTCACATAACTTTTAATATTAGTGAGGGAAAGTAATCATGTATATATATTACATATATATATATATCAGTAAGTGTGAGAATCCAGAATTTGGACCAGATTTGTGCTCAAAATTTGGATGTGTGGTGGAGATTGAAAAAGTGTGTGATGAGATTCATGTGTAAAATAAATCTAAATTATATGTTGATATTTCTAGATAATATTTCTAATCAAATTTCTAAATTTAAAATATTACTATATATATATAAATTTTAATCCTATTCATTACTGTTAGATTTTTCTAATTAGCAATTCCGTTTGACAAAACTCCTTTTAATTATAATTTTATTCGATCTTTTATTTCAGTGAGGTTATGAGTATTTAGATGCGAATCCAACCAGAATTATGTTTATGCAAATGAGTTTGTGATATTAATCTTTTCATGTTAGCCACTCCACTCACTAAGTATAGGGATCGCGCTGCTCGGTCAACTCGCGGAGGTCCAGGGGTAGCGCCCCTTGGAGGGTCCGAGGCAGCGCCACAGGGGGATCGAGGGGCAGCGCCCCCAAAGCAAAAAGCAAAAATACAATCGAAATTGTTTGACCGCTCGAGCGGTCATTTGTGTGCTCGAGCGAATAAAAGGATCATCTAGTACTTTTTCAGAGCGCTTGAACTTTTATGAAGAAAGTTTTACTGCTTGAGCAATGAAAGTTGCGCTCGAGCGGTCAGCCTACATATTTCGCACCGCCTTTAGTCACACCGCTCGAGTGGTGAAATGTATGTTCGAGCAGTTTGCGTAATCTTATCTTCTATAAAGTGCACTGTTCACTATTTTTAGGGTTTGTGCCATCCAGATTTGCAAAGAGGAACAAGATACAAAGTGTTTTATATTGGAAGGTGCTTTATAAGTGTTTTCTTGATGATTTAAGAGTGATCAATGGATCCGTGAATTTCATATCAACATCATCAAGGGTTTGTTTGTTTTCCTTTATTCACAAAAGAGAGAGTTGTTCTTCAGTGGATTCCAGAGAACTTGAGCTTGAAGTTTTGGTGGATTCCAGAGTGACTTATTGTCGTGGATTTGACATCGGTGTTATAGATTCTGTTTGGTTTTTATTCTTGGCAACCCCGTTTGACAAAACTCCTTTAAGTTGTATTTGTTTTCGCACTTTTTATTTCAGTAAGACTATGAGTTTTTAGATGCGAATCCAACCCGAATTGTGTCTTGCAGAGAAGTTTTGTGATGTTAATTTTTTCAAGATTGCCACTTCGCTGATTATAATGGGGATCGAGCTGCTCGGTCAGCTCGCGGAGGTCCAGGGGGCAGTGCCCCTTGGCGGGTCCGGGGCAGTGCCCCTTGGCGGGTCCAGGGCAGCGCCACGGCGGCGTCGAGGGGCAGCGCCCTCGAAGCAAAATGCAAAAGTGCATTCAAAGTTGCTTGTCCGCTCGAGCGGACATTCTCCCGCTCGAGCGGAGATTGGTGAGTTCCAGAAGTATGCGTGTCTGCAAAAATACTGTGATCCATGTTTTCATGCTCGAGTGTCGAAATCCCCGCTCAAGCATATATCTTGGTTTGGAACACGTCATATAGTGTCCCCGCTCGAGCGTCCATTACCACGCTCGAGCGGACCTCGCGATTTCAGATTTCTATAAGTATTTGTTTCAGTCCAAAACTAGGATGACTCCTCCAGATCTTTTTCTTGGATTTTAAGATTTATATTTGGGGATATGTTGCTAGTTTTCTTTGATATTTTGATTGAGTATTCAACTCATGGTTTAAAGAGTATACATCAAAGGATTATTTGTTTGTTCTACATAAAAGAGAGAGTTGTTCTTCGGTGGATTTTGAAGAATTCGAGCCTGAAGCTTTGGTGGATTCTGGAGTGGCTCATCGTCAAGACAATTTCGAGGTGAGGACGGGGTTGGAAGAGGTACATAGGGGTTAGTTCAATTCGGGCGTGGATTCGCTAGGTAATTGAGAATATACCTGTGTAATTCCTTTATATCTTCTTAGTGGATTGTTTTGTGGCTGTTGCCTGTGATTTTTTTTTATCACAATTGGAGGTGCTCCAATTGTGGTTTTTCCACGTTAAAATCGTTGTGTCAATTTGTCTTGATTTTTTGATTGAGATTGTTTTATTACTTTAAATTAATACATAATCACAAATTAATATCTAGCGGATTTCTAGATTTTTCAGATTCAATGTTGGGCAAGACAAATCCGAGGTGAAGATGGTGGTGAAAGAGGCACATATGGGTCAGTTCAATTCGGGTGTGGATTTGCTAGGTAATTGATGGTACACTTGTATAATTCATTTTTTGTCTTCTTAGTAAATTGTTTTGTGGCTTTGGCCCGTATTTTTTTTATCACAATTAGAGGCGCTCCAATTGTGATTTTTCTACGTTAAATCGTTGTGTCAATTTGTCTTTGATTGTTTGATTGAGATTGTTATTTACTATTTAAAATTGATACATAATTACAAATCAATATCTCTGAGATTTTTAGATTTCTCAATTACACAATTATAATGAAAAATTTTCATTACATATTGGGATTAAACAACTGGAATCTAAATGACATATTGCATCAATTTATAATCATATAATATTCAACGATACAATCGTTCGTATTGAATAAACTGCATATACATCATAAGAAAAACTTAGGTTTGGGAATAACCTAAAATAGCATACCTATTGTATTTTGGAAAATTTGGCCAAAACCCCTCCATTGAGTCTTTCTTTAATGAAAAGGACAGCCCAATTTATTTTACTTCATAAACCCCCTAAGGAGGAGGCGTATAATTGAGTAAGGACAAAATAAAATTTATGTTTTTTTTCTCGGACTATATTACTCATGCATATATATATATATATCTCACAGATTTGAAATTTGCATCAATGAGGATTCCTTAGTTTGTAATTATCGGAGAAATCCTTCTCTATTTGGGATTTGGTAGTGTTATCAAATTACTTTTGAAAGTCTCAAAACTGTGGTCTTCTTCATTCATCAATCACCGAAGGCAAAACTCGCAAGCCATAATTTAATTGCCTGGGTTCGAAGAAATAGATAAGAAGAGAATGAAGCCAAAAAAAAAAAAAAAAAAGATAAGTAAAGAAGGTAATTATTGTTTGTTTCTTCTAATGTACCTTAAATTAGGCTTGTGCTAACATCATTGTTTATCAATTCAATAATTTTCCTACTTTTATTTTATTTTACAAGTTTAGAAATGTTGTATATCTGTATTTTTCGTTCGTTCATCTGATATGTACTCTATTTTTTATAAAATAAAATTTTACTTTAGTTAATGAAAATAAACTTTGATTGCTGTATGCTTAACGACAGTAAATTTTACTGAGAATCATAATAAAATTTTACTCTGAATGATGCTGTGATTTCACATACTTTAGTAATGAAAGAGTAAAATTTTACTGTTTATGTCAATTTTGATGGTATTTTTTTTTAAAACAATTTTATACTTAACCTAGATTTTGTTTTATAAATCTTAATGAGAGGATTCTAAAAATATAAGTTTTATTAAAAACCAACATTTAGATCAAAAGTTATATCATTTTAAACTTTGAAATATTAAATTAGTCACTAAGGATATTTTGACAATAATGATATGTGCTGGACTTTTCAAGAAAAACTTTTTGTGTTTATTCTTAATGCATTAAAGTTTTATTACAAGGGAGTTTTGACCAAATATTTTATTTATTTTATTTGGGTCATATCACCTCTTATTTGAGTTACATCAATCTCTATTTTTCTATACATCTTTTCGTAAAAAGCAAAAAGTTATTTGTTAGGTTTTTTGTAATTGGCAATCTTGTTGGATAAAAACCCTATTCCAACGTGATTGCTTTCAGTTTTTTTTTATTATTTATCTGTGGGGTTACGAGAGTTTAAATGCGAATCCAAATTGTGTTGTGCTTGAGTAGAGGAGTTTGTGCTAACGTTCTGTATCTTGATTTGAGTAGTCCTTGTTTGCATCTTTGCTGACTAAGTACAGAGATCGAGGGGTTTTTGGGTTTAACCCATTTAACCCAAAAATGAGCAGTCCTTCTAACGTTAGCATTTTTGTGCTAACGTTCTATATCTTCGCTGACTAAGTTTAAATGTGAATCAAAGTTGATGAACCGCTCGAGTGGTCTTTCGTGCGCTCAAGCAATGAAGCAGTTCATTTAGTATCCCAACTTGCGTTCTAAATTTTTAAAAAACATGTTTTGTCGCTCAAGCGGTAGATGTTGCGCTCGACCGATTGGCCTATATGTGAGCACCGCCTTTAGTCTTTGCGCTCTGGTTCGTATAAGGCCGTCATTTGCTCATTTTTGCGTTTAACCCATTTAGATTCTAAAAAATTGAGTAAAAAAATTAAAGTGTTCTATATTGGAAGGTGTTTATATATGAGTTTTTTTGATGTATAGAAGGTGATCGATTGATCAATGAACTACTTATTAATAAACATCAAGGGCTGTTTTTGTCCTTTTATTCACAAAATGAGAGAGGTGTCCTTAGGTGGATTCCGGAGTAACTCATTGTCGTAGACTTGACATTGGTGTTGTAGATTCAACGTTGGGTAAAGCAATTCCAAAGTGAAGATGGTGATAGAAGATCACATCGGGTTCGGTTCAGGTAATTTAGGCGTGGATTCATTAGGTAATTAAGGATTCTTGTGTGCAATATGTTTTGTCTTCTTAGTGGATTATTTTGTAATTTTGGTCCATGATTTTTTATTACAATTGGAGGTATTCTAATTGTGATTGTTTTCACGTTATATCGTTATGTTGATTTGTTGTTGTTTGTTTTGTAGATATAATTCAATTCTCTTTTAATTGGATTAGATCTACTGGTGTTTGTTTGAGAATTGCTATTTATTTTTTAAGATTGAATCATAATCACAAATCACAATATCGAAATTTTTAAGAATTTTCATTATTAAAATAGTCTATTTCCAAACAACTTTGGAAAACTATGGCTCAATAGTAAATGGGACAAATAATTATAAATTAGTAAAAACTTCAAAGAAATTACACCATAGTTAGAAAAATAAAATAAAATATTTTTCAAAACAATAGAATCTTTAGATAAGATTACAAAATTACCCTTGTCCCTTTTAGTTTCTTTTGGAAACAACCCTAGTCACTTCTCCCCCCCTCTCCCCTCCTTTGCCACCACGTCAACTTCTTCCTTTCTCCTACACCATCTCTATCACTTTCTCACCTACCTCGACACTCTTCCACCACTCTCTTACCCATTTTGGTCACCCCTGTCCCTTTTCTCACCTACCTTTGCAGCTCTTCTACCCAATCTTGTCACCCATGCTACTCTCCTATCCACCTTCGCCACCCACATACCATCCCCACCCAACTTAACACCGTAGTCGACTCAAATCCTAGCCATTAGAACCACCCCAAATCCCTTTGTCTCGGCCCCGTCATTACTCTGCATCCCTCTCTATTTGTTACTGCTAAAACTAGTTAGGTACAAGTCCAAACTGCACATTTTGCAGCAAACCATTACCATTCAACTCAACCCAACTCAATATTCTAATCGACCCAAACAATAGTCACTCTTTGTGCTTGTATTTAAAATAAAAATGATACCACACCAATTAAAATCTTTAGTACACTCAACAAAAAGTTTAAGTAGTTGAGTTAATTGGCAGCTTGAGATGTACTTATTAAAATAGATCATCACAATTGAATTAAGAAAGTATTAAATAGATATGATAAATTGAAAAGTGAAGCTAGATCATAGAAGATGAACTATAGGTAGAAGATGTGAAACTAGGGAGGATGTGGAACTCACTCACCACAAAGGTTTCTCAAATACCTTTTACCAAAATATATTATCCCCAATATAATTAATTATTAATTTTCTCACCCACTCTTTTAACTGTGCAATCAATGACCATTCATCTATCTGGTTATTATAACCAATGAAAAAGAGTAATCATATATGTTTTCATATAGGGGTCCTCCACATAAAAACACAAAAAAATAAAATAAAAATAAAATACCCTCTCACTCCACTACAAGCCAATGGCACTTTTGAGTTCAAAATTTATTTTACTTGAACGAACTCCATACAATCATTACTTTGATTTTTGATTATTGGTGGTCATCAAAACCAGATGATATGATTACTACTACTTACATCAAGCGGCGGAGGTGGGGTCTGTCCTCCTATCATATGAAAGGAGATAGAGAGAGAGAGCTCCAATAATTTCAACTTTGTGCATTTATGATCATGTAAAATAATAGGACAATCATAACACATTGCACTGCTTTAAAAAGAGGTCTCAGTTGTTCCAAAAATTAAATTGTCTCAGTTGTTCCAAAAATTAAATTTATTGTTATATAAATCTAAAGCATAGAACCGTTCATAAAATTAATCATTTAGTGAGTCATATGAATAAAATTGCGTTTTTTATGATAAACTTAATCAGTTGCTCATGTGTTATGTGTGATTATAATTATTTTATATAATTAATCTTGTGTCTGTAATCTTATTTACATAATAGTCTTGAACTATTATTTTCATTAGATTATATTATTTATCAATATATAGATATAAAAATGTTGAATCTCATTACATTAGCCAACAATAAGTGAATTGCGGCATCACTTAAATTTGGTCGTGGAAAACTTTTCTCTAATTATTCTCTGTATATCTAGGAAATTCAAAAGAAAAAGATAGAAAGGCTAGGCTCTGACGGGAGAATAATAAGTACACTAGCACTTACCAATGTTAACTAAGGAGAAAATTATGGTTGATTTTAAGGCAAGTTTATATGGTATCTTAACTTGATTTTTATTATTTAAAATAGATAAATTTAGTATTTTTTGTTTAATTTTTAAGAAATAACATGACAAGTTTTTGTGTTGAATGGTATAAAGTATTGTTTGAAGACCACTAAAAAACTTCTCTTGTTAAGGAGCTAAACTAACCATAGGTAATCATAAAAAACTTCTCTTGTTAAGGAGCTAAACCTCAAAGATTTCAAGTGTGTCTCTAACACCACGATGGACAATTTATCATGAAAAATCCAAAATACCGCCTTTGCTAATTTTCAGAATAAAAAAAGAGTTGTGATATATGTTTTTTTTTTTTAATTATTTTTTAATAATTGAATGTTTGAGTCAGCTTGCGAACATATTAACTAATTCCAAGACCCTAATATTAACAATCGAATAAATCTCTAGTTTGTATCAATATCGTTTTTTATAATAAATAAATGGCCCACATTGGTCATTTGTTCAGCTCCTAGCATAACCATCTCATTGGGTTACAAGCGCTTATTTCCTCCTTTTTGTTTAAGTGACATTGATATATTCCCAACCATCTGATGACATCAACCAAATCATTACTAGCTCAATTCTCATCTAAATTTAGTTTTAAATATACTATATATTAACCACTCTTATTGTCTTCCTAATCAACATTCCACCACTTCAAAAGTATGCAAATTGATACAAAAAGTTTTATTACAGTATTATTATCATTCCCTTTGATTATAATCATGACAGACTCCTTTTCTTAGCTTATCAGCTTATTATTAGTTTTTCAGGGTACATTATAAGGCACATATACTTTTTTGCTCAATTAGTACTTGAAAAAGAGGCATTAATAATTTCTTAGGAATCAAAACCTATTTATTTGCCTTCTAAGTTTTTCATTTGTAAATGAGATCAAACTGTTGATAATACTCGTATATTTGAAAAGAATTTGGCTTTTTCGGGGTTGATTATTTAGTTCAGTCCAAAAATTATGAGAGACGATAATTTCTTGACTAGATTATCTAGTCAATTTCAGAGAAGTCCAACTCATTTGTTCAGTTCAATTCAAAAATTATGAGAGATGACAATTGATTAGTTTCAATTCATTTTAAAACTAATTTTCTAATGCTCATACACCCTGCATCAAGTCAAGAACCGACTTGCCATCATGATTTAAAAAAAAAAAAAAAAAAAAAAAAGAAAAAAAATTGCACCGTAACAATTTCATTAATCAATTTTCTTCAAACGTATCAAATTTTTAAGGGAAAATTACACTTTAAATTTGTCTTTATTACAAATAGCCCCTTGAGAATCTAAAATTTACATCTATCCTTTTGTTAGAATTTGTCAGATAACGCATTTAACAGAAAAATTAAAATCACTTTAAGCCACAATTTATTAAAGTCCAAGCAAATTGTGCTATTTTTACACTTTCCACCAGAAAAGCAAATATAGAATTAAAGGTTTACCACCCAAAAAAAAAAAAAAAAAAAAAAAAAGGCAAAAGGCAAAAGGGGAACATGACGTGTAGAAAAGACATTTAAAGTTTGCAAATCACACAGAAAAAGCAAAACATAATATTCTCCAATGGAACCCCGGAGT
Organism: Camellia granthamiana; assembly: GCA_036172215.1. Taxonomy (NCBI): domain Eukaryota; kingdom Viridiplantae; phylum Streptophyta; class Magnoliopsida; order Ericales; family Theaceae; genus Camellia; species Camellia granthamiana. Next base: position 155,668,425 of record CM069906.1, read on the forward strand.
GCTAGGGTTGAGAACATCAATGGTGGCCAAGAATTTAACATGGAGAAAGAAAAAATATGCTTAAAATGATTAAGATAGATCTACAAGAATAAAGGGGGCTCCCAAAAGTTATTTGTTTCCAAACTGAATTTAAAAAAAAAAGAAGAAAGGAAGAATTGCAAATCAGTAGAAAGAAATTAAATGAAAAAAATATGAAAGTGGAAGGGAAGTCTGTGCTTAAGTAAAACTGCCAGTAAAATAGTAATTTTTACTTGTACCAGAGCATAGTCTCACTTTCTCACTAATTTACAATTTTTCCAGAGAATTATCCATGAGCACAGAGACAGAGATGTATTTAAAAACAAAACACAACCATAACTTGTGAAATCAAAGAATAATCACAATAGAAGCAAACAAAATTTAATGATTAAAGCATATCCTCAAAACAGAAGCAATTGCTTTTCTCCGCCTAATATGTTTTGCTTCAGCTAAACTCAACACTTACATTAATGTTACACAGGTTACAAGTTAGAAAAAATAAAAATAAAAAAATAAAAAAAAACCTTGGGTTAAGCCGTTAAAAAATGAGTGATAAACACCGATAAACTGACAAAACAGGGGGGAGAAAAAAGGAAATAAAGAAAAAGCAAGCTAATATACAAAGAATGGCACTAATTGTATGCTCTAATCTACATTTTTGTGTATAGAACATCTATTAAGAAATCCATTTAACTGTTCTATTGGTTTCAAAAGTAGAATTTATGGAGAATTGATCAAAAAGAGAAGATCAAAAAAAGCAAAAAGTATTACATAAAGCCATATAAACAGCCAACATAGTAGACCCTAATTAAGTTACCAAAATTGGAGCACATAATGTATCTGTTGCAAATTTTACAAACTTCAAGTGAATAAACTATTAAAAGCAATTTTCAAATAGAACTGTGCATACCTTTCTCAATGTCCAAGTTGCCCTTTGATGCTTCAAGATATGTGCAGTATATCCGAAACTTGAATTCCAAGTGCTCCAAATTTTATTTCGGAAAATTACACAATAGTCCGGGAGTACCACGTGACCGTAATCCTCACCAATTATCATTCATTATATCTTTATATTCCTCAATCACCTAATATAATGCCTCACTTACCTACTTTCTTCATCAATCACAATATCAAAGAGTACCGTGTGTCCATACTTCAGAACTATTGAATAATTTGCAGCTCCCCAAATTTATTTATTTATTTATTTTTTGGGCTGACTTGATTTGGGTTGAATTGGTTCAGTGGACTTGGTTTGGTGACTAGCTGATCAGATAAAGGAATGAGTAAATATGGGTGGATTCTATTTACACCTAAAAAATCATTTAATACCCAAAAAAATCATTTAGTACATCTAATTTTTCAATACTCAATATTAAATTATTAAATATATAATTTACTCTCAATACCTCCTATATTTTTTTACAAATTATCCTTGAATAATATAATATTTTAATTTTATAATACACTAAAATGATAACCTTAATATAAAATTAATTCAAAAAATCTATATTTATGTTCTCCCATTTATGGTAATGAAATCAAAATTTTATGTTGCTTTGTTGGGTTGAAGTTTATGAAATCAAAGGCTGTATTTTTGGTAGGAGCATTTTCAAACTATATTCTTTTCTTTTTTTTTTAATATTTATTTATTTTTTTGTTTTCCCTTAAAATCACAAAAGAAGACAAATTGGGAACTAATAATCTCAGGAAAAAACATTCTGTTTGGTTTAGATTTCAAAACACAGTTCCATCACTGATTTGAGTGTAGTATTTGGTTGCAGCTTTCAAATCATAATTTTACACCCATTTCTCAAAACTCATTTCAAACTATAATTATTACTTTTCAAAACTCATAACCAAACACACAACTCAAAACTCTTTTCAAAACTCAAAAATAACTTAATTTTTATTTTAAATATTTTTTTATTTGAAATATTTTATTTTATTTTATAGGAATATTTTTAATATTTTAATTTTCATAAAAATATTTTAATATTTTGATATTTTAATTGTAAATATTTTGATTTTCGGAATATTTTTAATATTTTCATTTTCGGAATATTTTTAATATTTTATTTTTTGGATTATTTTTAATATTTTAATTTTCTAAATAATTTTAAAATATTTTTAATAATTTTAATTTCCATACAGCCCTAAAAAATGAATTGACAAAAAAATTAATTGACGTAGAAGTTATTTGAAAAAAAAAATATTTGAAAAAAAATTTATTCAAAAAAATTACTTGAAAACAATTAATTGAAAAAAATTATTTTTTTATTTGAGTATTTTAAAAATAGTTTGATTATGATTGTTGATCAAAAATACGGATATCGAGTTATGAGTTGTGTGTTTGATTATCAATTATAGGTTGATTTAAGTTTTGAAAACTATTTTGAAAATTCATCACCAAACAAATTTTTCTTATTTCACATGTCACATCAAACTTTCAAAACTCAATTCCATATACAGTTCAAAACTCAATTCAACATTCTATTCAAAAACATAACCAAACAAATTTTCTACACTTAAATCATAATTCCACAACTCACAAACTCAAAATACAACTCATACTCTCAAATCATATTTACAAAACTCTACCACACGTAACAATAGTTTATTATTGTTTGATTATACATAGGGCAAGAGTGTAGAGTAACTCGCCTAATTCATTGAGTTGATACTGCCAAAATAATCCAGTCGACCCACTAGTTTTGAGATTGTGCGGCTCGGTGGCCCGTGGGAAAAGTTTTCAAACCACCAAGGGCAGTTCAGTTGAGGAAGAAGAAGTGATACAATACTAAACAATTATATTGATGATAATGATGACGTTAGGTGTGATGTATTGGAGATTTAGAGTGAAAAAGAAAAATAAGAAAAAATAATTAAAAGGATAAACTATTGATAGATTTTAATAGTTTGATTTAAATCTCATAAAGTCTTAGTAAAAATATTGTTAAAAGTAAATTTTTTTGATGATTTTTTACGTATGTTGTTAAAAATTGATAATTAGTGACTTTTTTTATTACAATTTTTAAGAAATAATTTTATTTTAAGATTTAATATCTATTGTTTTTATTAATAAATTTACATTAAAATATGGCAAGAATTAAAATTTTAAAACTTTAATTAGACGTACTGAAATTTTTTTTTTGTTTTGTTTTGTTGGTACAAATAGAATCACCGTAAGTATGATTGGAGTTGATCAAGTTCTGGGTATTTGGGCTGGTTGTTCGTGGTTTAAATATTCTGATTGGGCCCCAGAGTTGGGCCTAAAGATGGTTTGGTGGATTGGATAATAGAGTATGTTGGTCCTCAGTAAGCTGGTTCATGGACTTCGGTTAAAGGTATTGGGTTTTCAAAATGGTTTAGGTCAGTTTAAATGTTTGGTCTCATTGTTTGTTATGTTTAAGATTTGGGGAATGGATTACCCAATTATAATCTGGTTTTTGGTTGTTGGCTCTGCCCAAAAAAGATTTTTTAAAAAATGGAAAATTTTCAGAGTAATTATCATTTTTTTTCAGAAATTTCATATTGCTTGTGTGCCCAATCAATATTAAGGGGCTAAATGAATATATAGTCCTAATTACAAACAGATGGTAGACAAATTACAACACATCATTAACTGAGCATATAGACACATGATCTTTCTAACTTACTAGATAATTCTGGGAATTTTGGGCTAGAGTTCCCTCAATATAGGAATATAGAAATATAGGCTGATAAGTCTAAATCCAAAAATTTCATATGCAAAGTCTCCAATACCACAAATGTCCATTTTATGACCAAATGGGCTTCTAGTGTCCTATGCTGTCATGTAAACTTCTGTTTGCAAAGCATTTATTGGAGGAAACTTACGTGTAAGTTTTAATAAGTGAATTTATTATCTAATATATTTTATGATAATTATTAATATTTTTCATTAAATACTATTAAAAAATATCACTAATTGTTAAATTTCAACGATAATTTAAAAATCCGGTCACAAAAAATGTCATTAATTATAAGTTCTACCGACAGTTTAAAAAAATCATCACAAAAAAAGTCATTAATTTTTAACTTTCAGCGACAATTTGAAAAATTTGTCACAAAAAAAATTACTAATTGTAAGTTTGAACGACAATTTATAAAAATCGTGACACAAATTGTCAATTTTTAACGACATATACAAAAAAAAAAAAAAAAAATCACAAAAACTTATTTTTAAAAATGATTTTATTAGGATCTATTTTCAATAGGACTTGATGGAGATTAAGTCTAACTATTAGGACCTATTGATAGTTTACCCTTTATTAAATTACTATATATCACCACCACCACCACTACAAAAATTGAAAAGAAAAAAAATTGTAGTAGTTAATTATCTTAAGCAATGAATAGGGAAATTTTATATTACTAATATTGTATTTGATAAATTTAGAAATTAATTTGGAAAAGAAAAAATAAAATGTGTGTGAAATATAATTATATTTAATATACATTTTACCTACTTTTTCAATTTTTTTCTAAATCCCTACCTAAATCCATGACTTAAACACAGTGTAAATAGAGAAATATTTATGTCAATGTGTCCAAGTCTTTCTCAAAAAAGAATTGTCACACAAACAGACAAACATGTACCTCACATCGAGGGGTGTGAAAATGACCCGCCCACCCAAAGATTGGCCTAGCGTGACCCCCTGGGCTAGGGCCTGTGCCATTTTTTTTATGACTGGGCCATTGGGCTGATATGAGGCCTGGTGCACAGCTCGGCCTACTGGATGCCCAACTTCATTTTCAAGCTATTTTGGGGAATTTTTTTTTTTTTTTTTAAAAAATGTCAGGCCACACTCAAGCCCTAGGCTTGGCCCGACCCTACTCGATTTTTGGCAGAGGGCCGATAGGCTCGGAGATTACACTTTACCTCCGTCAACTATTGTCCCATGTCACTTCACAAATTTGAACTAAAAATTATAACACTTGACCTCCCCCATTTACTATTTTTTTTTCTTTCAAGTAGATTTTTACAATGAAAATACTTTTTTAGCTATAGAATAAAATTATATTTTACTTCTTTCTTCAAACTATTACCTAATATCATTTTACTCTCTCAACTAAAAAAATATTACATTTTGTCACATTGAATTATAAATTGGGAAAATAACTAACCAGTAGTAGGTTGAAGAATAAATATCAATTCCATGAAAAACTTTCCGAGTTTTAACTTTTAAAGTTTATCATTAATATTTAAATATATTTCTTTAACATCCACTGAAATGGTATTTTATTAATGTAAACATTTTATTAAAGACCTGTTTTCTTAAATAGTTGAAAAGTGGACAGGTGACTTCTGCATGGCATCTCAAGTGAAACATGCTTAACATGATAATATCAGTCGATTTTTGATTTAGATGTTTACTTTTTAAGTACATATCCTATATTTTCTAGTATTGAAAGAACATTTTTTTTTTTTTTAGATTTATTTAAAAATATTTTTACTGTTTATTTGCATATTAGCTGCATTTATTGTTATTATTTTTTTAAGTTTGACTAATATAAATTTTGTTTTATTAAAGAGAAAAAATAAAAAAAAAAACAAAAAACAAAAAAAACGAAAACTAAACAATTTGTCCGACCATTAAATTTCATAGGAAAAAATGTCTTTTCAATTCACTTTGTGAACTGGATACTGCTATTCGGGTTTTTACGATCTACGGTGGTTGTCGTTTCGATAATTCAAATAGTTTATTTTTAGGCCACCGTATTTAGATCATACATGAAAAAAAATTAAATTGATTCAATAACCATAATTATGATATTTTATAACAATTATTTGCAAAAAATTGAATAACAAATATTATTTAAAAACCAAAATGCGATAAACTAAAATAGTTATAATTATTGAATTCACCTGATTATATATATATATATATAAACTATATATTATCATTTAAAAAATAAACTATTTGGGTAATCAATTTGAAACCAGTGATACGTTCTTGACTTTATGCACCGAAGAGAATCTGCCACCAAGACAAATGGGTGCGAAGGTTGGTAGTATTCACGTGTTAAACCCGTGGTCTTGTCGGCGTGCGCTGCCATTTAAGCAGCCAATGTCGTCATCTATTTTCTCACGCTTTACTCGTTTTTTAATAAATACATGGTGAAATTAAATTCAAAGTTTTGTAGTTTATTATTTGAGTAATTTTAATCTATTATTTTAAAATTTGATTTTTTTAATATTATGTTAATTTAATATTCTTAAAATGTTTGAATTGTTGGTATTTAATTTGAAATGAATTAAATCATTGATTTATGTTTAATTTCGTTAGTGAATGTTACTAGTTAAATTAAATTAACATATTATGAAAAAAATAAATGACATAATTAATACAATTGAAAGTATAAAAGAAAATTAAAATAATAAGTAAATTACAAGGAGTGTAGATATTATTTACCTTGACTATGTAAAATATGTTTACGGTGAAACTTTACGTTCTAAACCTAGCTCAACTGAGCTTTTTTAGATGCTTGGTGTATGTCATTTTAAGTTAAGAATTGATAATAAAAAATTAGAAGTAAAAAACTCCCATTTCATAAGGTAATCAACTCATTTAAATTATTTTTATTTAATAAACTATAAATAAAAATTGTACCAAACAACTTAATACAAAATCTTAAAATAAAAAAAATAAAAAAATTATTAACAGTTGAGGTAAACTGCACCAAATAATCCTTTCAGATTGGTAAACCAAACCAACACAAAACTCTGGACATTTATTTTATAATAATTGGTGTATGAACTTGCTAACCGATTCATTTTCACAAACTTTGGGACAAACATGAAAATTGAAAAATTGTTATAGTTACCAACTCTGTCTAAATGTTTTAATCAGGAACTGTCACATATAACTGATTCACACACGTATGTCTATATCATTTATTTTGTTTCGCAAAAAATTAACAAAAAGTATTGGGTCCTATTGTCTTAATCAATAATTATCAAGCAGGAGCACTACATAGATTTGTCCTTGAAGCAAAAAATAATTTCTCAAGAAATAAGTTGTGTATTACAATTGGCAATTATCAGTGACGATGGAAGAGGAGGCTAGAAGCCGGTGATTAGAAGAAGACAAGGTCGGCAAGGTGTAACCCTAGGCATTCACACGCTATTCGTGGATGATATCCCCAATTCGATGAGTCCAAAAGGTCTGTATAAGTTGTTCACAAACTTTGGGGTTGTAAAAGATGTTTTCATCCCAAATAAGAAAAAGAAAGCAACACAGACTAGATTTGGCTTTATACGATATGACTGTCCTATTGCAGCGGAGGTTGCAGTACAGAAAACTAATGGCCTTTAGTGTGAAGATAAGAACCTGAAGGTAAAAAAGGCAGATTTTGGCAACGAATAGATAAGGAAGGAGCAAATCCCAGCTAAAAAGATACCATTGAAGCAGAGACAAGCTGTACCACGGAAGGGCAACTCAGAAGGGGGGGTACAGAGGGGTTCGTATGCTGAGGTGGTGAAAGGTACGAAGGTGAGAGGAAGTAGTTGTGATCTCAGAATTAATGCAGAGGAATATGGCAACGAGTGGTTATGTTCAAGTGCAGTAGGCAAGATGCGAGTGGGGTGCAACATTGAAGATTTAAGGCTGGAGTTACAAAACAGAGGTATGAAGGAGTTAACAATACAAGAAGGTGGGTGTAGACACCCTATTTTTGACCGACCTTGAGACTCAGACGTCACCGGTTGAGCACTCGGTGGTGTTGCATATCGTGCTCATTCAGAAGTTCCAGAGTCTCGGCCGTGAGCCCTGCCTCCGGACTTCCGAACCCTCTTCTGTACCTTGTCTCGTTTTGCGAACCAGACTCGGTTTTCTCTGTTTCTTTCCCTGAAAGGAGGGAGAGGTCCCGTAGACCATCTCTCAGTGGCCGTGGGCTACATTTCGTGGCCGTAGGCCATTTTGCCCATTTCGGAGCCCGGTTCCCGGTTTTCGGAGCCGTCAGGCCGTGTGCCTCGGTTCGGGACCGTTTAACCATCTCCGATTCCTCCGGTTTTTGTCATGCATCTCATTTACTCCCTTGTGAGGGACACTGGGGCCTGAGAGACCCACTTCGTGGTCGAATGCCATTTTCGGTGCTTAACGGCCTATTTTCGGGACCCCGAACTGCGTGTTTTGGCCCCCGAGCATTCGTTTTGCATCGGTTTTTGTTCATTTTTGGCAGGTACCTCTGTTTTATCACCAGGAAGGTCACTGAAGGGTGGGAGACCATCAATTGTCTCAGCAACCAGTTATATTCCTCCGGCGCCCTCCGACGCCCGTTTTTCTCACTTCCGAGCCAATGTTGATCACCCTAGGGCCATTTTCTTCAACCCCAAACCACATATTTGTGTTGTACACACATGGGAGGACCCTAAAAGTCTATGGCCGGCCAGTAATTCAAATTGAACCTTTTGAACCCCTCCTAAAAGTGGCCTATTCTCTCTCCTGTTTTAGAGTTGCCAATTTTGAACCACAGGATTGTGTTGAGGAGACCTGGGAGGACACCAATATCTGGTGGCCGGCCAGAAATTGTTTTGGACCATTTTGCCCCTTGGCCGGCCGGCCATAGGGGGTGGCCGGCCGGCCACCTGCAGCAAAAATACCTGGCCGGCCATGATCCCCTCAATGTGTACTTTACAGCTGTATAGTTGTTTTCCCCCAAAAATATCTCCATCCGGGGGAAAGCTTTTGGAGGGAAACTTGGTGTCATTTCCCTCCACCTTTTCTCCCCTTCTCTTGCCTTTATAACCAGCCTCCAAGACTGATTTTAGGGTTACACAAATTTCCCTAAGGGCCTTGCATGCATCTCTCTCTATTTCTCTCTCATTTTCTCTCAAAATCCCTAAGTTCCAACCACATTTCTTCATCACTACCAAGCACCACCACCACCACTCCATTTCCAGCACCTTGAGAGGATTTTCAGCAGCTAAGAGGCAGCAAACTCAAGCCAAGAAGCAACAAAAGCATTGGTCTCCAAGGGTAAGCCATTTTCCCTCTTTTGTAGCTCATTTTTGCAACAATTTCTTAGCCTATTTTCTTACTGTTTTGGGATCCGACCCTAACTGAAACTAGGCCTATTTTGAGCTATTCTACATGTTCGTTTAAGGGCTCAACCCTGTTTGAGCCCCCCATTTGGTACTTGTTTCAATACCCTCTTGTATGCCACTATTTTGCATGGTATTTTTAGCATATGTGTAATCTGTTTTGGGGCCTGATGTAAACTGAAAATAGGCCTATTTTGAGCCCCTCTACAACATTGTAGAAGGGCTCAACACTGTTGGGGGCCTCCATGTAGCACTTACCATTATACCCCTCTTTGGCCCCCATTTTTGCATGCTTTGTGAGCTTACCTTGACTTTGTTTTTAGGCCATGATCAGAACTGAAAATGGACATATTTTGACCTTCTTGGCATATCTTATTAAGGGTCTTTGGCTGTTTGGTGAATGCCTTGTATACCTCATGTTATAGCCTCTTGTTGGCCTATTTCTTGCATGGCATTTTTAGCATGTTTTTATATTGATTTGAGGCTTGTCATCTACTGTAAATGTTCATATTTTTAGGCCCTCTTCGGTGTTGTAGAAGGGTCTTTTGCCTTTTGGGCTTTGCATCTATCACTTGCTTCATTGCCTCCTTTGCGGAGCCATTTTTGTATGCCATTTTTGCCCTACTTGTGATTGCTGTTTGGTCATGTTTTGTACTGTAAAAATGTGAGTTTTGGGGCTTCCTTGCTTCTTCTTTTTCATGTCATGTTCAAATTATGCATGTATTGTATAGCTACAAGTCATTTCGGATGACTAGTTTTGCATTTCGGGAGAGATTCCTTACATTGGGTTTCATTTCGCCTCATTTCGGGGCTGTTTTGCCCCTCATTTTGCTACTGATTTTTGCATGTTTGCATGTCATATTCCGTGTCTTTGCCATGTCTCATTAGAGTGGCATTTCGGTGCCTGAGGGTCCGTTCTCGGTTTGCGTGCCCGCGGGCACATACTTCGAGGTGTCTTGTTTTCATCTAATGGCCTCCTATGTGAGTGTGGCTGAGGCTCTCTCATGTTGGTGTAAGCCCATTATTGCATTGCGTATGCCATTTCATCCGTAGTATTGTGTATGCCCGGTTATGTATTACCTCGTATAGCGTGTATGCCATTCCATGACATTGTGTATGTTAGGATCGCATATTAGTTGCATTTCACGCATATCATGCATATTGCATCATGTTTGGGATAGGAGTTAGCCCGGGCATGGGAAACGAGGTACGTTTCGCACTCCGAGTGACGGAACGTGTCTCAATTCCCAAGTCACCGACACTCCGGATTATCCGTGATGGAGTTAGGTTTTATTGTAGCATTCATATGCATTCATCCTATATTGAGTTGTGCAATTCGGCTCCTCGGCCATCATGCATCGATATGCGTGATTGATGGCACGAGGATCGATGCATGCATATATCTGTGAAATACATTGCTATGCCTCTTTCCTGCTCTCTGTTGCAGCATATCAAGAATCAGCGGTCTTCCGAAGCTTGGCGCGCTTTTCGAGAAACATTGCGAAACAGAGGTTAATTGGGGCATTCCAGTGGATTTCCACACAAGGCAGCCCAAACATACATCGTTCATCAGAAGCAATGCAGTCCTTGGCTTGCATGCCAGTTTACAGTTTTCTTAGTTAATTTGTTAATTAATTAGGGATTTGTATATTATTCGGACTGTATTATTTGGACTGTATTATTCTTTCATTTGGGACTATACATTTATTCGGACCCTCTGCGCGAGGGCAATATTGTAATAAGTGTGGGTGAGTGTGATGTATGTCTTCCAACCCCACGTCTTTCTTCCCTTTTATTTATCCGTTTATGATGGTTAGATTAGGGCATATTTCAATTAGCATACAGTATGACAGCGTGTTTGCATCATTCATCTGTTTTGCACGCACCGGGCTCGGCGCATCATACAAACTGCATTTGTATTTTAATTCCAAATTGAATACATGTTAGCTGTAGCATTCCATATGCCATGCTTAGAATAGCCGAGCCTGCTATAGTTTACATCTTTGCATGTGTTGCATTAGGCAATTCTGTGTATCTAGGATCATGCACGGATTTCTAATCAGCTTCTGTTTTGGCTTGGAGTACTCGGTGAGTTTTATGCTTTAGCACCCTTGCATGCGTGTGAGTGTTGCCATGAATAGCATGCTTGCCATGAGGCTATTTGCTTATGTGATATAACTGCCTGAATGCCTGTGGGTGAAGGTTGGGTTACTTGGATTGGAATAATTCATCAAATGTTTGTTTTAAGCCCACTAGATAGTGGCAAAACCCTGTTTTCTAAGCCCACCTGAGGGTGGCAAAATCTGCATTTTAAGCCTACCTGCGGGTAGCAAACTATCTTTCAAAAACAAACATGAAATGTTTTGTTCCAATTCAGGCGACTCAGTCTATACTTGTATGCTGTGCGCATCACATAGTAACCTAGGCTAATAACCGGAATAAGAACATACAATGTTTTCAAAATAAAATATCATGGTTAGTAGAGGCCGGTCTTTGACCGGGCGAGCGGGGGTGCTCACGAAGTGACCTTCCCCAATCGTACCCAAGTTCCCGAGCCGAGGCAACTTTGGTGATGACGGACATGTGGCCTTTGGCACCGAGTCAGGGTTTCCTAAATTTCCCAAAAATAAAATATTTAGGTGGCGACTCTGTATCTGGCAAAGCAGTCCATGTTTGGCACTTCTTTTCAAAAAATCTGTTTCTCAAAACGATTTGCCAGATTTGGACTCTTTGGTTCAAGATTAAGAACCGTGACATTTGAGTCCTTCGAACTGTAGTAGACCCAATATCGAACCAGAACCGGGGGGGGGGGGGGGGGAGTCGCACTCCTCGCCCGGGATGCGTTCGGGGACGTCTACAGTGGGGTGAGAATGGTGTACATTACTTTCAACTCGGAAGATGGTCTGAAGACTAAAGTGCATAAGATGAGAGAATGGATCTATGATTGCTGTGAAATGTTTACCAGTTGGGAAAAAGGGATGAGAATGGACAATGAGAGGTTAGTATGGCTCAATTGTTACGGGGTACCTCCTAATCTGTGGAATAGCAAGAATTATCAGAAAATAGGGGAGCTGTGCGGGGAACTAGTAGTGTTGGATGATAACATCACAAACATGGATTCTCTCAGTTGTGGAAGAATCTGAATATGCACAACTTAGCTGGAGAGAATTGATCATTTGGTGTTATTGGAATGCAGGGGTAATCTCTATTCCATCCGAGTTGTCGAGGACAGTAACCATGGTGTGGGAGCTTAAGAGGCATAATGTATCTCCCAGGAGAAGTTCAGTGAGAAGAATTCAGTGGGGTATAACAATGGAGATGATCAAAGTGTTGCACAGCGCTATGGGAATAAGGAAGACGATGATGCGGTGGCATGCACAAAGGCTGGGGTGGACACTTGTGATGACATGGCAATAAAGGAGAGGTGTGACGTGGAAAAGGGCCCAAGGGCAGAGGGTCATGCCTGTAACTCTTCATCATTATCAAGGGTAAATGAGACTGTTACAATTATGGCAGCCCACAATGTAGGAGGGACAACGTTAATTGATAACTCAGGTCTCAAGGAATGCATGAGGAAGATAGTTGGCCAAAGTGAGGGTGAGTGGGAAAGACGAAGAGATGGAGGGATGGTAGGATCTGGTGGATTTATAAGAAGCCCCAGTAACAATGATCTTAGAAGGCCCAATATTACTTCGGAGGTGGCACTGAACAAGGACCAATCTGTTGATATACGTATTGGGCCTATTATACCAAGTGATCCATACAAAGATATGAGAATAGGCCCATATCTTTTTTTTTTTTTTTTTGGGGGGGGGGGAGGGGGGACTGATAATCAACCCAGTAAACCAAGTCTTGGGCTGCAAAATGTGGCTGGAAAGTAGCCGATTGCTTTGCCTAGTATATCGCACAATAAGGAGGTACAGGTGAAACAAAAGATTGTGTTAGGATCTCAGAAAGGCCTGATCAAGGCTTTCCCACAGATCTGCAAAGAAGCAAGAATGAGTCAACATTTTGAAGGAAAAAAGAGAAAAGAGGGGCACTGTTTAGAGGTGGATTCCAAAGAGGAGCACTATTTCGTGGAGCGATTGCTGCAGTCTTAGCTTCACTTTCGTTAAGCAATAGTTCTATCAGACAAAGCAAAGTCCTCAAGGAAGCTCAGGAGACGACTCAACTGGGTAAGGCACTGGGTTTGAATTTTGAGGGATATGAAGCCGAAATTTCCAGGAAAATCATTTGTATGGAAGAGGATAATGTGGAAAGGCTGGAGGCGATGGAAAGGAAATGCGGTGATTAGCTTTCCACTACAAGGGGGAACTTAGGAGTAATTTATGTATCTGATGAAGGTTTTATCATGGAATGTGAGAGGGCTTGGCAGGGTGGAGAAAAGAAGACGGGTTAAGGAATTCCTAAAAAGAAAAACAGTAGATATGGTTTTGTTCCAAGAAACTAAGAAATCAGAACTAGATGAGAGTTTTGTGAGGTAGGTGTGGCCTAATGATTTACTAGAGTTCATGGCTGTAGATGCGGAAGGTAATGCATTCGGTTTGCTATGCATATGGAACCTTGTTGTGTTTGCTCTCAAGGAATGTTGCAGTTCCAGGAGAATTGTTCTGTTGGCAGGTTTGGTTTATTCTAGTCTTGATTGTGTTATTGGGAATATTATGCCCCAAATGAGGATGTAGAGAGAAGGTGTGTCTAGGGGACACTATCTAGATTGAAAGAAGTTTTTCCTAAACCTTGGTGCCTGGGTGAAGATTTCAATGAAATAACATCAGTAGTAGAAAGAAAAGGCTTCCTAAGGAAGGACAAGGGGAAAGTTGAGTTTAGTAATTTCATTAATAGCGTAAAACTCTTAGATATCCCTATGTTAGGTAGGCAGTACACATGGAGTAATTCTCAGAACTGGAATAGACTTGATAGATTCTTGGTGAATCCAGAATGGCTAATGTGGTTCAAATTAAAGGTTTGGGGATTACCTCGACTTCTATCAGACCATTGCCCCCTCTTACTGATGGAGGATAAGAGAGATTGGGGTCCAAAACCTTTAGGTTCATAAATGCATGGGCTCTTCATTCTTCATTTCTCAAGGAAATTAAAAGGGTCTAGGACAACACGCAGGTGGCAGGATAGGCTGGGTACATCATAATGACTAAATTGAGAGCGTTGAAATTGGCGCTGAAAAATGGAACATAAAGGTGTTTGGGAACGTGGATTCTAAACTTATGGCGGCTGAAGAAGAAATGCATTCCCTAGACCTCCTTGCTGAATCTGGAAACCTCACTGAGGAGGAAGGTGTAAGAAGATAGGAGGTAAGAGGCCTAGTGGGAAATTTCAGAAAGAGAAAGGAGTGGATATGGCTACAAAAATCAAGGATGGATTGGGCTTTAAAAGGAGATAAAAACACTAGATTTTTTTTCATGTAATGGCAACTATAAGACAAAATAGGAACATGATAAATTCTATACAGTTTGGAGGGATTGCATTGGAGGAGCTAGCGGAAATCAAACAAGCAGTATACGACCATTTTAAGTCCCATTTTGATGAGATGTGGAGTTTAAGGCCTAGAATGGGAGGGTTGTGTAAGAGGGTGGATCCAACTTTAGCAAATGACATACTGGAAAAAGAGTTCACTAAGGTAGAAGTTTGGATAGCAATAAAGGGCTGTGACGGAAATAAAGCGCCAGGTCCAGATGGATTCAACATGCATTGTTTTCAAAAAGGGTGGAAAGTCATGAAAAAGGAAATAATGCATTTTATGAAGGAGTTCCATAGTAATAACAGATTGGGGTATGGAGTGAATTGTTCTTTTGTAACTTTGGTTCCTAAGAAGGACAACCCAGTTGATATTGGGGACTTTAGGCTTATTAGCTTAATTAATTCTGTTTATAAAATCTTGTCCAAGGTGCTGGCAAATAGGTTTAAACAAGTTTTACTTGCAGTAGTTGATCATGTACAATCTGCATTTTCGGGAGGGAGAAACATTATGGATGGGGTACTTATTGCTAATGAGGTTGTAGATTGGTGGAAAAAATCGAAGAAGAAGGGTCTAATCCTTAAGTTGGATTTTGAAAAAGCTTATGATTCTATAAATTGGAATTTTCTACTTCAAATGCTTGAGAAGTTTGGGTTTGGATCAAGGTGGATTGGGTGGATGAAGGAGTGTCTCGCTTCAGCAAGAGTATCAGTACTAGTGAATGGCTCTCCATCTACTGAGTTTTGCCCTAAAAGAGGGCTTAGACAAGGTGATCCACTCTCACCTTTTTTATTTAATGTGGTAGCTAAAGGTTTAAACATCCTACTGATAAGAGCTAAGGAGGTGGGACTGTTAAAAGGTGTGGAAATGGGTCCTGGGAAGATAAATGTTTCTCATTTGCAGTTTGCGGATGATACTATTCTACTATGTGAAGCGAAGTGGTCTGAAGTGAGTGCCATTAAAAGAATATTGAGATGCTTTGAAGTGATATCTGGGTTAAGGATAAATTTTCACAAGAGTGTAGTGTATGGAGTGGGTGTGGATGAGGAGAGGGTGCAATAGTTTGCCTCTACACTTAATTGTCTGAGACAAAAACTTCCACTCAAATATCTAGGGCTACCACTTGGAGCAAATCCTAGCAGGAAGAAAACTTGGAAACTAATCATTGATAAGTTTAAAAAGAAATTATCAAGCTGGAAAAGAATATTACTGTCATTTGCGGGTAGAGTGGTACTTATAAAATTTGTTTTGGCTGCCTTACCAGTGTATTATATGGCAATTTTCAAAATGCCGGAATGTGTTGCTAAGGAGCTTGATAGGTTGCAAGCAACTTTTCTATGGAGGTGATACAGCCACTCGAAGGAAAGTTCATTTGGTAAAATGAAAGGATGCCACAGTGGATAAGAATAAAGGGGGATTGCGGATCAGAGATTTAAGACTTGCAAATGTATGCTACTCAAATGGTGGTGGAGGTTTGCTATCGAAGAGGGTGCATTATGGAAAACAGTGGTGTGTAGTAAATTTGGATATTCATGAGGGAAGTGGTGGCCCTCAGTAACAGATTTAAGTCTTGTTTCAAAATTTTGAAAGGACATTGTCAATATAGCTCAGTTTAGTCCAAACTTGTTTAGTTTCTTTATGGAGAATGTAGAAATCACAATTGGTGATGGGAGGAGGATCAAGTTTTGGGATGATAATTGGATTTCGGACTCTAGTCTTAGGATACAATTTCCTAGACTGTATCAATTATGTACAGAGAAGGGAAGCTCATTGAGTGAAATCCTGGTAAGGAGAGATTTGTCAAATAAGTGGTGTTTTAGTTTCAGAAGAACTCTTTATGCTTGGGAAGAAAATGAGGTTCTAAGGCTTAATGCTATGCTAGGTACTGGGCCAAGATTACAGTTGGAGCAAGGGGATTCTATGAGATGGAAGGCAGGAAATGCAGGTGTATACAAGGTAAGTGTTGCTTATAAATGGTGTGAATTGTTGAATGGACAAGCTTCCAGTTCAACTGGCCTGATTTGGAATAATTTTTCTCCTCCTAAAACCAAGTTTATCACTTGGCTAGCATAGAAAGGCAGATTAAAGACAGCTGAGTTTTTGAGTAGAATTGGTGTGTTAAGGGGTAATGCTGATTTGTACTGTGTGTATTGTAAAGGGGAAGTGGATGCTCTCAATCACATTTTACTATTCTGTCCGTTTGTGTGGCAAGTATGGTCATGTATGATTCAGTGGTAGAGGCTGCAATGGGTAGTACCAGGGTCAATTGAGGGTCTGCTACAATGGTGGCTGAGCTGGAAGTTTAAAAAGAAGGAAAAACAAATCTGGAGAGCTATTCATTTAGCTGTGATCTGGTCAATTTGGAGATGTAGGAATGAATGCATTTTTTTTGGTTTACAACCATGTCTAGGGGAATTATGCGAACTACTTAAAATAAGGTTAGCTCTTTTGTTGAAGTAATATGATCATAGATGCCTTTATTCTATTAATGATATTGTCTCCAACATTCAACAAGGCAGAAGAAGCTACTAAAAGTTTAGTAGGCTGCAGTGGGGTTATGAGGAACATATTTGTTGTTTGGGAAGGCTGAACTGATAAGGTGTATTTCAAAGGGTTTGTGGATGCTCCAGTAAAGGGCTTCTTGCTAATGTTGATGTTGTTGTTGATATACTACTTTTGTTGGTGTTAATGCTGAGAGGAGACAGAGCAAATCAGGAGCTCTGTTTTGTTGAAAGATTGGTGCTATTGCTGGTTTTTTTGGTGCTGCTACTGGTTTTTTGTGGTAGAGCAGATCAGGAGATCTATTTGGTTGAAAGATTGGTGCTGCTGCTGGTTTTTTTGAGTGCTAGTAGTTAAAGAATTGATTGATGTTGGGGACCTATCTGACTTGATTAAAGTAAGGGTGGCTATTTGGCTGGTTCCATCAGCAGGGTTGCAGTGTTGATTTTTTTTTTTTTTTTTTTTTTGGTTTTGATAATGCTGAGTTGCTGTTTTTGTTAATGTTGTTGCTGTTGCTTTCTGGATGTATCCACAGTTGCATGGGGTGATTTTGTCATTGGCTGCTGGGGTTGTTGGTCATTGTAGTATTCTGATTGTTTTTTTTTTTTTTTTTTCCTTGTTTTGTTTTGCTCTGATGGTTGGTTACTCACCAACTTGGAGCCTGGAGTGTGTGCTTGCAGATGATTTTGTGTACATCTTAGTGCCAACCTGGTTGGGATCTTGATATATCTCTGTGATGCTTTTTGCACCCTTATCTTTATTGATGTTATGTATCATACTTTCTATGTTTTCCATCAATAATGTTCTTTTTCTGCTGATAAAAAAAAATGTACAAGGGTTCTAGTGTGTATACATATATTGTTGGAAATTTGATTTTTATAGGCTTATTTTGGACTAACTTTGAGCCCAAAATTGAGTGGGTTCTTGTAGGCGTCCCCGAACGTCCCGGGAGGATGATTCCCGTTTGGTTCGTCTGTGGGTCTACTACAGTTCGGACTCAAATCGTCACGGTTCTAAATCTGAACCAAAGAGTCCAAATCCGGCAAATCGTTTTGAGAAAATAGATTTTTAGAAAGAAGTGTCAAACATGGACTGCTTTGCCCGATACAGAGTCGCCATCTAAATATTTATTATGGGGGAATTTAGGAAACCCTGACTCGTTTGCCTAAGGCCACGTGTTCATCATCACTAAAGTTGCCTCGGCTCGGGAACTTGGGTACGATTGGGAAAGGTCAGCTATGAGCACCCCCGCTCGCCCGATCAAAGATCGGCCTCTACTAATCATGATATCTTGTTTTAAAAACATTAAGTGCTCTTATTCCGGTTAATTAGCCTAAAATTACTACGTGATGTGCACAGCAAAACAAGTATAGACTAGATCGCCTAATTTAGAACAAAGCATTGCATATCCATTTGTTTGAAAATGGTTTGAGATTTGCTACTCGTAAGTAGGCTAAAATACGGATTTCAATGAATTATTCCAATTCAAACAATCCAATCTTCACCCACAGGCATTCAGGCAGTTATATCACATAAGCAATTAGCCTCATGGCAAACATGCTGTCATGGCAAACACTCACACGCATGCAAGGATGCTAAAGCATAAAAGCTTACCTAGTATTCCAAGCCAAAACAGAAACTAGTTAGTAATCAATGCATGATCCTAGTTCATATTAAGATGGCTAATGCAACACAGGCAAAATGCAGCTAGAATAGGCTCGGCTAATCTAAGATGGCATATGAGATGTTACAAATAACATGTATTCAACTTGGAATTGAAATACAATACAGTTAGTATGATGCGCCGAGCCCGGTGCATGCAAGACAAATGTATGGATGCACACATGCATAGCATAAGGTATGCTAATTTAAATATGCCCTAATACTAACCATCAAAAGCAGGTAAGTAAAAGGGAGAAAGAAGTGGGGGTTGGAAGACATGCACACACGCACCCACACTTATTACAAATTCGCCCTCGCTCGGAGGGACCAAAAGAATAATACAAATCAATTAACCTACAAGCTAATTAAATATTACAGACCACTTAAACTAGTTAAGCAAATTAACTAATCTAATGAAAGCAGTAAAAGGCCTCGGGAAGAGGGATGCACGCATACTCGGATTGGCTTTGCCCGGAAATCCATTGCCATGACATATGTTGCCTTTGGTTACACTGCTCTACACCTCTGAGACTTGCACAAATCCCAAGGATGCTCCAGAACCACCTTCTGGGCACTGTGGAAGGTCACCGGCCAAAAGTAAAGGCCACCGGCCATCCATCGACCATGGATATTGATATCGGCCACAAATGTTTGGTCGATCGGCACTATAGATGGCCGACCGGCCATATCTTCCTGCAGAAACCTGTTTTGACAGCAGTAGAGGACAGACAGGGCATGGCAATGCATTTCAAAGCAGATGTTTGCACAACCACACTCCATATCATGTTTAAGATTCAAGGGAGTATGGTGCTCGACCCTCGGACCACCAATCGCGCATTTCAATGCGTAATGGCCCAAGAAGCCAAGCTGTGCATTTTAATGTAAGATGTAATGCACACAAACACATAAAGGACCCAAACCTCAATCATGGTGATTTAAGAGGCAATGCATGCATGCCAAATGCAACCTAAGCATGTGAGCTAAATATGCAATATGAGCATGCAAGCAAGTAATGTACATTAGGCATACAACCTAAACAAACAAGCATGCAAGGCATGAAGCAATGTAACAACATTTGAGCAACATGCAAGAGGTGGACTTAGACTAATTTGGGCAGCTCTCAAATAAGCCCAAAACAGTGGCCAAATGCTATGGAAATGAGGGCGAATGTTCATACAAACATGCATGCACACATGGTCCAACACTTAAGCACAAAGAAGCAACTTTTAAACACATTTAAAAGAGACTATTATAGACAAATGGCAAGCACATTAAACTCCGAAAAATACGTGAGGGATGATGCCAAATCAACCTATCAATGCAAGCAAGGCATGCAACTATGTCCAAAACTCAAGGCAAGCCAAGGGGCTTAATCCATGGCTATATGAAGCAAGTCCCAAAGGGCCGAGGGGACTCAAAACAGTCCCAATGTAGGTCGAGACAAGGCCTAAAACAAACTTAGATGGCATCTAAATGGCCTACACAAGGAAGCATACACAAAGGTCCAAACATGGGGTATGAAACACCAACCTCTTAAAGCATTAAAGGGGCATCACATGCAAGCATACAAGCATACAAGCATGGAGCAAGGGCTGAAATATCATAACTAATGGTGCCAAACCACTGAAATGATGCAAATAGAGCATGGTAGAGGAGCCAACACTCAAAGCATACAAGCTAGATTGCATGGTAGCTATACAAAGTAAGTCATGGATGACCCAAACAACCAAAATCAGACCTAAATCATGCCAAAATATGCATAAAAGCTTCATAAAGCTAAGCCAAAATCATGCTAGAAACAAGGCTCAAAGCACAAAGCATGTTAAGGCAATTTCATGGCATTACAAGACAAGTATGCTAAGCATGCATGGTGTGTCTAAACCAACTTAAAATAGTGCTATATCATAGCAAAATAAGCACAAATAACACTTAAGACATGGCCAACATGAACTCAAGAATAGTGCTCACACATCAGGCTAAAATGGCACATTTTGAAGACAATAAGGAGAGGGGATGGCCCTCTCCTTCTTAGGACCTTAAAGCACCATCTCCACCACTAAAATCCCTCAAGATTTCAGTGGTGAGGAGGCCCAAACAAGGTGGTCCCGGAACTCACCAAAATAGCACAAAATGGGGGCCAAACAAGGCCTAAGAGGGGTCAAACAACCCCAAACAATAAAGTGACCTTAAACAACTATTTTAAGCACTAAAAAACAACACTTTTTTCAGTTTATGATAAAGCCCAAAACAGCATGAAATATAGGTTAAAGACTAGTGCAAGATTGGGGAATATAAAGTAAATAGTGTTAGCCTTGAAGAACACTTCAAGAACAGCAAGCTCAGCCCTCTTCTTCTGATCAAAACCGACCCAAAGCTCAGCCCTCTTCTTCGAAGTATGGTGTAATACTATGTGTTCAAGTGCAAAACTAAGAACAAACTACACTTTTAAGCCCTCAAACACACACAAATGAAGAGAGAGAGGGTGTATATATCAGAATATATGTATAATCTCTGGTTTTTTGCTGAACCAAAACAAAGAAGAGGGAAGGTCTCCTTATATAGGCAAGACAAAGGGCCAAAGCTTCTAAAGGAAGCCAAATGAAAAGGGTCAAGGCTTCCTAAAGAAGCTAAGGTAAAGGGACCAAGGCTTCCTGAGGAAGCTGAGACAGGGTTCAAGCTTCTTGAGGAAGCTTGAGCAAAGGGTGCAAAGCTTCTCCAAGAAGCTTGAGTAAAAGGGTGCAAATGGTGCAAAACAGCCACACACGTGTATGGGGGGAGAGTCTGTGCACTCCAGCTGGCACAGCTGGCATGCACCATGCCTGAAAAGGGCAAAAAGGTGGTATCGGCCAGAAAAGGAGACAATCGGCCAAATATATGGTCGGCCGGCTACAATAAATGGTCGGCCTGCTACTTATTTGGCCGGCCGGTTAAATTGATGGCCGGTGGGTGGTTTCCAAGGCCAAAAAGTGGTCAGTGGATGTCTAGACTGAAGCCCCAGAAGTTAGCTTTCCAATGGCGTAAACCTTCCATTAAAATTCCTCCTGTGCAAAAAGTTATGCCCGTTTTGGTGAAGCCGCGCAGATTCGATCCAACCGGATTGATCCCCTACTTCAACCAATCATATCTCCCCCATCCGGACTTGGCTTTAAGAGATTCTAGAATGCAAAATGAAGCCCCGGAAGTCTTCTTTCCAACGGAGGTGGCCTCATAGCTAAAATCCAAGTATGCAAATGAATAAGCCCGATTTAGCGAGGGCTGCTCGACTCTCTCTCTTACCCGGATCCTTGCCGAACTTCTTCTCCAACTTGGTTTCTCCCCTCTTCTCCTCTTTTCTTCAACTTCAAACCCCTAAGTAAGGTGTTTTGAAAGATTTTTCAAAGATTTCATCTCTCTTTCATTCATTTCCACTTTGTCCTTGCTCGGTTTATCGAAAAGCGCATTATTTGACAAAATGTGAGCCTCGGAACATTGTAGAAACTTTATTTTCAAAACATTTTGAAAGAGAGGGTTTTAAGATCTAAAATCTTTTGATCAAGATTGTTTTGATCCAAAAGGGGGATGGAGTTGGGATTTGACTCTCTCATTGCCGAAGAAATTAAATCTTTGCCCTGCACACCTTTTTCCACCAAGTAAACCATCAGTGGTGCTCAAGTCTTAAGGGCGGTCAAAAATGGGATGTCTACAGTTCCACATGTCTTTTGAGGTGGATCCGAAGAGGTGATGTGTTCTTTGCCGCATGACAAGTTACACGGTGAAAACGGTTCGTCAAAACAATTTATAAGTGAATGAGAACTTGATGTTGTTTTCGGGTTCATGGAATGGACAATTAAAAAATTAAATGTAAGTTTTCTTGTAAGGCTTGTCCCACATCGAAATTTTAAGAGAGCTTCTGTATGTATATAAGCTCTAGGTGGCAACACTTGGGTTGGGCCCCAAGGGGCATCCCAAGTTTGTAGAAGGGAGACAAATGAAACCTTGGCCCAAACCACCACGCGCACGCCACCGCCGTCCGACCGGCCAGCTAAGCCAAGTCGTACCGGGCGCAATTGTAGGTCGGGTCGATTCTAACATTAATGTTTTGGACAAAATTAATTATTTGAATTTTTTCAAATTCTTACAGGAAATTTTTTGAATTTGAATTCAAATTTTTGTCCAAAATTTATGCCTCTTCCAAATTCCATAACAGATTCAAACTGCTAGACAGATTCAAAATTGCCCAGCAATTTCTGGACAGATTCAAAACTGTTGCAGTTATCTGTTCAAATTTGAAACTGCACATATTGAATTCAAAACCAATCTGTTCATTCAAAATTCACACCTGTTTAGATAGATTGTTTGGTCACATTTTTGCCTATAAATAGAGGCCATTTCCAGTAGTTTTTTTTTTTTTTTGCATCCGAAAACAATCTGGAAAATTTTTTTTTTTTCATTTTTGCTGTCCAGATTTTGCTTTGTTGCATATATATTCTTCATATAATTTTAGGAAAAAAATTTAGAGAGTATAGAACACATGTTTTGTTCGCCGTACAAGTTGTTTGGAGTGCTACTACAATTTTTGAAGATGATTGTATCCTGGGAGATAGACGTCTTTTAACTGTAAGCACCGTAGTAGGGCGAATCTGTCTTAAGGATAAAGTGTCACACACTCGACTTGATCTTTTTGTACTTTTACATTTCGGTAAAATAAATTCTGTAAGTAATTTATTTTTGTTTGTTTGATTTGTTTCAAGTTATTTATTTTATACAAAAGATTATTCTAATATATATATATATATATATAGAGAGAGAGAGAGAGGGAAAGAGGGAGTACAGAGAGAAAGATTAGAGAGGTTAGAAGAAAATGTGTTTGTATGGCAAAAAAGTGATAGAGTTGAGGAGACAAGAAACACTTGGGATGTGCCCCTTTTGTGGAGGGAATGTGGAAGCAGTGGACTATAAGGGTCAGTGGAGGTTTTGCTTCATGCCCATATGTTTCACCATTAAGAGGAAGTACATCTGCACTCTATGGGTGTGTTTGATTGGACAAACTGGATAAGGGGAGATTAGAATCCATCATACTGGAATCTTGGGATTGTGAATCCCCCAGACTATTTGGTTGGATTGGATGTGTATCCCGTGTTTGTTTTTTCATGGGATTAGATGTCTGGAAAAGACTATTTTTAGTGAATCCAATATTTGGTTAGACGGACTGGATAGAATAAATGAGCAAAAGACTATTTTACTCTTTTTCAATTGTTTACTAAGTAATAGCAATATTAAACATATCTTTAATATTTTAATTATTTTTAGCTACATTAAATAAAATTTTATTTTATTTTATTTTTTACACAATTAAATAAATTTATTTTTTTTAAATTAAATAAATAAAATATCAATAAAAATATATGTTATTGGGAGACTTATTTATAAGTCATTTTTCAGACACTTATGCTAGGCTAAGTCCTGTATAATTTCTTATAGAGTCTCAAGTCCTATTTAGATAGAAATGTATTCCACAGGATCCTACATAAACGTAACGTGACGTGACACTTACATAAACGTAACGTAACGTGACACCTACATAAACGTAACGAGACATCTACATAAATGTAACGTAACGTGTCATGTTACGTTTCGCAAACTTAATGAGTTTTTATTTTTTAAAATTGAATGTGAAAATGTTGCTGATTTATGTTGGTGTCACGTTATGTTTTATATAAATATGATCTATGACAACATTTAATTTCCTAAATTGAATGTTGTCATAGATCATAGGTGTCACGTTACGTTACGTTTATATATATATGATCTATAGTAACATTCAATTTCCTATATAGAAATTGAATGTTGCCATAGATCATATGTCTCACGTTACGTTTATGTAGGTGTCACGTTACGTACAGGTGTCACGTTACGTTTATGTAGGTGTCACGTTACGTTACGTTTATATAGATATGATCTATGGTAACATTCAATTTCCTATATAGAAATTGAATGTTGCCATAGATCATATGTGTCACGTTACGTTTGTGTAGGTGTCACGTTACGTTTATGTAGGTGTCACGTTACGTACAGGTGTCACGTTACGTTACGTTTATATAGATATGATCTATGGTAACATTCAATTTCCTATATATGGATTTACTATTATTTATGATATTAACAATTAATATTGAGGGTAAATGTGTCAACAAACTTTCCACAGGACTTATGGGAACATAAATTTTTTAGTAGGACCATATGTAGCATAAGTCTCCCTAATAATTAAAATTTGAAATAAATTTATTTTTTAAAATAATAATAATTAAGTAATGAAATTAAATAAAACATCTATTAAAATTTAAATAATGAAATTAAATAAAATATAAACAAAAATTTAAGCCAAAATATCAATAAAATATCTATAAAAAATTATTTAAAAAAATTAAATAAATAAAACATCAATAAAAAGTTAAATAAAATTATTTTATTTTTAAATTAAGAAGTTTAAATTTTATTGAATTTTATTAAATATAATACATAATTAAATAATAGAGGGTCAAAATGATCATTTCACTACCTAATCTGAATAGTGGATAGTCCCTCGAAATTCCCCCCCCTAAGGATAGTATAGTCATATTAATGTGTGTGTGTCTGCATATAGTGGCCCACATGTCATATTAATTTTTATTATATTTTTATATAAATATTATTTATATATTTAATTAGTAATATTTGGATAACTAACATGTGATTTACCCACTATCCAATATGATGATTTCATGAAAGTTACAATTGATGGTAAGAAGTTATAAGAAGTTACTATGGATCATAGATCCAAATCTATCTATATATGCTTTTGGTAGTTATCAAAATGGAGACGTTGTTTTCATAATAGAATAGACTTGAAATTTTGTTCCTTCCACTTCTCTATATTGTTCTACGAGAATGCGTTTGCATATTTGTTTCAAGACTTCATCACGTAATGCTAGATTCAAAGAGTTAAACAATATGGTAGGGGATATTTCTCTTTCTTATTAAATTATTTTAGTTATAATTACAATGTATGCATCAATTTAATGTTTCCATTAATTTAGATTGGAGGCATATATAATGTATGCGTCAATTTAATGATCATGTCCCGGCCGTGGAACTTATTACAGATTTTGTTCGATAATTTAACTGTTCACTTGGTAGATATAATATTTATAATCTATTTAATTTCTCGTATTTGTTACTAAAAGAAAATGAATGGCCTATTTTAAAAATATACTGTCATTAATTTTTTTAGAAACAAATGTGAAAAATTGAATAGCATACACTTACTGAATTGACTTTTTTTTTTTTTTTTTTTGAAATGATACACATAAAAGACTTTATAAAATAAACGATTTAAATCATTAAAACGGGATCCATAGAATTGGATCTACACTCTCCGATCCAAATTAAGAACTGAAGGGGAGCAGGTCCATCAATTTAATAGCATAGATCAATTTAATAGCATACATTCAAATCTAGAAAGTACATGTTGACAAGAAAGTACATGTTAACATTGTTGCTTTAAAAAGTGGCCAGAGTGAAAAAGATCTGGAAGTCGTGTTTTTTTTTTAGCAAAAAAATAACTTTATTGATGAAGAATAAAATACATACATATGAGATTATATTAATAAAGGGAGGGAAGTGTGAAAAACATCAAAGCAAATCAAAGCGATTCCAACTTTGACACCTAGAAAAAAGTCCAATCATTTACTAGTACAACCACCAACGGCCGGTGAGAAACCAATAACAACAAACTAAAGAGCAACAAGAACAAAACAAAACAAAAAAACAACAAAACTCGATAGTTACTATAATAGATACTTACAAAAAAATAAATAAATACATGAAATAAAGTCGCGATGGATAAAAAAGATATGCTTAATATTCAATAATTTTAAATTACGGTCACATAGCAGGTAATAAGCTTTTTAATTGGTTAAAAGGACCAATGAAGTATATCCTAGTTTTTATTTATTTATTTATGAAGCACCACTATTCACTACTACCATGCTCAAGTTTAGCGCTTCTATTCATCACATGTTTTTTTCATCCAGTTTTACTAACTCCTCTAAAATACTTAACAAAAAATGAGCACCGATTGAACCATATTTAAAAAATAAAAAATAAAAAATGAGCCTCCAGGTAAGAAGAACAACGGGATAATAAAAGTTCTACCCTATAATTCTGTTGTTCACATATTGCAAAAGGGTTAAATATACAAAAATAAAGAGAGAAAAAAATCATATGCAATTTATGTTTTCTTTGTAAATAAAATGTCAATTCATAAATTCTGAAGATATATATGAGTCAAAAATTCAAATAAAGAGACAATTTACAAATCAATTTTTGGAGGTAAGGGTTGTGGGGGCTAGAAGGAGACAATTTACAAGTCAATTTTGGAGGTAAGGGTTGTGGGGGCTAGAAGGAGGTTAGAGGTGGTGGCAATAGTAGAGAATGTCAAAAGTTGGGAGGAATGACTGTGAAAAGAACTTAGGGACAAGGTTTTCCTCCAACTCATTATGGAGGAACTCATATATCTTAAGCGATGTGACAGTTTATGATTGGTCACTTCTTATATAAGTTAAACAATTAAAAAAATTTAATAATTCTTGTTCAATTCTCCACCGGTTAAGGTTATCCCAAATATTAGGATACATGTATTTAGGAATTTTATATATTTTAGGTAACTTTATGTATTTTTTTAAATAAATTTTTATCTAAGAATATATTCTCTAACTTTCTAAAAGAATTCTACTATAATTTATACTTGGGTCTCTGAAAACCCTAATGTATTGTATCGATATTTGTTCTTGCAAAATCAGAGAAGCGTAAAGAACTTAGTGGTGGATTCATTGTCAAGGATTAGAACCATTAGGTTAGATTGTGATCTCTCTTAATTTGCTTAAATTTCAACTCTTTGAAGTTTTGTTTTATTTATTTATTTATTTTTCACAAAATTTGGGTGCTTCACTTTTCTATGCTTGTGCTGGTTTGAGAGTTATCTTTCTTTTGTTGTCAATCTTACTTACATTTTTGGGTTAAGGAATTTATTCTTCCTTCTATTATCTCAATGTATATTTTATATTTTGAATTAAAAAAAAAAAAATTGATAACAAAAAATTACTCAAATTTGAATAAAAATTTTATTTGATACGAACCGCTCCAATAGACAAACTCAAATTTAAACATAAATTTGAGCAAAGACTTTACTATGACAAGTGGTAAATTTGAGAGTCATGAAATAACTTTAAAAATTTTGAGTAAAAATTTAAGTCTCTCTTAATTTGAATAAAAATATGAGTAAAAATTAATTTCATAAAAGTTTGGGTATGAGGATCCGTATTTCTAATATTTTCACCTAAATTTAAATTAGTTCGAGTTAATGATTGAAAATCCCAAATAAGATACAATGAAAATAACTGAAAAGTGAAAAAACACGAATTCAAAAAAAAAAACCTTGGGAGCACCAATTTTTGTAGAGGACATTCACTTATTCTAGGACTAGCCTAATATCCTGTTTTAAATAAATAATTAACAATTAATTTTAAAATTAAATCGTAAAAAAATATAATTAATTAAATTTTAACTATTTTTATTACAATTTCACTTATTATTCCCCCCCCCCCCCCCCGGCCCGCGGGCGGCTATTAATGCTATGTTTTAAGTTATAAATAACAAATACATGAATCATAATATAATTAGTAAAAATTAAATAAAAAAATGAGAAATTATAAAATTGCACCTTTTTTTTAGAACAAAAACTACATAAAATATAAATACATTATTATAGACGATATTCACTTATTCTAGGATTTGTTAGTGACCTAAGTATGATAGAATTCTTTTAGAAGTTGAAAATATTTTGTTAGAAATTTAATTACATTAAAAAAATTCTAAAATATCTTAGATTCCTACTGATATGTTTCCTATTAGGTTTCCTAACATTGACATTTGAGGCAGACCGGAAAAAAAAAAAATGTTGAAATTGAATATACTTTGGTTTAGTTAACAAGTAACCAATAACAGGCTACCACATCGCTTGGGATGTAGGAGTTCCTCCATTATGGGTTAGAGGAAAGCATTTGCCATAACGTATATGCGTGTGCACTTATATAATATGGACCTTGTACAAAAAAAAATTTAAAAAAATAATCACAAAAAATATAACTTTTGGCTCATTGTAAAAATTTATAACTAACCTTAATTATAGTCTCTTAGAGCAATCCCAACGATACTCTTTATTTTTGTGAGGGAAAAGGAGAAAGAGTGTCCGTTGTGAGGAGTGGTTCTACAATATTCTTTTTATTCAAACAGTTCTTCGTTCAATCCTCGCTTCAATATCAAAAACATGAAACATTCCGATGGGGTGTTGGAATTAGCATTCAGACGAATAAGTTAGATGAGGATATAAATTTAGTTCTATAGAGAGAGGGAGAGTTTAGAGAGTTTTTCATGCGTACTTTCTTCCTTTCCCTTCACCTCCTTATATAGTCATTTGATGTAAATATTTCTTACCTACTTTCTCTCTTTCATTATCAGTCAAATGTCAGGGTTCAGTTTCCTACCATACATTTGGAAAGGGACATCCGAGGCCCACTTTATCTTCTTGGCACAAATACTTGCCGTTTATACCGACAACTCTTAGTTGGCGTTCCCATTGGTCGGCGATCATGTACTCGGCGTTGGGCTCTCATCAAACCCATTGGGCCTAAACTATTTTGGGCTCCATAATAGATGGGCCTTAGCGTTTTGTTTGCCGATTGCCTTGATGATTTGCTCAGCTCACACATTCGTAATGCTATAATCAATTAATATAGTAAATTGGTGTCACTACTAGAAATATGACTTTTTGCGACTGATTATTTAGCGGTCACAAAAAATCACTTTTTACAACAAAATCTCATTCTACCTGACCCAATCATCTTCCTAAAAATAAAAAAAATAAAAAAACCCCCAAATCATGAAAAACTTGACTTGCTCAACTCTCACTTTGATGAAGATTTGAAGATTTTGATCGATTGTTGATGAAGATTTGAAGATTTTAATCTGCTGTTGATGAAGATTTTGATCGATTCATAATCGAGATTCATAATCGGTAAACCTAAACACTTCTCTTTGTCTCTCTCTATAATGTTTGACACATCTTCATCGATTCATCTTCATCGCTCGAATCTTACTCTCTATAATGTTTGACACATCTTCATCGATTCATCTTCATCGCTCGAATCTTACTCTCTATAATGTTTGACACATTTTCATCGATTAATCTGTAATGTGTAAATTGAAACATTAATTGATTCAACTGTCTGTCTCTCTTTGTAATCTTGCTCTTCTCTCTGCTCTTCGGTACTCTCTTTCTCTCTCTCTCTCTCTCTTTCTCTCTCTCTCTCTATATATATATATCCATGTAATGTATCACTCGTATGTGTTGTTCAATTACAACAGTGTGTGTGGGTGTTGATTTTTTACCACACAACCAAAAGGAGAACTCAACTGGAGAGCATCGGCAGAATAAATTAATCCCAACAACCTGCACAAGAAGATGAGATTCTGGCGGTGGTTCGTCCATTCGGGGGCTCTCCGACGATCAAGTCAGTAATCAATATCTCTCAAAGATAGCAAATTGTGCTTAAACTCACAAGAAAGAACTTACCTTAGACCCATAAGGGTGCCTTGCTTTTATAACCAGCAGTGACCTGATCCCTTTAGAAGCCTCACTTTAGTGGACTCAGGCTCAATGCTCATCCTGGACTCTTGACTAGATAAGGATAAACTCTCCTTGAGCCTTATCCTTATCCTAACTGAGGCCTTCCCTTGTTCTAGGACTATTGTCCCTTATTTGCTTATCTTGGATTCTGGTATCTCCGTAGATAACCTCAGCCTAGCCGAGATCATCTCAGCAACATGACCAAGCCACATGGCACCTCGGCTGACACTCCGGTGCCACCTTAGCCACGGGCTGTCATTCATGAAATACTTCCCCACAACTGTCCCCTAGGTTCTATTACCTCGGCAATCTGAGGTAATGGAACCTACATCGTTTGTCCATTTAGCACGTCGGCTAACAATCCATTCATTTCTACGACCGAGGTCATGACCCGTCAGCTCCAAGTAACTAGGACTTAGCTATCCACTTTGCCAAGAACCAAGAATCAAGATGATCCTTGTCATCCTTTTTTCCAGATGTTGGCCATCCATTCTATATTAAGTTCTCACAGACGGCGCCAAATTGTGGGTGTTGATTTTTGACCACACAACCAAAAGGGGAACTCAACTGGAGAGTACCGGCAGAATAGATTAAGCCTAACAACTTGCACAAGAAGATGAGAATCCGGCGGTTGTTTGTCCACTCAAGGGCACTCCGACAATCAAGTCAGTAGTTATAGGGAAGTATTTTGAGATGACACTATGTGGCTAACGTGACGCTGAGGTGTCAGTCGAGGTGCCACGTGGGTAAATCATGTTTGCCGAGATATTTAGGGCACTGCCGAGGTATTCTACGGGGATACCAGAATCCGAGATATTTGGATAAAGGACTAGAGTCCTAGATGACATCAAACTACCTATTTGGATAGAGATGAGACTCTTGAGGGAGTTCATCTTAATCTGAATAGTGTGAGTTATGATAGGTGTTATCCTCGTAAAGGATAGAGTCCTATGAAGTAAGACTTCTAGGGGAAGTTGGACACTGATCATTATAAAAGTAAGGCACCCTCGTGGGTCTAAGGTATGCTTTTATTTATGATGCTTTGACTTGTGCATTAAGAACTGTTTTGATATCTGTGAGAGATAAGATTTACTGACTTGATCATCGGAGTGCCCCCGGGTGGACGAACCACTGTGGGAATTTCCATCTTCTTGTTACAGGTTGTTGAGCTTAATCTATTCTGCTGGTGCTCTCTAGCTGAGTTCCCTCTTTGGTTGTGTGGTCGGAAATCAACACCCATAATTTGGCATCGTCTATGGGAACTTAGTAAGGATAGACGGCCAACAACGGACAAAAACTGAGGATTGAGGACAACATCCACAGTAAGAAGGAGGAGCATGTGGATCTTAACACTCAAGGAGGGGACCATAATGGAAAAGTGCAATAAGTGAATCCTGAGGCGAATAATGTGGCCAAAGGCCGAGAATGGAACAAGAAGGGTAGCCGAGATGAGTACTACCGTGAAAGCAGCCTTTAGGTACGGAGGGACAGATGTCGGAGAAAATACGAAGAAACTCAAAGATATGGCAAATAAGTTGACAAATCTACAGACAGTGGTCAACCTCATGATGCAGAACAACGTAATGCAGCCTACATCTCCATTACAAGACATGTCGATACCAGCAACCAAAACTGGTGCCTAGAAGACAAGATCTCGGCCTAGATGATTAGGTCCAAGAAGACAAGAGCTCAGCCTAAGTGAGTAGATCCTAGATTCCAAAAGACAAGATCTCGGCCTAGATGATTAGGTCTGAGAAAAGAAGAGCTTAGCCTAAGTGAGTAGATCCCAGATTCCAGAAGACAAGATCTCGGCCTTCTCACAACCCAAACCCGCCCCTATGGGTTTAGTATCGCAACCGGCCAGTAATCCGTGATTACCGAAGGCTTGGTTAACAGTAAAGACAGTAATACAGAGTAAGGGGCTGGCAGAAGCCAAACAGTAATAAAAAGATGTCCAATGAGCTGTGACAATCTGAATGCAAAAAGACTTTTATAAACAAGCCACATTCATAACCAAAACATATATACATACACCATATACACAAACATCCTGGTTAGGGACCAAATCCTTTCACCACAACTGTACAATGAAGTCTTATTCAGTCGATACAAAATAGAGACAAAAGGGTGATCCTGAACATCCTAAATCAGCCTTAGCTTGAACGAACTCGGAACCTCGAATGGAAGTACAAAGGTTGGCTTGACCAAACGAGAGCTTAACTGATGCTCCTAGCTTCGGTTCGGTGCCTGGACACCTACATATAAATAATAACAGTGAGCTAAAGCCCAGTGAATAACAAGTGCATAAAAGGGTTAAGAATGAATGCCCTTTCATTAATTAAAACAGTCATTTGCATCAGCAAATCAGTTATTCAATCAGCGGCTCATATTTCATGCCATATCGGTCATTTAGAAACCATAGTAGTCAAATGTGTTACATCCAATAGCAAAACAGTACAGTAGGTTTTCACAGACCGAACAGTCAGTTGATGGCCATCATAACAGTAAACAGTAGTAGTTCCAAACATTGGAACTGACAAAGATCTCTGTGACAGTAGCAGTAACAGTAAGTTGCTATGGATGCCACGAATACAGTTCACAAATAGGATAAACATTCATTCAGTAAATAATCCATTTCAGAAAGCAGTACAATCAATCGTTCAAAAATAGTTATAATTGAACGTATCTTTACAACATTGTTACTCACAGAGTGATGGGCTACAGACAGGCTAGTCGGCGTCCTCGGGTGCCAACCCTACACAGTTGCAGAATGAACACACACTAAGTTACACAATTGGGATTAATAGCTTAGCCCCTAAACTTGACTTGGTGTGGTTTTATAACGTTATCCTCATTAAGATGCCTTAAACTTGGCCTAGGAATGCCTAGGATGAAATGAAGATGCAAAGATGTACTTTAAAACACTTTTCAAAATTTGCTAAAACAGGGATCCATGCTCAAGTGTGGCATTCTACGCTCGAGCGGACATGCAAAAAGTGAAGATCCGCTCGAGCGTGACTTCCTTCGCTCGAGCGGACTGTAAACTCAAGAAAAGTACTGGATGCGCGTTTTTCACGCTCGATGGACGCTTCACTCATGATCGAGCGTAAGACTCAGACCCTCGCTCGAACGCAGATTACCTCGCTCAAGCAGACTGCAAGACACATGAACTTCTGGGCATATGCATTTCACGCTCGAGCGTGACTTCCTACGCTCGAGCGGAAGTGCATGTACTCAGAGTGTACGCTCAAGCGTGAAGTCCTCCGCTTGAGCGTGGATAAAAAATCTGGAATTTCCAAATTGATCCTCAAGCATGAAACTCAACTTAAAAAGCTTCAAATCCGATTCTTTAAGGCTAATTTTCTGGAAAACATTTGAAAATTCATACTACAACATGTTTCAAAGATCAATTTATGAAATCAAGCCCAAAAGTAAGCCAATTGAACACCAAATTAGATGTAAACACGAAGAACAATGCAAAATCATACATGCATGATTTCCCATGAACTCTAATGTTCCAAAACAAGATCAAATGCAAGATTAAGCTCAAAATCATGGTGAATTCATGGACCATAACAAAATATGAACATGTATGTAAGAAATTCTTATGAATACAACCTCAAAATTCAACGGTATGTATATGCATCCATGAATTAATTCTCAATTCAACTCCTTAAATTAATTCTTGACTTTAAACTCCAAATTTCCATGAACCATGCAAGAAACAACTTAAATTCATATTTGAGAGGATGAGTTTCCTACCTTAGGTCTTGAATTCTAGGTATAGGGGCGTAATCTTGCAATTTCTCTCCAATTCTTCTAAGTTCCAAGCCAATTCTTGATGAACTCAATTTTTCTTCCAACTCTCTAACTCTCTCTCACGTTTTTGGTCTTGAGGGTGAATGAAAATAGGCAACAAAATGACATGAAATCAATTAATGGCCTAAAGTGCCCACTAGTGGCAAAAACGCAAATAATTCAAGTTGATGCAATTTAACATTAACAATGCTAATTTAATCATTCCAAATCAAATTTTAATTAAACCTTCCATAAAATCACAGAAATTCTAACTAGCATAAAACACTAATCAATTTCAGATTCAGTCGTCGTTAAGGCCTTCAATTTGCAATTCGAAGTCAGAATATGAACAGATCATTTCGTAACCGAACAAATAGAAATGCATTAAAAACAATACACTTATGCAAACAGATTAAGCTTTCATTCTAATCGATTACTTATCATGCTCAAACACAGTTTAACATTAATCAGAGGTGAGGGTTGTCGTAGATTTCCCTCTTTAAAAGAGTTTGGTCCTCCAAACTCGGATTACCTTCATTTTGGAAGAACACTGGATCCAAAGGGAACAGTTCAAGATATCTTTTCATCATATCGTCTTCCCTTTCCCAAGTGGCATAAACACCACCATAGTTTTGCCAGTCCACTTTCACAAACAGAATTTCTTTATTCCTCAACTTCTTGATTCGTCGATTTACAATCTGAATAGACTGTTCTTCATAAGTGTAGTCATCATTTAGCACCACACGGGTAGGTTCAATAACATGGAAGGGATCCCGAAAATAATCCCTCAACATCGAAATATAGAAGACATTATGCATATGCTCCATTTCAGGAGGAAGCGCTACTTGATACGCCACTAGATTGATCTTTTCAATGATTTCATATGGTCCAACATATCTCGGTGCTAGCTTACCCTTGACTCCAAAGCGAGTCTGTCCTTTCATTGGTGTCACTTTAACAAAAACATGATCACCCACTTCATATTCCCGATCTCGCCTTCGGACATCCGCATAGCTTTTCTGTCAGCTTTGTGCGGTTTTCAATCTTTGTTGAATCAGTTTCGCCTTTTCCGTGGTTTCATGTACAATCTCGGGCCCAAGCAAAAAGGCCCATCTCCGACTTCTGCCCAGGAAATAGGAGATCGACATTTTCTGTCATATAAGGCCTCAAAAGGCGCCATACCAATGCTCGAGCGAAAATTGTTGTTGTAGGCGAATTCAGCTAACGGTAAATGGCTTTCCCAATTTCCTTGGAAATCAAGAACACACATACGCAGTAAGTCTTCTAGAATCTGGATGGTTCTTTCTGACTGGCCATCTGTTTGAGGATGGTATGCACTACTCAATCTTAGTTCGGTACCCAATGCTGTCTGTAGACTTTACTAGAATCTCGATGTAAACTTCGAGTCCCTATCAGAAACAATGGACACAGGCACTCCATGCAATCTAACAATCTCATCAATATAAATTGTAGCCAATTTGTCCGCATTATAAATTGTTTTGACAGGTAAGAAGTGAGCAGATTTAGTTAACCGATCAACAATAACCCAAATTCAGTCCATACCTTTATTGGAGCGGCGTAACCCAACAATGAAATCCATAGTGATATGTTCCCATTTCCACTCCGGTATGGGTAAGGGCTGAAGTAAGCCTGCGGGTCATTGATGTTCAGCTGTAACTTGTTGGCAATGCAGACATTTCGACACAAAGTCCGCAATTTCTTTCTTCATTCCCGGCCAC
The DNA here is from genome assembly GCA_036172215.1 of Camellia granthamiana. Classification (NCBI taxonomy): domain Eukaryota; kingdom Viridiplantae; phylum Streptophyta; class Magnoliopsida; order Ericales; family Theaceae; genus Camellia; species Camellia granthamiana. Next base: position 155,704,382 of record CM069906.1, read on the forward strand.
CAAAAATTAAGTTTCAAGTCTTGGTACATTTTTGTATTCCCCGGATAGATGAAAAGTTTTGAATTGTGGCCTTCTTGCAAAATTCACCTTTTCAGTTCAGAATCATTTGGTACACACAACCTTCCCTGGAATTTCAATACATTGTTTTCAAATTTAAAGTCCGACCTTGGTTTGGATTCCCGTTCATCAATGATCTTTCTCAGAAAGTCATCTTGATGTTGTTTCTCTTCAATCTCCTCAATAAGAGCCGGTTGAGCAGAAATAGCAGCCAATGTTCCACGTTGTTCACGCAAAACAATCTCAACTCCAAATTTTTCAAGGTCACATCGCAATTCTTTCTGTCCGGTGAGTAAACAGGCCAAATTCGCAATTGATTTCCGACTCAGTGCATCGGCAACAGTGTTAGCTTTTCCCAGATAGTACAAAATTTGCAAGTCATAGACTTTTATCAGTTCTAACCATCTCCGCTGCCTCATGTTCAACTCTTTTTGTGTAAAGAAATATTTCAGACTCTTGTGATCTGTGTACACTTCACATGTTGCCCTATAAGTAGTGGCGCCAAATTTTCAATGCGAATACTACTACAGCAAGTTCTAAATCATGAGTGGGGTAGTTCTTTTCATGTGGTCTCAGTTGTCGGGAAGCATACGCAATAACTTTACCATTCTGCATTAATACACATCCCAAACCCTTATAAGAAGCATCACTAAAAATAGTAAACCCATCCGTAGCTGAGGGTAGGGTGAGAATCAGTGCAGTCACAAGTCGAGTCTTTAACTCTTGAAAGCCTGATTCTCTCCGATCGGTCCAGTCAAATGATATCCCCTTTTGAGTCAATTGAGTCAATGGTAGGGCAATTTTGGAGAAATTTTTCACAAACCTTCTGTAGTACCCGGCTAAGCCTAAGAAACTTCGGCCTTCAGTGACATTAGTTGGTCTAGGCCAATTCACCACTGCTTCAATCTTCTGTGGGTCAACTGAAATGCCATCCTTACTAATCACAAGTCTCAAAAACATAACATTATCAAGCCAAAATTCACACTTGGTCAGTTTTGCATACAGTTTCTGTTCTCTTAAGGTCTGCAAGGCAATTCTCAAATGACGTTCATGTTCTTCATTACTCTTGGAATAAATCAAAATGTCATCTATAAAAACAACCATAAATTCATCGAGGAATGGTTTAAAACTCTGTTCATAAGGTCCATAAATGCAGCAGGTGCATTTGTAACTCCGAAAGGCATAACAAGAAATTCATAATGTTCGCACCTTGTTCGAAAGGCAGTCTTTTCAATGTACCCTGTCTTGACCTTCAGCTGGTGATATCCGGATCTAAGGTTAATTTTGGAGAAAACCTGAGCACCTTGCAATTGGTCAAATAAGTCATCAATATGAGGCAATAAATATTTGCTTTTCACTGTTACCTTGTTCAGTTCACGGTAGTCAATGCAGAGTCTTAACAAGCCGTCTTTCTTTTTCACAAATAAAACTGGCGCACCTCACGGTGAAGTACTAGGCCTGATGAACTTCTTATCCAACAACTCTTGCAGCTGAATTTTCTATTCTTTCAGTTCGATAGATGCGATTCTGTACGGAGCTTTGGAAACTGGCTGTATACCTGGTAACACTTTAACAGTGAACTCTATGTCCCTATCAATCAAATCCCCATTACAGATCATCTGGAAAAACATCTGGGAATTCTCTGACTATAGGAATACTGTCCACATTAGCTTTAGTATCAGTAGGTACAGTCAATATGCAACATAAATACCCTTTACACCCATTTTTAATCAGTTTAAAGGCTTTCAAGGATGAAATCAGATATGGGGGATGTACTACACCAACTCCGTTAAATACAAATTCAGGCAATCCAGGTGGACGGAAAACAACTTGTTTCGTTACACAGTCTATGGTAGCATGATATTTTGTTAACCAGTCCATTCCCAAAATTACATTGAAATGATCAATGTTCAAGGGCAGTAAATCAATATACAAACGTACATCCCCAACAACAATTTCATATGTAGGATACACATAAGCACAAGTCATGGATTCCCCATCGGGTGAAGATACAACTAATAAATAGTTCATGGGTTCCAGTGGCCTATTCGATTTTCGTGAAAAAGCATGCGAGACAAATGAATGTGTAGAGCCCGAATGAATCAGAATATAAGCATTTTGAGCACAAATTGAGAGTATACCTGACACGACTGTCTCGGTATTCTGCACATCTCCCAGTACGAGTGCAAACACCCGGCCTTGTCTTAAAGGCTCATTTCCAGTAGCTTTGGGATTGGGTTTCGGTGCAACAGTTGATGCTGCGGTACTAGCTGCAGCCTTACTATTGCCTTGGGAAGTGGAAAGGCAATCTTTGACCATGTGGCCCACCTTGCCACACCTGTAACAAGCACCAGAAATTTTATAGCAAACCCCCTTGTGCCTTTTGCCGCATTCGGAGCAGGGTGGTATGGAACCACTTCCCTGGCTAGAACTGTTTGTTGACCCTGTGTTTTGCTTTTTATTCAATGAATTGTTTTGGTCTTTCTTAAACTTAAAGCCCCATCTCTTACCGCACCACTCAATCGCTGGTGTTTCAGTCTGTTTTAATGCCTCGATATTCGACTCGGCTATTATCGCTCGGTCAAGGACATCCACATATTTAAGTAACTTCAGAATGTTGATTCGATCAAGTATTTCTACATTGAGCCCGCTTTCAAACTTCCTGGACTTTTTATAATCAGTGTCCACCATGTGTGGTGGATATCTGGCGAGTTCAGTGAACTTAGATTCATATTCTGCTACGGACATGGTACCTTGTTTCAACTGTTCAAATTCAGTCACTTTGCGATCCCTGACACACTGAGGGAAGTATTTTTCAAAGAAGGCTTCTTTAAACTGAGCCCAAGTCATAGCATTGTTGGTGTCTCGGACAAGCATCCACCACCGTCTAGCTTCCTCTTGTAAAGTGAAGGTAGCTAGTAATACCTTGTGTGCTTCAGAACACGGAAACACTTCAAATAATTTCTTGGTTTCTAAAACCCACGCTTCGGCCTTTAGTGGTTCAAGGCCTCCTTGGAATGATGGTGGTTTCATTTTGCTGAACTTCTATGTCAAAGCAATTATATCATCATTAACATTTGATTCCGACTGTACTGGAGGAGGTGGGGGCTGTTGGTTCTATTGTTGCCTTAGGGCCTCGATCAACAATTCAACCGTTCTTTCTAACCTTGCCATTCTTGCCTCAGATGATTCAGATTCATCGGCATTTCTTGCATTCTCCATTTCACTACAGGCAATATGGTAATAATAAACATAGGAAATTGCTGACTTAAGCACATTCGCACATATATTCATATCATGGCCACACACACTTCTTCATGCTCATGCAATGCCCTAATTACTTTCTAGGACATCCTATAGCTCATTTGGACACGTGTGTGCGGTATAACTCGTGCTTTAATATCGCTCTGATACCACTCTGTCACGACCCAAACCCGCCCCTATGGGTTTAGTATCGCAACCGGCCAGTAATCCGTGATTAGCGAAGGCCTGGTTAACAGTAAAGACAGTAATACAGAGTAAGGGGTTGGCGGAAGCCAAACAGTAATAAAAAGATGTCCAATGAGCTGTGACAATTTGAATGCAAAAAGACTTTTATAAACAAGCCACATTCATAACCAAAACATATATGCACACACCATATACACAAACATCCTGGTTAGGGACCAAATCCCTTCACCACAACTGTACAGTCAAGTCTTATTCAGTCGATACAAAATAGAGACAAAAGGGTGATCCTGAACACCCCAAATCAGCCTTAGCTTGAACGAACTCGGAACCTCGAAGCGAGGCACAAAGGTTGGCTTGACAAAACGGGAGCTTAACTGATGCTCCTAGCTTCGGTCCGGTGCCTCGACACCAACATATAAATAATAACAGCGAGCTAAAGCCCAGTGAATAACAAGTGCGTAAAGGGGTTAAGAATGAATGTCCTTTCATTAATTAAAACAGTCATTTGCATCAGTAAATCAGTTATTCAATCAGTGGCTCATATTTCACACCATATCGGTCATTTAGAAACCATAGTAGTCATATGTGGTACATCCAATAGCAAAACAGTACAGTAGGTCTTAACAGACCGAACAGTCAGTTGATGGCCATCATAACAATAAACAGTAGTAGTTCCAAACATTGGAACTGACAGAGATCTCTGTGACAGTAGCAGTAATAGTAAGTTGCTATGGATGCCACGAATACTGTTCACAAATAGGACAAACATTCATTCAGTAAATAATGCCATTTCAGAAAGCAGTACAATCAATCGTTCATAAATAGTTATAATTGAACGTATCTTTACAACATTGTTACTCACAGAGTGACGGGCTACAGACAGGCTAGTCGGCGTCCTCGGGTGCCAACCCTACACAGTTGCAGAATGAACGCACACTAAGTTACACACTTGGGATTAATAGCTTAGCCTCTAAACTTGACTTGGTGTGGTTCTATAGCATTATCCTCATTAAGATGCCTTAAACTTGGCCTAGGAATGCCTAGGATAAAATGAGGATGCAAAGATGTACTTTAAAACACTTTTCAAAATTTGCTGAAACAGGGGTCCAAGCTCGAGTGTGGCTTTCTATGCTCGAGCGAACATGCAAACAATGAAGATCCGCTCGAGCGTGACTTCCTTCGCTCAAGCGGACTGCAAACTCAAGAAAAGTACTGGATGCGCATTTTTCACGCTCGATGGACGCTCGACTCACGATCGAGCGTAAGACTCAGACCCTCGCTCGAGCGCAAATTACCTCACTCGAGCGGACTGCAAGACACATGAACTTCTAGGCATATGCATTTCACGCTCGAGCGTGACTTCTTGCGCTCGAGCGGAAGTGCATGTACTCAGAGTGTAGGCTCGAGCGTGAAGTCCTCCGCTCGAGTGTGGATAAAAAATCTGGAATTTCCAGATTGATCCTCAAGCATGAAACTCAACTTAAAAAGCTTCAAATTCGATTCTTTTGGGCTAATTTTCTGGAAAACACTTGAAAACTCATACTATAACATGTTTCAAAGATCAATTTATGAAATCAAGCCCAAAAGTAAGCCAATTGAACACCAAATTAGATATAAACATGAAGAACAATGCAAAATCATACATGCATGAGTTCCTATGAACTCTAATGTTCCAAAACAAGATCAAATGCAAGATTGAGCTCAAAATCATGGTGAATTCATGGACCATAACAAAATATGAACATGTATGTAAGAAATTCTTATGAAAACAACCTCAAAATTCAAAGGTATGTACATGCATGCATGAATTAATTCTCAATTCAACTCCTTAAATTAATTCTTGACTTTAAACTCCAAATTTCCATGAACCATGCAAGAAACAACTTAAAGTCATATTTGAGAGGATTAGTTTCCTACCTTAGGTCTTGAATTCTAGGTGTAGGAGCCTAATTTTGCAATTTCTCTCCAATTCTTCTAAGTTCCAAGCCAATTCTTGATGAACTCAATTTTTGTTCCAACTCTCTAACTCTCTCTTACATTTTTGGTCTTGAGGGTGAATGAAAAGAGGCAACAAAATGATATGAAATCAATTAATGGCCTAAAGTGCCCACTAGTGGCAAAAATGCAAATAATTCAAGTTGATGTAATTTAACATTAACAATGTTAATTTAATTATTCCAAATCAAATTTTAATTAAACCTACCATAAAATCACATAAATTCTAACTAGTATAAAACACTAATCAATTTCAGATTCGGTCGCCGTTAAGGCCTTCAATTTGTAATTCGAAGTCAGAATATGAACATATCATTCCGTAACCAAATAGATAGAAATGCATTAAAAACAATACACTCATGCAAACAGATTAAGCTTTCATTCTAATCGATTACTTATCATGCTCAAACACAGTTTAACATTAATCAGAGGTGAGGGTTGTCACAGGCCTAGATGATTAGGTTCGAGAAGAAAAGAGCTCAGTCTGAGTGAGCAGATCCGAGATTCCAAAAGACAAGATCTCGACCTAGATGATTAGGTCCGAGAAGAGAATAGTTCAGCCTAAGTGAGCAGATCCCAAATTCCAGAAGACAAAATCTCAGCCTAGATGATTAGGTTCGAGAAGACAAGAGCTTAGCCTAAGTGAGCATATCCTAGATTCCAAAAGACAAGATCACGACCTTGACGATCAGGTCCCAAAAAGCGAGAGCTCGGCATAAGTGAGCAGATCCCAAATTCTAGAAGACAAGATCTTGGCCTAGATGATTAGGTCCAAGAAGAGAAGAGCTTAGCTTGAGTGAGCATTCTAGATTTCAGAAGACAAGATCTCGGCCTAGATGATTATGTCCGAGAAGACGAGAGCTCAGCCTGAGTGAGTGGATTCTAGATTCCAGAAGACAAGATCTTGGCCTAGATGATTAGGTCTGAGAAGACGAGAGCTCGGCCTAACTGAGCAGATCCCAGATTCCAAAAGACAAGATCTCGGCCTAGATGATTAAGTCTGAGAAGAGAAGAGCTTAGCCTAAGTAAGCAGATCTCAGATTCCAGAAGACAAGATCTCAGCCTAGATGATTAGGTCTGAGAAGAGAAAAGCTCAATCTAAGTAAGTAAATCCCAGATCCTAGGAGACAAAAAGGAAGTACATAAGATCAGACTGAAGTCGACCAGGTTCTGCCTGTCGGCAAAAGGCCATCTATACAGAAGGGTTTTTACTGGACCTCTATTACGATGTGAACATCCTTCCCAGGTTGAAGACTTTTTATTCAAGGTCCACAAAGGAGTATGTCGAAGCCATATAGGGGGCAGATCCCCTACCCACAGAGCTATACCGCAGGGATTCTTGTGGCCCTATATGCAAAAGGATACCGAAGCCTATGTAAAAAAGCATGAAAATGTTGTTGAAATTTACAAGTTGGAGTCAGCCGAGGTATCCAGATGAAGGAAGCAGGAATAGGCTTGACACTTGTTGAAATTTTTGAAAAAATTTACAAGTTGGAGTCAGCCGAGGTATCTAGATGAAAGGACACTCGAGTTGTTGGTTACCTGAGATCACCAACCAGGTCGTCAAACCTGAAAATGTTAGAAGGGTGAAGTCTTGACAAAAGACAGCAAGTACAAGTAAAGAAGCAATACTTGTTGAATGTTATTCAAATTTTTTTTTTTATTTATAAAGTGTCCGTTGGCTGAGATCACGGTAAACGGTGAACTCCGAGGTGACCAACTAAGGGTGCACCCTAGATGAAGTGGATCTGAGGTGGTACATGTCAGATGTGTTCTAACCCGAAGTGATTACTGTAGACACCCCATTTTTGACCACCCACAAGACTTGGGCACTACTGATGGTTTACCTAGTGGAGAAAACTGTGCAGGGCAAAGGTCCAGTTTCTTCGGCAAGGAGAGAGACAAATCTCAACTTCACACCCTATTTTGGACCAAAACTATTTTGGATGGTTTTTAGACCTTAAAACCCTCTCTTTCAAAACATTTTTGAAATAAAATTCCCATGATGTTCCGACGCTCGCATTTCAGGTAAATGGTGCGCTTTTCGGTAAACCGAGCAAGGAAAAAGTGGAGATGAATGAAAGAGAGATGAAATCTTTGAAAAATCTTTCAAAACACCTTACTTCGGGGTTTGAAGTTGAAGAGAAGAGGAGAAGAGGGGAGAAAACAAGTTGGAGAAGAGGTTCGGCATGAATCCCGGTAGAAGAGAGTCGAGCAGTCCTCGCTAAATCAAGCTCATCTATCTATACACTTGGATTTAAGCTATGAGGCCATAACCATTGGAAATAAGACTTCTGGGGCTTCATTTTGCACTCAAGAATCTCTCAAAACCAAGTCCGGATGGGGGAGGTATGATTGGTTGAAGTTGGGCATCATCTCGGTTGGATCGAATCTGCGCGGCTTCACCAAAAAGGGCATAACTTTTTGTACAGGAGGAATTTTAATGCAAGGTTTGCGCCATTGGAAAGATAACTTTCGGGGCTTCAATCTAGCCATCCAACAGCACTTTTTGACCTCATTGGCCACCCATCGGAACTCTATTTAGCCGACCGGCCAGTACAAAGTGCAGGTCGGCAATGTATTGTGCCGACCGGCAATTTATTTGGACGATGACCCTTTTTCTTGGCCGATCTGACCCTTTTGACTCTCCCAAGCATAGTGCATGCCAGCTGTGCCAGCTGGGATGCACAGACCCGTCCCCCCACACACATATGTGCCTATTTTGAGCCTTGGACCCCTCTTTTGTGCACCCTTTGCTCAAGGCTTCTTGAGGAAGCCTTGACCCCTTGTCTTGGCTTCCTCAAGAAGCCTACCAGCTGTCCAAGCTTCCTTGATAAGCCTTGACCTCCCCTTGCCCCCCTTGACCCTTTGTAGCTTGTCTTAGAAGTTTGGTCTTTGCCTATATAAAGAGCCTTCCTCTTCCTTGGTGTGGGTTGGATTTTTTTGGAGCAAAAAACCAGATATAGACATACATATCTGATATATACACCTATATCCCTCCATCTCTCACTATATCTCTTCCATTCAACCATCAAACATCCTTGTTCTTGGGCCTTTTCTTCATCAACCCATAGCACAATACCTCCGACATCCATTCCAGCAGCTTGAGGCTATTCTTCAGAGCTTAGGAGCACCTAAACTTGGTCCAAGAGGTGCTGGTTTGCTGGTCTTCAAGGGTGAGTCCTCCTCTTCCCTTTTCTAGTCTTTTCTTGCTTCATATCTAAGCCATAGTTTCTTGCACTTTTGGGCTCCGACCGAAACTGTAAATCATCATATTTTGAGGTTCTCTTCATGTTTGATTGAGGACCTCTTGCTTTTTGAGGACAGCAGCTAGCACTTCCTTCATTAGCCCTCTTATGCCATTTTTCTTGCATAGTATATTTGGCTTGTGTATAATCTGTTTTGGAGCATGATGTAAACTGAAAATAGGCTTATTTTGAGCCCTTCTTCAACATTGAAGAAGGGCTCAACACTGTTTGGAACTTCCATGCATGACTTGCCATTATACCCCTCTTCTGTTTTTCAGTTCTGTTTTGCAGAACTGAAAAGGGTCTTATTTCGACCCCCTCTCCATGTCCCATGAAGGGTCTTTGGCTGTTTGATGCATGTTTTGTATACTTCATGTTATAGCCCTCTTGTGGCCTTAATCTTGCATTGCATTTTGAGCATGTTTGTATATTGATTTGGGGCTTGTCATCTACTGTAAGTAGTCATATTTTGGGTCCCTCTTCAGTGTTGTAGAAGGGTCTTTTTCTGTTTGGGCTTTGCATCTACCACTTGTTTCATTGCCTCCCTTGCGGAGCCATTTTTGCATGCCATTTTAGTCCCATTTGTGTTTACTGTCTTGCCATGCTTTGTACTGTAAAAATGCTTGTCTCGGGGCTGCCTTGCTTCTGTCTCCCCATTACATGTTCAAATTATGCATGCTTTGTATAGCTGCAAGCCATTTCATGCGCCTAATCTTGGGTTTCGGGGCCTATAGCATGCATTGGGTGACATATTTCCATGTTTTGGAACCATTTGCCATCATGTTCCAGCGCTGAAATCTGCATGTTTACATGCCATGTTTCATCATTCGCCATGCCTTGTTAGAGTTGCATGTTGTATCTTAGGATTGATCCATGCATTAGACATGTTTGTGTGCATTTCGGTTGCCTCATTTCACCTAATGGCCTCCTATGTGAGTGTGGCTGAGGCTATCTCATATTGGTGTAAGCCCATCTTGCATTGTGTATGTCATGTTTCAATGCGTTGTGCATGTTATGTTATGTACATTGTGTGTGCCATGTAGTTGCATTGCATGTTTGTGTGTTAGCTTGCATGTGCATTGTTGTGCATTGCCTCACCTCTTGATCAACCATGATTGAGGTTGGGTCCCTTGTATGTTTGTGTGCATTGCATTTGACATTGAAATGCAAACTTGGCCTCTTAGGCCATCATGCGTCGAAATGCGCCATTGATGGCCCGGGGGTCAAGGGCCATGCTCCCTTGAGTCTAACACATGATAGGGAGTGTGTCCATGCACACATTTGCTTGAAATTTCATGCCATGCACTGTCTGTCCCCTGTTGCTGTCAAAACTGTCTTCTGCAGGAAGTTTCTGCCGACCGGCAACATTCAGTGCCGACCGGCCATTTATTTAGTGCCGATAGCCTTATCTCCAGCCGATGGATATTGTACACGGCCGGTGGATATTCTATTCAGCCGATGGTGTTCTAAAGCGTGCAGGGAACCAGTTCCAGAACTTTGGCATTTTTAAGAGAAGCAGGGCAGTAAAAACAGAGGCAACAGTGACATGGTGCGGGTTTCCGGGCAAGGCGGGCTCAAGCATGCATCATTCGCGCATCCCGAGGCGGGCGGCTGTGGCCACCTTTCCTTTTTGCATTTATTTGTTAAATAATTAGAAATTTTGTAATAATTAATTTATTTATTATTCGGACTGTAATATTTATTCGGTCCCTCCGAGCGAGGGCGCAATTGTAATAAGTGTGGGTGAGTGTGTGCATGTCTTCCAACCTCCACTTCTTTCTCCCTTTTATTTACCTGCTTATGATGGTAGATGAGGGCATATTTAAATTAGCATATCTTATGCTATGCATGCGTGCATTCATACATTTGTCTTGCATGCACCAGGCTCGGCGCATCATGCTAACTGCATTGTATTTCAATTCCAAATTGAATACATGTTATCTGTTGCATTTCACATGCCATGTTTAGGATAGCCGAGCCTATTATAGCTGCATTTTGCCTGTGATGCATTAGCCACTTAACATGAACTAGGATCATGCATTGATTACTAACTAGTTTCTGTTTTGGCACGGAGTACTAGGTAAGCTTTTATGCTTTAGCATGCCGCATGCGTGTGAATGCTAACATGACAGCATGACTACCATGAGGCTAGCTGCTTATGTGATATAACTGCTTGAATGTCTGTGGATGGAGGTCGAGTTGCTTAAATTGGGATAATGCATTAAAACTGTGAGTTTTAAGCCCACTTGAAGGTGGTAAAATCTGCATTTTAGCCTACTTGCGAGTAGCAAACCATTTTCAAAACAAACATGAAATGTTTTATTCCAATTTAGGCGATTTGGTCTATACTTGTTTGCTGTGCGCATAACATAGTAATTCTAGGCTAATAACCGGTATAAGAACACATAAAGTTTTCAAAATAAGATATCATGGTTAGTAGAGGCCGGTCTTCGGACCGGGCGAGAGGGGGTGCTCATAGCTGACCTTCCCCAATCGTACCCAAGCTCCCGAGCCAAGGCAACTTTGGTGATGACGGACACGTGGCCTTTGGCACCGAGTCAGGGTTTCCTAAATTTCCCATTTTATAAAATATTTAGGTGGCTACTCTGTATCTGGCAAAGCAGTCCATGTTTGGCACTTCTTTCAAAAATCTGTTTTTCTCAAAACGATTTGCCGGGTTTGGACTCTTTGGTACAGATTACGAACCGTGACACAAATCGAGTCCGAGCTGTAGCGCGAGGTCCCCCGCGGATGTGTTACAATTACACAATTAAAGTATACTTGGGAGAAGTACAAAAATATTCTAAGTATGGAATCATACAAGACAGTAAAGACAAAGACAAGCATTCAACACTTAGTCAAAAAGAGGACTTGCATTTAAAAAAACAACTTGTTCAGATACAAAAGAATGCACCTTGGCCCAAAGCAAAACAATACGTCAAGATGGAATCTGACTCCACCCTCGATGATAGATACTACAGTGAATGGCATATATGTCTCTCCAGGCATCATGGAATCTTCTTCCCCAGCCAACCTTAGATGAACGTTGGCTAGAATGAAGAATTCCTAATGGAAGTATTCTAGTTTATTGGAGGAGTCTACCCTCCATTTGAACATCCCCATGACCTCGACCTCGGCGATTTTAGCAAGAAAGGTTAGACTGTGTGGGTTAAAGACCTCGGTAAAACCCTAAGGACTGCTGGGTTATTAGTTTTAGGGTTCTGAAAAGAGTTTGGGGGCAAAATTTGTTTTAGTTTTCCTAAGTGTGGATTCTAGCAAATCCCAAACCTAAGTCTATGCAATTGTAAAAGATTCAGAGGCAGTAATCTACTAACAAGCAAGAATAGACAGAAGAAACAGGTCTAAAAAACATGAAACAGTGATCAAACATTCAAGAATACGAGAAAAATAGAGCATTGATAGATTCAGGGTATGAACAAAATTAATAGAATTTAGTGACAGTGTGCCAGAAGATATGTGTCAAATATAGAAAATGTCAAGATGGGTTCAAGAACATGAAGGATAAAATTTGAGTCAAAGAAAGTGAAGGCATGTAGAACAATGGGATTCGAATATGTATACAAGATGGCAATGTAGATGTAGATATAGATAACGTGTGTGATGTGTAATAATCCAAAAAAGGAATATATTTGAAAACAGTAGAGAACTGAAGTTAAAATAAAAGAAATCAAGGACTTACAAAGCGGAGTCGAGGAAGTAAATGCCGAGATGGGATTTGCCAGAGTCAGACAACGCTCTGATCGGAACGGAACTGCTGAGTGCACGCCGGAAGTGGTGACCAAGTTGTAATAGGAAAAACTTCGAAGGAATGGCAATGGAGACTTCTAGAGAGAGAGTGAATGAAGTTTTGTCCAAAAACAAAAAGGTGGCAAAACATTATGTAACTGCCTTAGACGACGTGCCTATTAGGCAGCGTAGACAACTTCGATGTGATAGAGTGACGCGTGACTGATACGAACCAACGAGGTGATGACATGATGATCTTGGTTGAGATGATGATCTTGGTTAAGATGTTGATCTCTGTTGAGATGTTAAATTTAGATGGGACAGAACTTGTTTGTTTTTGGTTCCTGATGAGTTGATACTAGGGTCTTGATGTTCTTGAACTAGCGAATCAGGATCTCTACTAGTATTGTGATCTCTGTCAAGATGTTCGACCTGGATGAAATAGAACATGATGGTTCTTGAGTCTTGGTTCTTGACGAGTGGACGTTTGAGTCCTTGTTTCGATATACCGCCGAGTCATGATCTCGGTCGGAAAAGTATCTCTAGCATGTTGGAAGATGAAACGATGTAGGTTCCATCACCTCAGGTAGCCGAGGTAATAGAACCTAGGAGGCAGTTGTGGGGAAGTATTTTGAGATGACGCCACGTGGCTAAGGTGACGTTGAGGTGTCAGCCGAGGTTCCACGTGGGGTAGATCATGTTTGCCAAGATGTTTAGGGCACTGTCGGGGTATTCTGCGGGGATGCCAGAATTCGAGATAATTGGATAGAGGACTAGAGTCCTAAATGACATCAAGCTACCTATTTGGATAGAGATGAGACTCTTAAAGGAGTTCATCTTAATTTGAATAGTGTGAGTTGTGATATATAGATGTTATCCTTGTAAAGGATAGTGTGATACCCCTGTTCTGTGTTATGCTAAATTGGTCCTTAATTTGTTTATGGTTATGTGTTTATCATGATTTTGTGTGCCATTATGTGATAATGTGTGATTTTAAATTCGTATCTGTTCACCGTAGGAATATCTATTTGAATAATCCACTCCAGGAATTAAATTGAGGGCCTTATCGGCCACAGAACCCGAAATTGATTACGCCATTGTGATTGGCATAATTTTTAGAGCCTACGGTGAAATTTAATTGAAAATTGATTCTGGTCAATTTAAACTGATTAAATTGATAAATTAAGTGCCCTATTATTTTATATTAAAATGTTGGTTAGCGGGGCTTGTTGTATATTAGCATTACACCCTCCTTTAGCTCTCTTAAACTCAAAATCTGAGTTAGAAATTGAGAGTGAGAGAGTGGCCGGCCATAGTGAGAGAAAAGGGGGAGAATTGTGCATTTTAGCTTGGAGCTTGGAAATTTTGGAGATTTAGCTCAAGAATTGTCTAGAGCTTGAAAGATCAAAGCTTCTAGGTGAGTAATTCTTGAATTATAGTTTGTAATTTTGTGTGTTCAAGCTAAATTGGTGATCAAGAGTGAGATTGAAATGAAATTGGGTGGTATTTGTTGAATTGAAGCCTAACATGTACGTGCATGTAAGAAATGGCCAAGAATCTTTATGTTTGAGCACAATGTATATGATTTGTGTTGAATATTGTTTAAAAACCATGTATTGGGACCCCTCTTCACCAATTAAGTTGATATGAAGGCATATTTTTCACATGCAAGAGTGAATCATGTAAGAATAAGCTTTGCATGTTTGAATGTGATGTGTTGGTGATGAATTTGGGTTAATTTGAGGCATGCATGTAAGTGATACAAGGAATTGAGCTCCATTGTGATGTGTTTTGGTGTCTATGGCATGTCAGTACAAATGTATGTGAGATTGGGGCCTTGGTATGCAAGAAAAATTGGTTGAATGTCGAGTTTGAACTCAAGGGAGTGTTCTGGAAAACCCAGAATTTTCGACGTCCGCTCGAGCGGGGGAAGTGCCGCTTGAGCGGAGAAATCGAGCTCCCAACATTTTCTGCAGACATGGTTCCCGCTCGAGCGGGGAATTTGACACTCGAGCGGGGAGCTATGTAGACAGGCAGTCCGCTCGAGCGGCCGAGTTCACGCTCGAGCTGGAATTGAAGGCAACCAGTACTTTTGCAGACCTAAGGGTCCGCTCGAGCGGGGGAAGTCCACGCTCGAGCGAGGACCCTATTTTCTGAAATCCTGTTTTTGCATTTTGTGTTCTGTTTTCCGCTCTCTTTCACTTGCAAGCACTCTTAGGCATATGTTAAGCATTGTAAATGAGTTAATGAGATAATAATAAAGCCTAAAGAGGAATATGTGAATTAAAGAACGGATTGAACTGTTAATGACCCTTTTGTGTTCATGAAATGTGTAGGGTCAAGCTCCAGGGCAAATCCACAAGCCGATCACTGTGAGTAATATCGATATTCGTACGCTTGTGAATGTCCAATTGTTTACTCCCTTATAAGCTTTATAAAGTGCTAATTGGGATTGTAGACAAAAGTTTGATATGAACGAATGAATGGACCAAAGGTCGTTCTGATAGACGTGAATGGACCAAAGGTCGTTTTGATAAATATGAGTGGACCAAAGGTCGTTTTGCTATGAACGAATGGACCGAAGGTCGTTTTGACATGAATGAGTAGGCCGAAGGCTGTTTTGACATGAACGAATGGACCGGAGGTCGTTTTGAAAGAAATGAACGGACCGAAGGTCGTTTTGAAAGAAATGAATGGATCGAAGGTCGTTTTGATGCAAACAAATGGACGAAAGGTCGTTTGACACATGTGTGGGCCGAAGGCCGTTTTGACATGAATGATCGGGCTGAAGGCCGTTTTGACATAAGCGAGTGGGCCAAAGGTCGTTTTGACATTAATAGAAATCTGAATGGGCCAAAGGCCAGAATGTTGAAACTACAAGTTACTTGGGTTGAAATTAGTATAGTTACATATTTGTTAAATAGAAATATGAATTGGGCCCAAGGCCGTTTGGAACCTGTTGTTCTACATTGTTATGTAACTTCTGTATTTGATATTATTCACTGGGCTATCGCTCACACTCATTCATGTGTTTGTAGGTGAGCCAAGAGAAGTCCAAACTCAGCCCCAGTGAAGTATGCCAGGAACAACATACGTTTTGGAGAGTCAGCCTTGTGTCTCACGCACGAGACCTACCCTTGCCATTTTGTTATGTATTTATATTTTGTCTTGTTGGCAAGGACCTTTTGTATATCTGTATATAGTTTGTTGGGTTGACTCAGTTTGGATGATCCTGTCTGTAAAGGATTTTATGGTATTGCATTTTATTGTGGGTTATTAACATATATGAGTATGGTTTGTTTTGATGTGCATATAAGCACAGCTCTATGGACAAAGTTTTAAATTTTTACTTCCGTTTGGCCCCTTTACTCTGACGAGTTATGTCTGTTTTGGTCTGAGGCCGTAGGTAATCACAAGATTACTGGCCGGTTATGTCCTTAACCCATAGGGGCGGGTTCGGGTCATGACAGAGTGGTATCAGAGCACGAGTTAATAACTCACACACTTGTCCAAAAGGAGCAATAAGCGTCTAGATAAGATCTAGGATGCATTCATGTGATAAATATGAATTTGGAGGCCTTGATAATATGCTTAACTATTTTGATATGAACTTTGAAAGCATCAAGAATATGCTTAAGTGTTTTGAATTGAGTGATTATATGCTATAAGTTGTGAACTACTTGCATTGCAAATTATCTGAATGTATGTGCTGCTTAGTATGTGCATACTTTTGTACCTTTTGTATAAAACATAATGCAAGTTTAATCAGATGGTGAGAACCAGAGGTGATGAGATAGAGGAGTCCTCTACTGCCAGAATAGACAGAATGGAAAGACTGATCCAGGAAATGGCAGGAGCTTTGAGACAGCAACAGGAGTGGCAACAACAGTGGCAGCAACCACACCCGCCACCTCCACCTCCGGCACCCCCCGTGCTAGATAATCAAAATGATGACCGGATAATAGCTCTCACCAAGGAATTCAAGAAAATGAAACCACCACAGTTCCATGGCGGACTAGACCCTTTGAAAGCTGAAGCTTGGGTTCTTAGGATCGAAAAACTGTTTGAAGTGTTCCCGTGCTCGGATACGCAGAAAGTGCTTCTAGCCACTTTTATGCTAGAAGACGAAGCAAGAAGATGGTGGATGTTGATGCGAGAAAACCACAAAGATGTTGATTGGGTGAAATTTTTAGAAATCTTTTATGATAAGTACTTCCCGCAGTGTGTCCGGGATAGGAAAGTGGCAGAGTTCATGGAACTCAAGCAAGACAGCATGACTGTAGCTGAGTATGAGGCCAAATTTACTGAGTTGGCCAGGTTCGCACCACACGTAATTGACACCGATTATAAGAAGGCAAGACACTTTGAAGGTGGACTCCGAAGTGACATCCTAGAGAGAGTGAATGTCCTGAAGTTGGAGACCTACATTGGGGTACTTGACAGGGCCATCATATCAGAGACTAATATAGCTAGACAAGCTAAGCCAATAACAGAATGGAAAGGTAACAAGAGACAAGGTTTCTTTTCGAAGAAGAAATTTCTGAAAAAGCAAAACACGGGCTCCTCCACTACCTCAAGCTCTTCCCGAGACACAGCTCCCATGTGCAACACGTGTAGCAAAAGGCACTGTGGAGTCTGTTACCGTGCATCAGGAGCCTGTTTCAAATGTGGGAAACAAGGGCACATAGCCCGAGAATGTAATCAGAACAGTGGGAAACTAGCAGCTGGTTCAACTGCATCAGTTCCAAAGCCGGGAAATACTTTGAGATTTGCTACTACTGGGGAGACAGTGAGACAGGGGAGAGTTTTTGCACTTGTTCCGGGCGATACACGGAATGCCAATGCCGTTGTCTCAGGTACTATTTCAATATGTAATCAGGATGCCTTTGTACTAATTGACTCTGGATCAACATACTTATTTGTGACATATACATTTGCATCTAGACTGAAAAGACCCCTAGAGTTGTTGCCATATTTGTTGTGTGTGTCTGCTCCCTCTGGGGAATCTGTATTATGTGATTATATATATCAGTTTTGTGACATGCATATTGAGCATGCTACCTTATATGTAGATTTATTGCCCCTGAACTTTAGACATTTTGATGTAATTTTGGGCATGGATTGGTTGACCAAGTATTGTGCTACTATAGATTGTGTGACAAAAAGGGTTGTATTTAAACCACCAGAACAAAAAGAAATTGTGTTTGTGGGTAATGGGGTAGTGCCTCCACCTTATTTGATATCTGCGATGAAAGCATGTAAACTGATCAAGAAAGGGTGCCAGGGTTATCTGTGCTATGTGTTGACTGAACAATCTGTGAATGTTGAATTGAATGATATTCCCATTGTTAGAGAATTCCCAGATGTGTTCCCAAATGAATTACCAGGGGAATTGGTAGACAGGGAGGTAGAGTTTACTATTGAGACTGTGCCAGGCACCCAGCCTATTTCTAAGACTCCCTACAGAATGGCTACTGCCGAGATGAAGGAATTGAAAGAACAGTTGCAAGACCTGCTTAACAAGGGATTTATCTGGCCTAGCACTTCGCCTTGGGGCGCACCGGTGTTATTTGTGAAAAAGAAGGATGGTACCTTGCGCCTGTGCATCGATTACCGGGAATTGAACAAGGTAACGATAAAGAACAAGTATCCCTTATCCCGTATTGATGATTTATTTGACCAGTTGCAGGGATCACAGGTGTTTTCTAAGATTGATTTGCGATCCGGGTATCATCAGCTGAAAGTTAAGGCAGAGGATGTTGAGAAAACAGCATTTAGAACGAGGTATGGTCATTTTGAGTTTCTTGTTATGCCATTTGGAGTGACTAATGCTCCGGCAGCGTTTATGGACCTAATGAATAGAATTTTTAAAACCTACCTTGATGAGTTTGTGATAGTCTTCATCGATGATATTTTGATATACTCTAAAGATAGACTTGAACATGAACATCACTTGAGAACTGTTTTACAAATACTTCGAGAAAGGAAATTATTTGCTAAACTAAAGAAATGTGAGTTTTGGTTGGATGAAGTTGTTTTCTTAGGGCATGTGATCAACAAGGAAGGAATTTTAGTGGACCCTCAGAAAATCGAGGCAATTATGAATTGGCCTACACCAACTAATGTGACTGAAGTCCGTAGTTTCATGGGCTTAGCTGGGTATTACAGGAGATTTGTGAAGGATTTTTCGAAATTGGCTGTGCCTCTTACCCAATTGACACGTAAAGGGCAACCATTTGAGTGGAACGAAGAAAGAGAATCAGCCTTTCATGAATTGAAGACAAAATTGACCACGACACCGATTTTGACACTACCTTCAGGTACGGAAAATTTTGTGGTTTTCAGTGATGCATCTTATAAAGGTTTGGGTTGTGTGTTAATGCAGAACGGAAAAGTTATTGCTTACGCCTCCAGACAGTTGAGGCCACACGAGAAGAACTATCCAACACATGACCTAGAATTGGCCGCAGTTGTTTTTGCTTTGAAAATCTGGCGGCACTATTTGTACGGGGCAAAGTGTGAAGTCTACACGGATCATAAGAGCCTGAAATACTTCTTCACGCAGAAAGAGTTGAATATGCGCCAGAGAAGATGGCTAGAACTGATAAAAGACTACGATCTAGAGATTTAGTATCACCCCGGGAAAGCTAATACAGTGGCTGATGCTTTGAGCAGAAAATCAACAGGGGGTATGGCTTGTTTGCTTACTGAACAAAGGGAGATTTTGCAAGACTTTGAGAAGTCTGAAATTGAGGTAGTAGTCTGTGGACAGGGCGGATTGATAGCCGCTATTACCGCCGAGCCGGCCATTGTTGATGAAATCAAACAAAAACAGAAAGAGGATGAGTTCCTCAGAAAGGTGATTGATGAATTTGAGACAAGTCCGAAAGCAGAGTTTGGCATTGAGAATGAAGTGTTGAAATTCTGAAACCGACTATGTGTCCCAGATATCCCGGTACTAAAGAAGAGGGTCTTAGATGAAGCCCACAGATCCGTATTTGCTATGCATCCGGGTAATAATAAAATGTATCGAGATTTGAAACAAACCTATTGGTGGCCTAAAATGAAGAAAGAGATTGCAGAATATGTGTCCAAGTGCCTTCAGTGTCAGTAGGTCAAGGCTGAACATCAGAAACCAGGCGGTCTACTTCAACCTCTCCCTATTCCTGAGTGGAAGTGGGAACATGTGACTATGGACTTCGTTGTTGGCCTACCTCGGACTTCTCGAGGTATGGATTCTGTTTGGGTTGTAGTTGATAGACTGACTAAATCTGCACATTTTCTTCCTGTCAAAACTACATTTACTGCTTATAGACTGGCTACTATTTATGTTGATGAAATCGTTCGTTTACACGGAGTTCCGGTATCTATTGTGTCGGATAGAGATCCGAAATTTGTATCTAGATTATGGAAGAGTTTGCAGGAAGCTATGGGAACAGAACTAAGATTCAGTACCGCATTCCATCCACAGACAGATGGGCAGTCAGAAAGAACGATACAAACTTTGGAAGATATGCTTCGCATGTGTGCTTTGGATTTTCAGGGGAGTTGGGAAGATTATTTGCCGCTTGTAGAATTTGCCTATAATAACAGCTTCCACTCCAGCATCGGTATGGCACCATATGAGGCTTTGTATGTTAGGAGGTGTAGATCACCTATTTGTTGGACAGAGGTCAGGGATAGAGCTCTGCTTGGGCCAGAAATTGTGCAAGGCACTTCTGAGAAGATCAAGACTATCCGCCAAAGGCTCAAAACAGCTCAGGACCGACAAAAGAATTATGCAGACGTCCGGAGAAGACCTCTTGAGTATGAGGTTGGTGACCATGTGTTCATCCGTGTTTCTCCAATGAAAGGCCAAGTCAGATTTGGGGAAAAGGGCAAGTTGTCGCCCCGTTACATCGGGCCGTTCCAGATTCTGGAGAAACTTCGTCTAGTTGCTTATAGAGTTGCTTTGCCACCGGGATTTGAACAAATCCACAATGTATTTCACGTGTCGATGTTGAGAGGTTACCTCCGAGACCCGTTCCATGTGATTGATTATCACCGGGTTGCTATTGATGAAAATATGGAATATGCGGAATGGCCAGAAAGAATTGTTGACCGACAAGTGAAAGAATTGAGAAACAAGTCCATCCCAATGGTGAAAGTAGAATGGAAAGAGCACTATGGGACAGATGCCACGTGGGGAAAAGAGGAGGAAATACGACTACGCTACCCACATTTGTTTCCCGACGAAGGAAACACGACTATCTGTTCACCGTAGGAATATTTGTTTGAATAATCCACTCCGGGAATTAAATTGAGGGCCTTATCGGCCACAGAACCTGAAATTGATTACGCCATTGTGATTGGCATAATTTTTAGAGCCTACGGTGAAATTTAATTGAAAATTGATTCTGGTCAATTTAAACTGATTAAATTGATAAATTAAGTGCCCTATTATTTTATATTAAAATGTTGGTTAGTGGGGCTTGTTGTATATTAGCATTACACCCTCCTTTAGCTCTCTTAAACTCAAAATCTGAGTTAGAAATTGAGAGTGAGAGAGTGGCCGGCCATAGTGAGAGAAAAGGGGGAGAATTGTGCATTTTAGCTTGGAGCTTGGAAATTTTGGAGATTTAGCTCAAGAATTGTCTAGAGCTTGAAAGATCAAAGCTTCTAGGTGAGTAATTCTTGAATTATAGTTTGTAATTTTGTGTGTTCAAGCTAAATTGGTGATCAAGAGTGAGATTGAAATGAAATTGGGTGGTATTTGTTGAATTGAAGCCTAACATGTACGTGCATGTAAGAAATGGCCAAGAATCTTTATGTTTGAGCACAATGTATATGATTTGTGTTGAATATTGTTTAAAAACCATGTATTGGGACCCCTCTTCACCAATTAAGTTGATATGAAGGCATATTTTTCACATGCAAGAGTGAATCATGTAAGAATAAGCTTTGCATGTTTGAATGTGATGTGTTGGTGATGAATTTGGGTTAATTTGAGACATGCATGTAAGTGATACAAGGAATTGGGCTCCATTGTGATGTGTTTTGGTGTCTATGGCATGTTAGTACAAATGTATGTGAGATTGGGGCCTTGGTATGCAAGAAAAATTGGTTGAATGTCGAGTTTGAACTCAAGGGAGTGTTCTGGAAAACCCAGAATTTTTGACGTCCGCTCGAGCGGGGGGAAGTGCCGCTCGAGTCGAGAAATCGAGCTCCCAGCATTTTCTACAGACATGGTTCCCGCTCAAGCGGTGAATTTGACGCTCGAGCGGGGAGCTATGTAGACAGGCAGTCTGCTCGAGCGGCCGAGTTCACGCTCGAGCTGGAATTGAAGGCAACCAGTACTTTTGTAGACCTAAGGGTCCGCTCGAGCGGGGGAAGTCCACGCTCGAGCGAGGACCCTATTTTTTGAAATCCTGTTTTTGCATTTTGTGTTCTGTTTTCCGTTCTCTTTCACTTGCAAGCACTCTTAGGCATATGTTAAGCATTGTAAATGAGTTAATGAGATAATAATAAAGCCTAAAGAGGAATATGTGAATTAAAGAACGGATTAAACTGTTAATGAACCTTTTGTGTTCATGAAATGTGTAGGGTCAAGCTCCAGGGCAAATCCACAAGCCGATCACTGTGAGTAATATCGATATTCGTACGCTTGTGAATGTCCAATTGTTTACTCCCTCATAAGCTTTATGAAGTGCTAATTGGGATTGTAGACAAAAGTTTGATATGAACGAATGAATAGACCAAAGGTCGTTCTGATAAACGTAAATGGACCAAAGGTCGTTTTGATAAATATGAGTGGACCAAAGGTCGTTTTGCTATGAACGAATGGACCGAAGGTCGTTTTGACATGAATGAGTAGGCCGAAGGCTGTTTTGACATGAACGAATGGACCGAAGGTCGTTTTGAAAGAAATGAACGGACCGAAGGTCGTTTTGAAAGAAATGAATGGACCGAAGGTCGTTTTGATGCAAACAAATGGACCAAAGGTCGTTTGACACAAATGTGTGGGCCGAAGGCCGTTTTGACATAAGCGAGTGGGCCAAAGGCCGTTTTGACATTAATAGAAATCTGAATGGGCCAAAGGCCAGAATGTTGAAACTACAAGTTACTTGGGTTGAAATTAGTATAGTTACATATTTGTTAAATAGAAATATGAATTGGGCCTAAGGCCGTTTGGAACCTGTTGTTCTACATTGTTATGTAACTTCTGTATTTGATATTATTCACTGGGCTATCGCTCACACTCATTCATGTGTTTGTAGGTGAGCCAAGAGAAGTCCAAACTCAGCCCCAGTGAAGTATGCCAGGAACAACATACGTTTTGGAGAGTCAGCCTTGTGTCTCACGCACGAGACCCACCCTTGCCATTTTGTTATGTATTTATATTTTGTCTTGTTAGCAAGGACCTTTTGTATGTCTGTATATAGTTTGTTGGGTTGACTCAGTTTGGATGATCCTGTCTGTAAAGGATTTTATGGTATTGCATTTTGTTGTGGGTTATTAACATATATGAGTATGGTTTGTTTTGATGTGCATATAAGCACGGCTCTATGGACAAAGTTTTAAATTTTTACTTCCGTTTGGCCCCTTTACTCTGATGAGTTATGTCTGTTTTGGTCTGAGGCCGTAGGTAATCACAAGATTACTGGCCGGTTATGTCCTTAACCCATAGGGGCGGGTTCGGGTCATGACAGATAGAGTCCTATGAAGTAAGACTTCTAGGGGAAGTTGGACACTAATCATTATAAAAGTAAGGCACCTTTGTGGGTCTAAGGTATGCTTTTATTTCGGATGCTTTGACTTGTGCATTAAGTACTGTTTTGATATCTGTTAGAGATAAAATTTACTGACTTGATCATCGGAGTGCCCCCGGGTCGACGAACCACCGCAGGAATTCCCATCTTCTTATTACAGGTTGTTAAGCTTAATCTATTCTGCCGGTGCTCTCTAGTTGAGTTCCCTTTTTGGTTGTGTGGTCGGAAATCAACACCCGCAGTGCGTAAATTACAATAGTATCACCATCTCACAATGGTGTAAATTACATTTCACAACACATGTATCACTGTAATCGATTGAATGAGGCATTTTTTGGTTCAACAAATATTTTAGCCCATAATAGATCCACTTGCTCATAATCTATCTCTCTCTCTCCGATTTTGTTTGTATGTTTTTATATGTATCTAACTTTATTTTTTTTTTTTGTCTGTATGTATATATATACAAACACATATATGTAAGATGTAAAGTGCTGTATAGGTTTGATTTTTGTAATTTTTGGAACAATTTTGCAATGTGCTCCTTGGAAATTTTGGTCTGCAAGAGATTAAGCTCTTTTATTTTTATTTTAATTTATAATTTTTAAGGGTTTTTTGATTGAATTGAATCCATATTTAGAACACAGTTCATTGTTGTTGGGTAGAAATTCTTTACTATTTGATAAACTGCATAGGAATTCATATTATGGAAACTCTAAGGAAGCCATTACTAACAACCAGTTCTGTCAACAATGTTGCAGACTATGCTACATAGGCTCATCTAAATTTGTTTTATTTTATACACTAACAGAATGTGAATAATAAATTTATTCAATTCTACTGCCACCATGCAAGGGCAATAAACCAAGAAAAAAAATACCAATCCAATTGCCATTTATCAAACAGTAAAAGTCTTAACTTGAGTGGTTGATATATATGTAAACGTGTAATTGTATTGTATTTATGTTCGTATGTATATAGCTAATACAGGCTTGTACACTAAAAGAGGTGCAAAGTTGTGGTGCATTGCCGAGATTAATAGAAATGACACTTTAAATACATGTAATATTGAAGCTATCCCTCAACCTTAGTTCATATCAGTTCTATTTAACACAGATTAATTATGGCTAATATGCGCGTAATTCATTTTTATGTGAATTTGTTTGAGTCAATGACACTGCTAATTCTCCTAGGGATTATCTCGGGTGTTATGTTAAGGGTTAGCTGGAAATTGTGTGGATTTTATATTTGAATCTTGCTTGGCAAAATTGAAGACTGAAATGCTAGTTATAACTTTTTTTTTTTTTTTTAATCAATGAAACCACCTGCAACTGTTAGGAAGTGTTTTTAAACATAAAAGCTTGTTTTGCAAATTGTTTTTAAAAGAAACATCATAATGTTTGCAAATATAAAATTACACATTACGCTGATATTGTGGTGGTGATGTATGTTAACAATTTTTTTGGAGATGATTGATGCCAAAAAAAATCTAACCTTATTGGCCATAGTTACCTAGTGTACTAAAATTTCCCCCGTTTTTGGGCTTATGTCCATTTTATACTCCTGGAAGTTTCAAGAAACTACCTTGTTTAATTTCCACGATGAGCAATTTTTTGGAGAAATTCATCAAAAAGTGGAAGATTGCAAATGCTGTGTTTTTTCTTTGGTGTCTAGAAATTGTTATATAGATTTTCTGTGTAGTGTGAAAGTTATAGATACTCATTTCTCTTGAACAGGTGAGGAAAAATTTGTTTGGATTCACGAAAAGCACATATTCAGGCTGCAATTGTTACACTGGTATCGCAGATTTTGTGCCTGCTGATAGTGAGATCGTTGGATATGTTAATATTTCATTATTTTGCTGCTTTATAGGTTTATTTATTTATTTGTATCTTCATAGACTTCTTTATTCTTCATCTTACGTCTTGAAGGGAGAGGCTCATATTTAAAATTTCTCTTTTTGAAGAAACCGAGTCGTGTCTGCAAATGTTGGTGTAGGAAAGATGCAGTGGTATGCATTTCACAATGGACCACCCGATGGTGTAGATGGTTCCACTGGTAGATATTCCACTGTTGATATTTTCATTATCTACTGTATTTATTTCTGGATTCTAAACATGCACTTTTAACAGAGGATTGGCCATTTAGAATAATTGGCATTTGGAAATTTTTTGTGTAAGCACTCTCAAATAGTCAGGACAAAGATATTGATGATGATGAGGATGTTCTATATCATATTTAAATATTCTATGCTTGTGTTAGGTAAAGAGCAAAGGTTGCTGAAGATATTTAAGGGTTGGAGTGATAATGTGATAGATTTGTTCCTTGCCACTGATGAAGATGCAATTATGTGACGGGACATATATGACCGTGCACCAACTTTTAACTGGGGAAAGGGTTGTGTAACCTTAGTTGGGGACTCTGTCCATACAATGACACCCAATTTGGGTCAAGGTGGATGCATGGCCATTAAGGTACAAATTGCTTTGATATATATTGTTTGCCTAAATTATAGTTATTGTTTGATCTACATTATGTTTGCTAGATCTTTGCCTCATTGAGGATTCTATGATGTCACAAGTACTTAATTTTCTGCTTACTAAGTCAGAAATATATATACCCTCAAGACTTGTATTATTCTTATATTACTCTAGTGGTAAATGTCTAGACTTATCTCATTATTATATAGTTTCTCGTATGAATTATTTTATTGTTTTGTACAAAATTCATCCTTCTAAGAAGCAAATAAACATTACAATTTCTATAACATTACAATCTTTGCTGAAATATTTCATTCAAAATTTCAGGATAGCTATCAGCTGGCAATGGAGGTTGATAAGGCTTGGGAGCGAAGCATTGAGTCAGGAAGTCCTATAGATGTTGTCTCTTCTCTGATGAGGTAATTGCAATTTTCACTTGTCAAAAAATCCAAGTAAAATTTGATTTATATGAGCATTCACCCCAGAATATAATAACCTTACAAATGAAATCAAATTTTAAAAAGTATACTCCTCTTAAAATGCCAAAGCACATTCATGGGTGTAAGGGGAGGGATTGCACCATTTTATGAGTCTTTCAATGAGAGGTTGTGTGACCATGTGAATGACATGTCTTGTGTAAAATATCTAGTTTTAATGCAGTACAAGGAGTGTTCCAAATTTTCCATTTTGTAAGGTTGTAAATGGTAATAACTTTAACCAATATCAAATGTCTGTGTCACTACTTTGGCTGACATGGAGCTTCATAGATCAAAATACTATCTTGGTGACTAACTATCTTCTTCTTATTTATTTATTGATTTATTTATTTAATTTTTAAATTTACCCAGCTATGAGGATGCAAGAAGACTACGGGTTGATGTTATCCATGGACAGGCATGAATGGCTACGATCATGGCCTCAACTTACAAGGCATATTTGGGAGTAGGCCTTGGCCCATTATTGGTAGGAGTGTGATAAGCACATGTTTTTTTTTTTTTTTGATTGGCAAAAAAAAGAAACTTCATTGATGTAGAGCACAGTACAAAGTACAAAGCAAAAAACATCAATAAAGAAAGGCAAGTGCAAAAGCATCACAATGAGCTAAATCATCCCAACTATGTTGGCACCAAAAAGCCTATCCTATCATTTGTTAGCACCCCCGGAGTTGGTGAGCAACCAACCAAGGAAACAAAAAAAATAGAACAACCACCTACAAATCAACACCACACCAGAGCACCAGACAGACTCATTAGTGCAGCAATGCAGACACAACCACCAACACAGACTCAACATTAGTGCAGCAATGTTGATTCAACCTCCAAACCAGATATCAATAGGATGAAGCAGGTGATGCCCAGGATTATTAGTGAGGTCTAGTCAGCTTTTTTGGGTGGTAGGAACATTCTGGATGGAATTCTTATAGTTAATGAAATTGTTGATGGGTGGAAAAGATCCAACAAGAGAGGTTTGGTACTTAAATTGGATTTTGAAAAGGCATATGACTCAATAAATTGGGAGCTGATTTTCCACCTTCCCAAATACCTCTACATTCCATTGTTTTAAAGCTTGTTTCAGGGCTTTAAATTTCATGAGACATTTATATCCTGCCCAACCCTCCATTACAAACCCAGACCAACTTTGCTTCACAAAAGGTAGGAAATTCTTGTGGAGTAACCAAGCATTTAGGAACTTAAAGGGCTTACGCCCCAATCCCTATCATCCTCCATTAATATGATAGGGCTATGATCAGATAATATTCTAGGGAGACCCCAAAGTTTGAAATTAAAATTCTGAACCCACTCATGGTTGAGTAGAAACCTATCCAGTCTACTCCATTTCGCCCTATCTTGAGAGTTACACCAAGTAAACTTCCTCCCAAGCAACAACTTGTATGGAGTCCATTAATCAAACCATCTAGCTAGAGTGCAAAGGTATAACTTACCTTGTTAGGGTATGTGAAGAGCAAATCATCGTGTCAAATGCTGTGAAGGAGCAGTGTGACTGCAAATCAAAGGACCGAAAGACTGGTGACAATTATCCTTCAGAGGGGGTTGACAAGAATCAGTGTATAGACACAGGCAGTGAATATAGCAAGGAGGGGGAGGATAGGTTGAGGGATGTCTCTGTGGTGGCTGAAACAGATATGATGAAGGTAGTGTCAGAGGTTGAAGGCACATACGAGGGTGATTCTACAGAGGTGGGGATGAGCTCCAAATTTACCAATGAAGGTGGTAGGCGTAGGTTAGATGGGGACATCTTGTTGTCTAATTAAAATAAACTCGAGTTTTCCGTGGAGTTCTGCATGCATTTCATAACACCTTAGATTATGTTTTACAGTTTTTGACAAAGTTTAGGGTACCACATCCAGGAAGAGTTGGATGGAGATTTTTTATCGACCTTGTAATGCCTTTAATGTTGAGTTAGGTCCTTGGCGGTAATAGGTCATTTGGTGCAATTCACCTCTCTTATAGTGATAGGTTATGCTAAATGAGTTTAGCTGCTTGATTAAAATAATAGAATAATTAAACTTCTGCAACATGGTTTTGCAGGTAATGATCAGAAATCTTGGTAATTTCCTTTGATGCAAGTTCAATGGATTCACATCTTTTTTGTCTACAAAATCATGTGAGTTTTTGAAGTGCCATCATTGTGAAAATAAAATTACTTTTTTTGTATAATTTAGTGTCCCTCAAATGTCTATTATAGTTAGAATGTTGTTTTCTTAAGGAATATTTGTGCTTGACCTTGAACTCAACAACAGTGAGCTAATAAGAACCTGTGCTGCAATTCCAGACAAATCCCTATATTCTTTGTGTAGTAGTTTGAAATTTCTATATAGTATCAAAATTAATATCCACTAATCTTCTATTCTTATGGAAAAAAAGGTTTTGGCATCCAAGTTAGTCAATTAATGTGTTCTTTGTATCCATTTTTGTTTTGGCATCTAAGTTAGTCAACTAATATATTGATGTATATTTTTGCAGATAGTGTTGAGGGAGTAGTTGATATGATTGAGTGGGTGATATTGAGAGCTAAACTAAGATTTATTTATTTGTTTATTTATTTGAGTACTTGTATCTATTAGTATTTTGTATAAATACTTTTAAGGATGGTTGATGGATATTTGTTTTGCATGTATAGAAGTTTATATTTTGTATGCACACTTTTTTTTTTTTTTTTTGAAGAAAGATAATTTTGTTCAGGAAAGTGATGGAAAATAATATATGAGTATTAGAATTTTTGCAAATGTCACTTTACATTTATTGTATATAATATTTGAATATATATATATATATATGAGAATATAGGTTGCTAAAACATTATAGGTATTTTTTTTATAAGTTTTTTGCGACGGTAACAAGATGGTAGCTAATACATTATAAACATTTTTTTAAATTTTTTTGCGATGGCAAAACATTAGTTGCCATAAGTAGATTAGGCAGTCACAAATAGTTTGCGACTGCTGTTTTACGGTCGCAAAAAGTATTTGTCACCCCCACATTCATGACCCCTATTTGCTATCGGATGGGTCGTCGTAAAAGGTCTTTTGTGACTATTTTTTTATTATTTGCGACGGTTTGTAGCAATCGTAAAAGTATTTTTTTAGTAGTGTGTGGCTCCCGAAAACGTAGGCACGTGCGTTGCTGAACCTCGTTAATTTGTGTGTTATGGCTTGATTATTTTTTATGATTAATAATTTTCAAGATTCATTGAATTTATTTACGGATTGAATGTGTAGTTTAAATTTAAATCCCAACGTGTAACTGTTCCTTTGGTTAATGGTGTGTGCTTTGCATAGTGCAATATCAAGATCAAAATCACATCCTAGCTAGGTCCATCTGGTTTGTTGTGTCTAATATGAAGGCAAATCTAACTCCACATTTAAAGCATATGCTCTAGCGAAGGGGTGGTTTGGGATGTTTTAAATAAGTGTATTTTTTGACTTTTTATAAAATATGGGTTAGGTATGGGTTGGGTTTGAAGTGATGTGATAGAGAGATGATGCGACTTAAATAAGATGATGTGACTTAAATAGGATAGTGACTTTTTGACTTTTTTAGTATATACCAAACAAGGTATTATTTTTTTATGTTATTTTGGAAATGCATTTTTCATTTTAACCCAACATCTCAAAAATAAAATAAACAATTTCAATGGTTCAGTCCATTTCACTTGCATCATTTTTAACATCAATAATAAAAAGAGGGAAAATAACAAATTATGTGTACTTTTCAAAAATAATTACATTCCCTTAACGAGCTCTCTAAATATTGTCAGTTTGAAAAAATTTTGTTAAAAAGCTAGTAGTAATTAGCCTGTTGGAAGAAATAAAATAGAATGAAACTGGTTATAATCGGCAACCTACTTCTTTTAAAGAGTTTATTGGCGGGATTGATTTTTTTTTAGTGTTTTTTTTTTCATCTCAGAGATTTTTTTGAGAAAAACGTTTCAAAAAATTTTACATTTTTAAATTCTATTCAACTAGATAGATTAGAAAAGTTAAAAAAAAAAAAAGTTTTTGAAAGCAAGTCTATTAAAGACAAAATAAATAATCATAATAATCAGCTTGTTTGATTTCATAATTCAAGATTCATTTTTTTTAAAAATTGACATTTTTTATTTTTCATATTTTTTTTGTTCTTACTGATTTTTTTTTAATATATTAAGTATTTTTTAAAAAAAATTTAGATACACCTAACATAAAAACACTTAAAAGTATAATATTTGTAAAAAAAAAACTTTAAAAAATTCACTAAATGCCAAAAATACAAAAAAATAAAAATTTAGTATATTTTTCATATTCTTGTCTATTTTTGATTTTTAATTTTTTTTTACAAATATTTATTTTTTAGATACATCTACATAAGGTGTATCTAAAAAAGTAAAAAAAAAAAAAAATTTGCTTAAAATTAAAAAAAAATTCACTTAAAAAAAAAAAAAAACTCAATTTCCAGAATTGAATTCAAAAAATTGAAACTAAATACAATGAACAATATTTTTTTTTGGCTTTATTTTGTCTTTAATTTTTCTTCTTCTTTCTGTTAGAGGAATCGGAAAAATAAAAAAACTTTGATATAAATTTTTAAAAAAAAACTAAATGAAATGACAAATCAAAATTTGACACTTGTCAGACATATTATTATGAGTAATTTTTAGAAGAAAAAATTAGATATTTCAAGCATTTTTCTTAAAAAATATATGAATTTTTCAATTGAACGATGTCAAGCATTTAACTTTGGGACAATTACAAAAAAATAAAAAAAAAGTTTCAAGTATTGAGGTTTGTAATAAAATAAACACGAGTTTTTAATGTGTTAAATTATTTTCAATCTAAACATTCGCCTATTTTCGTTCAGTAAAACCGATAGAGAAAAAAATATTTAATTATTAAACTCAATGTAAGTATACATAAAATGTCTAAAATATAAATTTTTATAAATTTAATGACTAAAATATTTTTTTTAATTTTTTTTTTATCAATTTTACTTTTTAATGAAAATAGACGAATAGTTTAAATTGAAAATAAATCAAAAGTATAAATTAAATTGACATAAAAAAAATTCAAAATTTATTTTATTAAATGGCTCAAATCTTGATTTTTTTTTATATTATGTTATTTACCCTTTAAGTTTTTAGTAGAATCTCTACTTTTGGATCTCAACCACCAAGATATGCTGATGTTGGTGCGAGTCTGATCAGAGTTTTGTCGTGTTTCCACATGATGTTAAGAGACGTTTTTATTATTTACACAGATCTCTGTCTCATCTCCCTTAAATTATTGTTTCAATTTCGATCCTCCTCCTTGCAATGTATTAGCTGTTTGACAGTGCTAATACTGACATTAAAATTCTTTTCACACTCACTAATGCCTATAAAAATAAAAACAAAAAGATGTTTTAACAAAATGGATCCACTCTCTTTCAAACTATTCAATCTATGCTCAATTAACTTAATTTTTAATATTAGTAATGTATTTGATAAATTTTATAAATTAAACAATTTGCATTGTCGAGATGGGTAAGATATGAGCTCGCAGTGAGCCGGACAGGACCTGTCCAAAGGAGCTACTTTCTTTGTGTTTTTTGTTTGTTTTTATATTTCAGTTAGTTTAGGAATACAAATATGATACACAATACATTGATGGATATAATTTTAAAAAAATATACCCCATTAATACATTTTGTAAAAAGAGGAGGATCCCCTCTAGTTTAAATTTTGGACAGGAGGATGATATTTGGGCCATCTCATTACGGGTCTTATTTTAATGATTTGAACAATTTATTTTGTCGGATACTTTGTATATTTTATCAATACAAAAAATTAGATTGACCCGATAATGTTAAATTATTCAATTTATCTCGTTTTCAACCAAAAAAATTTATGTTTTTAAAAATAAACTATATTTTTTTTGGTTAAAAACACAATAAATTGAATAAGTTACAATTATCGGACTGATCTAATTTTTGTGTGGATGAAATATAAAAAGTGCCTGATAAAATGAATAATTCAGATTATCGAAACGAGACCCGTAATAGGCTCCACAGATCCAAACCATCCCCTCCAGTTCAAATCATCCTCCTTTTTAAAAAGCAATGCTAGAGCTACCAAAACACTATAAAAAATGAGAAAGGTTAGAAATTTCAAATGTTTTACGAATATTTGTACTAAATGTCTCATATAGGCGTGTGAGACTCACATCACATGGGACCCATACCCATAGAAGCCTCCTACTAGTATGAGTATTTGATAAAATTCTTAACAGAATATTTGGGGTTCCACTATTTTTGTTTTGTAAAATATTGTTTTTGGTTGCATTTTTTTTTTTGTTTCCTAAGCAATTTCTCTCCCATTTAATTTGTGATCCAACCGTAGTGTTTGAATTAATAGAGTTCATCATGAATTACACTTTAGCGATGTGTTCCATTTATTTTGGCTCGGAGTACACTGTGAGTATTTATGCTTTAGCATCTTGCATGAATGTGGGTGTTAACATAACATCATGCTTGCCATGAGGCTAAACGCTTATATGATATAACTGGTCTGAATGCCTGTGGGTGAAGGTTGGATTACTTGAATTGGGACAATTCATTGAAATCCGCATTTTAGCCTACTTGCGAGTAGCAAATTTCAAACCATTTCCAAACAAACGGATATGCGATGCTTTGTTCCAAATTAGGTGATCTAGTCTATACTTGTGTGTGTTGTGGGCATCACGTAGTAATTCTAGTTAATAACCGGAATAAGAACGCATATGTTTTCAAAAACAAGATATCATGCTTAGTACAGGCCGATCTTTGAGTCGGATGCGAGCGGGGGTGCTCATAGATGACCTTCCCTAATCGTACCCAAGTTCTCGAGCCGAGGCAACTTTGGTGATGACGGACACATGGCCTTAGGCAACGAGTCAGGGTTTCCTAAATTCCCCCAAAAATAAATATTTAGGTGACGACTCTGTATCTGGCAAAGCAGTCCATGTTTGGCACTTCTTTCTTAAAAATCAGTTTTCCAAAACGATTTGCCGGATTTGGACTCTTTGGTGATTTATCGGTCTCGCATTGCACTTTGCGGGATTAGATTCAGAACCGTAACATTTGAGTCCGAAACTGTAGTAGCATGAAGCCCAAGGACGCGTCCTACATTGATTCGGACCAAAATAATTAGATCGAATTGATTAATTTAAGCTTAGTTAATTGGCTTTAATTAAGTTGATTAGTCAGGTGTGTATATAAGGGCCTAATTACACTCATATTCATCTTGCTTGGAGCTCAAAATCTGAAATAGCACTCTAGAGAGAGTGGGCCAAACTTAGAGAGAGAAAGGGGCTAACATTGAAGATTTTGCAAGAAAATTGGAGAATTAAGTGGATTAACTCAAGGATTAGCTATAGTTTGAAGAATTGGAGCTCCCAGGTGAGTAAAATTC
The DNA here is from genome assembly GCA_036172215.1 of Camellia granthamiana. NCBI lineage: Eukaryota > Viridiplantae > Streptophyta > Magnoliopsida > Ericales > Theaceae > Camellia > Camellia granthamiana. Next base: position 155,738,030 of record CM069906.1, read on the forward strand.
ATGAGTTTGAGTTTGTAATCTTGTGAATTCAAAATTAAATGGTAATTAAGAACATGAATTGAATTGATTATGATGAGATTGAAGTCTATATGCACATTCATGTTTAGAATTGCCATGAATTTGCATAATCTAACATGAGGCATGATCAACATGATGAATTGGGCACCAAAATTTGACATGCATGCATAATTTTCATGATTTTCATGATTATAAGTATCATTTTATACCATTTGAAATAGAATTGGAGTCAAAAGTTAACATGCGTGCATGATTGATGAAAATATGAAGCTTGTATGAGGTTGAATGCAATGCGTTTTGAAACTTATGAAGGGAACTCAAGATGATTTTGTAAATGGACCATGATTTTGAACAATTGATCTCATATTACTTATATCCTCATGTTATATAATGTGTTCCCAAGTTTTTGAACCAAAAACATGAGTTTTGGGCCTTTGAACATCAAGATTGAGCTTCAAATTCAATTATGAAATTCTAGAATTCTTCAGGTCCGCTCGAGTGGGGAAAGCGCCGTTCAAGCATGAAATTCAAGCTCCCAGAACTTTTGCAGACATTGATGTCCGCTCGAGCGGGGGAGAGTTACGCTCGAGCGCCAAGTCACATGTTTTGGCTCTTAGCTCGAGCGTTCGAAATCACGCTCGAGCGTAAAAATGAGACAACTAGTACTTTTGCAGACCAAAGGGGTCCGCTCGAGCGGCGAAAGATGCGCTCAAGCGGAGAGCCCTATTTCAGAAAGTTTAAAAAAAGTTGTTTTTGTGTTTTATTTTCCGTTTTCTTCCATTTCTAAGCACTCTTAGGCATGCATTGAGCTTTGTGTATGAGTTATAAGAAAGAGGCCTAAGAGAAAGAAATAAATTAAGAACGGATTGAATCGTTTGTGACCCAATATATGTTATGTAATGTGTAGGGTCGAGCACAAGGGCGAATCCACCGGCAGAACACTGTGAGTAATATCTTGGTAACGATATTTTGAAATATGCTATTTGTCCAATTGCTTACTTCTATTTGAGTTTCATAAGTTTGTTAATTTGACTTGTGGACAAATATTCGTTGGACATGAATGATTGGGCCAAAGACCGTATGACATGAATGATTGGGCCAAAGGCCGTTTGATGTGAATGATTGGGCGAAGGGCCGTTTGACATGAATGAATTGGGCCTGATGCCATCTGTTAAAGACGAAGTGGGCCAGAGGCCGTTTGATACATCTGGGTTTGTAGCCGTTTAATGTACTAGATAGAACTATGAATGGGCCCAAGGTCGTCTAATATATCTATTTCAAATTTCATTCATGTATCTTCTTTATTTGATTTTATTCACTGGGCTTTTGCTTACGATCATTCATGTGTATGTAGGTGAGCCAAGAGATGTTCAAACCCAGCCTTGGTGAGGTATGTGAGAAAAAGTCAAAGTTTTGGTCTCATGCACGAGACTTGTCTGCTTCTTTTGTCTTCATTTTTGTGACTTTGGTGAAAACGTTAAATCACCATGTACATAAGCTGTTGGTTTGATTGACTTTGACTTGAATGATACTGATGTGTAAAAGAATTCTATGCCATTTCCCTTTGATGTGGGTTATTAATGAGTATATGTGAAATGTTTTGACATGCCATGTAAGCACAACTCTATGGACAAAATTTTTGAGTTTGCTTCCATTTTGGCCTCTTAACTTTGTTGAATTATGTTTTAATGGGTTTGAGGCCGTAGGTAATCTCTTGATTAGATTACTGGATGGTTATGACCTTAATCCATAGGGGCGGGTTTGGGTCATGACAATGCCTGTGTTCACTAAGACAAGTAGGATTATCATTTTTTGGAACCAAAGCAATAAATGAGCTGTTAAGACCTCTCATTAACTTAGAATTTTGGTGAAACTCTTCTAGAAATTGCATCACATCCCCTTTTATTATCTGGCAACATTTCCGAAACATTATCAAGTTGAAACCATCTGGACCTGGGGCTTTGTTGCCATCATAATTTTGAACTGTTGTAGCAACTTTTGTTTCTAAAAACTCAGCTTCTAGTGCAACTCTAACTTTATCACCACCAATTGATTTAAAAGGACCTGATAGCCTTGGCCTATTGAACCATGATTCTGAAAATTGCTTCTTGAAATGACTCAAAACTTCATCTCTTATTTCTTCAGGATCATCCTTTAATACCCCATTGGCAGTAACTGAACACAGAGCATTCCTATTGGTTCTAGAGGTAGCCATAACATGAAATTTTTTTGTATTTCTATCCCCATTTAAGACCCAGTTAATTCTAGACTTTTGCAACCATATCCACTCCACCAATTTACTCAATTTCCATGCCTCACCTTTTGCCTCTCTTCTCCTACTTATCTCTGATTCAGTCAGTGGCCTTTCTTTCGCTGCCAAATCAAAAACATGTAATTCCTCCTCTAGAAGCTTTAGTTTAAAGTCCACATTACCAAAAATTTCATTATTCCATTGTTTCAGTGCCAGTCTAAGTGATTGAAGTTTCCTTAGAGACTTTAATCCAGCCCAACCATTTACATTAGTTTCAGCCCACCTTTCTTCACAAAAGTTTTGAAATTCGGATGAAGTGACCAGGCATTCAGAAATCTAAATGGCTTTGGACCCTAATCCCTTTCATCTTCCATGAGTAAAATAGGGCAATGATCTCAGAGCCTTCTAGGTAATCCCCACAATTTGAAATTGAAATTCTGCAGCCAATCTAGACTGAGTAAGAACCTGTCCAATCTACTCCATTTTTCTCCTTCTTAGGAGTTACACCAAGTAAACTTTCTCCCCATCATTGGAATATCATACAGTTCCAGACTATCAATTAACTCATTGAAGTCACTCATTTCTCTATTTCTTATAGAACAGCCCACCCTCTTAGAAACAGTCCTCATTTCATTGAAATCACCCCCCAAACACCAAGGTTTGTGATATATTTGCTTTAGATTTTTCAATATGCCCCAAACCTGTTTCCTACTTGCACCATCATTTGGGCCATATACATTTACAGCAACACATTCAAAACTACTATGAAGAGTACCTAACAAAATGATGAAATTCCTATTGCTGCAGTCCACCAATGAGAATACTTTTGGATTCCAGATGCATAATAATCCACCAGCTGCTCCCTCTGAATCCACTGCCATGAATTCCATTTTCTCACCAGGCCAACATGATCTGACAAATTCCTCATTGATTATTGACCTCTTTGTTTCTTGAAGTAACACCATATCCACCTTCCTCTCATAGAATATATTTTTGATCTTCCTTCTTTTGATAGGCTTGCCTAGCCCTCTAACATTCCAGGTTAATAACTTCATTAAAAACAAGTGCGCTCACCAATTCACTAGAGGGACAGATTAATCTGCCTTTCCACTCTTTGATGCTAGTTTCTCCTTGTCTTTTACTTCCAGTTCCATCAATTTGCTGAGCACTTCCTCCTTATTTCCATTACACTTCATCCCAAGAACTTGCCCTATTTTGAGTGATTCTTCAGCCTCATTAAGTAGTAGTTGACCACTCCCAGATTTTCTTGCCATTGACAAAGAAATTGCTGCAATTGCAGACTTGAATATAGCTCATTTTTTGAGTTGCCGAGATGGTCCAACCCCCAATTGTAAATTACCTTTTCTCTTCCCCTGAAATTTCACAGCCCCTTTTGCTTTCTCTTGTTGTCTTGTTTTTCTTTTTTGAACTGTCAGTGCAAATTTGGTTTTTACCACACATTGATGCTCTTGTTCAACTTCTTCGTGGGCTTCCTCTCCTCTTCTGTGTTGATATCCAGTCTCCTTTGGAGGTTGTATTTCTGAGTCCCTTACCTCAGATACTCTATGGCCCACTATATCACCACACTCAACTGCATTGGCCTTATTTAATAGAACCTTAATGTTTAGCCCAGGCCCATTATTCTCAAACCCACTTAGGCTCCTCTTGAAACCTGAAATAGGAGCTCCATCATCAACGAACTAATTTCCTTCATTTTGAATCTAGCCAGATTGTGACTCTGATTGGACTGGCCTTCCTCCGCATGCACCCCCACTGCTTTCATTTTGAATCTGCATATAGGTTGTCTTCCTGTTCATGACAGTCTCCTCCACCACAGACACGCTTGGCCATCGAACATGTCCGTCCATGTCAGTATGATCATCATTTCTGATCCCCATTCCTCCTGCCTCCTTAGCACCTCCTTTGTCCAGATCACCACCAACCTGGCCTTCCACATCAGCTTTATCATCAACCTTCTTGCTCCCCACTTCAGATCTTTGCTCTTGTTCATCACCAGTAGAGGTTTGCTTAACCCCTATGTTCTGCCCACTATAGCACTTGCACTTCTTGTAGATCACCTCCGAGATAACCACCTGTTCTTCACATACTCACACTGGATAAGATGTCCCCTTGCATCTCAAGTTGATTGTTCTATTTATGGACTTCATATATTTAGTGGCTATTCTCACTTTCCTACTGTGGAATGAGTTCAATCTGGCTGTATCATCATCTAAACTTATGACTTCTCCCCACAGCCTTCCAATACTATTGAATGTTTTACTACTCTAGAGATTTAATGGCACACCATGGCATGTAATCCAAGCCAACCTTTCTTTTTCAATTGTCATCCCCTGCTTCCATTCCTTAATTGACTCACTTTAATCATGTACCCACCCCTCCACTAATTTCAGCTTCTCTTTCAGGCTTCCCATTGATTCAAAAGTTAACATCATATCTCTACCACCACCATCTCTAACCTGAATGTCTCCCATGCCTCTAATTTTTAGTTCCTCCTTAAATGCTTCCGCACAGTGTCTTGGCTTAAGTCGAACAATCACACTTTCATATAGCCAACCCATTTCCTTCCTCGAAAGCATTTAGAGTAATGCTGGTATTGGTCACTAGCCCTCTGCCACTTAAAGCTTGAGCATATGACTTCCCACCTTGTACCAGATTTGGAACTTGACCGGTACTGCCAATATCCCTTCTTCCACCTGTTACATTTAGTGGCCTCTATTTTTCCTCCTTATCTTATACAAAATCTGCTTATTTTACTTTCAACGCTTTGTTATCACACCAGATTCCATGAGATTTTTGGACTGCCATATTTGCTGCCACTGGACAGGCATAACGGACAAAACCAAATCTTGATCTAGTCATCTTCCTTTTTTTGTTTGGGATAAACACATCCTTTACAATCCCAAAGTTGGTAAATACTTTATACAGCCCTTTTGGATCCATAAAGTCTGGTAGATTATCCACAAAGATCATGTGAATCTCATTCTGCATTGCGTTATTCCTAAAACCTTACACCCTCATGTTTTCTTAGCACCGACTTCCACCCTCCATTGACTTCCATCTTCCCGCGCTCAGCTGAATTTAATCAAATCTTAAGTGGCTAGGGATTGTTGAGAATCATGTGTCTTGCATTTCCTAACCTAAACCTCTCTTATAGTTGAAAAAAAAAAAAAAAAAAAAAAAAAAAAAAAAAAACAATGGAGGATCGTTTGCGTAGACTTATGATGGTTGTGTTGGTTTTGGGAATGGTGGTGGTGGTGGTTTTTGGTTCTAAAATTTGTGAAGGAAGGCCTATCACATGTGAATCAAAGCATGCAGTAGTAGTAGTGAAGATAGCGGAAAGAATACCCAGCAGCAACACTACACCCCCTGCGCTCCGGTCCGATCAAATGCAACATCTAGATCAATCTGCTCCTCAACCTCCGCCACAGTCCTGATCTTGCACAGAACATGATATCATAACACATACACAGGTCTACGTGAAATCCTTTCTTATCTCAAGAAGTTGAAAGCAAATAAGGATGCTAGAAAGAATATTTTGTTCTCTCTTGGTAATTTCCTTTGATGCAAGTTCGATGGATTCACATCTTTTTTGTTTACAAAATCATGTGAGTTTTTGAAGTGCCATCATTGTGAAAATAAAATTACTTTTTCATATAATTCAGTGTCCCTCAAATGTATATTATAATTAGAATGTTGTTTTCTTAAGGAATATTTGTGTTTGACCTTAAACTCAACAATAGTGAGCTAATAAGAACCTGTGCTGCAATTCCAGATAAATCCCTATATTCTTTGTGTAGCAGTTTGAAATTTCTGTATAGTATCAAAATTAAATCCAGTAATCTTCTGTTCTTATGGGAAAAAAAGGTTTTGACATCCAAGTTAGTCAATTAATGTGTTCTTTGTATCCATTTTTGTTTTGGCATCTAAATTAGTCAACTAATATGTTGATGTATATTTTTGTAGGCAGTGTTGAATGAGTAGTTGATATGATTGAGTGGGTGATATTGAGAGCTAAACTGAGATTTGTTTATTTATTTATTTATTTTTTGAGTACTTGAATTTATTAGTATTTTGTATAAATACTTTGAAGGATAGTTGATGGATATTTGTTTTGCATGTATAGAAGTTTATATTTTGTATGCACACTTTTTTTTTTGAAGAAAGATAATTTTGTTGAGGGAAGTGATGGAAAATAATACACGAGTATTAGAATTTTTGCAAATATCACTTTACATTTATTTTATATAATATTTGAATATATATATATATATATATATATGAGAATATAGGTTTCTAAAACATTGTAGGCATTTTTTTTATAAGTTTTTTGCGACGGTAACAAGATGGAGGCTAATACATTGTAGGCAATTTTAAAAAAAAATTTTGCGATGGCAAAACATTAGTCGCCATAAGTAGATTAGGTGGTCGCAAAAAGTATTTGTCACCCCCACATTCGCGACCCTTATTTGCCGCCACATGAGTCGTCACAAAAGGTCTTTTGCGACTATTTTTTATTATTTGCGACGGTTTATAACAGTCGCAAAAAGTATATTTTTTAGTAGTGATGCAGCTCCCAAAAACGTAGGCACGTTGCTGAACCTTGTTAATTTGTGTATTATGTTTTGATTATTTTTTATGATTAATAATTTTCAAGATTCATTGAATTTATTTACGGATTGAATGTGTAGTTTAAATTTAAATCCCAACGTGTAACTGTTCCTTTGGTAAATGGTGTGTGTTTTGCATAGTCCAATATCAAGATCAAAATCACATCCTAGCTAGGTCCATCTGGTTTGTTGTGTCTAATATCAAGGCAAATCTAACTCCACATTTCAATTAAGCATTTTTTTTTTTTTTTTTAATGTTATTTTGGAAATGCATTTTTCATTTTAACCCAACATCTCAAAAATAAAATAAACAATTTCAATGGTTCAGTCCATTTTACTTGCATCAATTTTGACATCAATAATAAAAAGAGGGAAAATAACAAATTATGTGTACTTTTAAAAAGGGCCTGGCTTTGGTCCAGTCCTTAATCGGATTGGACGGTACTGTTGGGCCCGTGGGGGTCCACCACAGGTTCCGTTTTGAAAATTTGAACCGTTTAATGTGTAGAACTCATCGAGTACTATATGCTTATGAAAAATCACGTTGATCGGATATTGATAGCTATGTGATCAAATCAGTTTTGTATAAAAAAAAATGGACGGTGAATAAATTAACGATTGATAAAAAACTAATTTGATCACATAGCTATCGATATCCGATCAACGTGATTTTTCATAGGCATATAGTACTCGACGAGTTCTACACATTGAACGGTTCAGATTTTCAAAACGGGACCCGTGGTGAGCCCCCACAGGCCCAACAGCACCATCCAATCCGATTAAGGACTGGACTAAAGCCAGAGCCTTTTAAAAAATAATTACATTCTCATAACGAGCTCTCTAAATATAGCCAATTTGGAAAAAAATTGTTAAAAAGCCAATGTAGTAATTAGCCTGTCGGAGGAAATAAAATACAATGGAAGTAGTTATAATAGTCAACATGCTTCTTTTAAAGAGTTCCTTGGAGGGATTGATTTTTTTTGAAAAAAACGTTTCAAAAAATTTTACATTTTCAAATTCTATTCGACTAGATAGATTAGAAAAGTTAAAAAAAAAAAGGTTTTTGAAAACAAGTCTATTAAAGACAAAATAAATAATAATAATAATAGTCAGCTTGTTTGATTTCATAACTCAGGATTCATTTTTTAGGAAATTGAAATTTTTTATTTTTCATGTTTTTTTGTTCTTATTGATTTTTTTAATATATTAAGTATTTTTTTAAAAAAATTAGATACACCTAATATAAAAACACTTAAAAAGTATAATATTTATGAAAAAAAAAATTAAAAAATTCACTAAATACCAAAAATACAAAAAATAAAAATAAAAATTTAGTATATTTTTCATATTCTTGTGTATTTTTTATTTTTAAAATTTTATTTTACAAATATTTAATTTTTTGATACATCTACGTAAGGTGTATCTAAAAAAGTAAAAAATAAATAAATAAAAATTGCTTAAAATTTAAAAAAAATTCACTTAAAAAAAAAAAAACTCAATTTCTAGAATTGAATTCAAAAAATTGAAATTAAACACAATGAACAATATATATATATATATATTGGCTTTATTTTGTCTTTAAATTTTTTTTCTTCTTTCCGTTAGAGGAATCGGAAAAATAAAAACTTTGATATAAATATTAAAAAAAACTAAAAAAAATGACAAATCAAAATTTGACACATGTCAGACATATCATTATGAGTAATTTTTAGAAGAAAAAATTAAGTATTTCAAGCATTTTTCTTAAAAAATATATGAATTTTTCAATTGAACGATGTCAAGCATTTAACTTTGGGACAATTACAAAAAAATAAAAAAAAAAAGTCTCAAGTATTGAGGTTTGTAATAAAATAAACACGAGTTTTTAATTTTTGTCAATTTAAATCTAATGTTTTAAATTATTTTCAATCTAAACATTCGCCTATTTTTGTTAAGTAAAGCCAATGAAGAAAAAAATATTTTAGTCATTAAATTTAATGTAAGTATACATAAAATGTCTAAAATATAAATTTTTATAAATTTAATGACTAAAATATCTTTTTTTTTTAAACTTTTTTTTTTTTTTTTTTTTAATCAATTTTACTTTTTAATGAAAATAGACGAATAGTTTAAATTGAAAATAAATCAAAAGTACAAAATTAAATGGACATAAAAAAAAAATTCAAAATTTATTTTATTAAATGGCTCAAATCTTGAATTTTTTTATTATTATTATATTATTTACCCTTTAAGGCCTAGTTTGGCATATTGAGAAAAAGATAAAAAGTCAAAAAGTTACTAAAAAAATAAAAAAGTTAACACTATTCATAATATTTTAATGGTACAAAACAAAAAAAAAAATATTATATCAAAATCAAGGGTCCAAAGCAAAAAAAAAATTAAAAAACAATTTTTTATATGATTGATGGAGACATGCATCATTGCCACACATGTCAAAATAAAAAATAAAAAAATAAAAAAATAAATTTTCAAATATTGTACCAGACCACGGTGGAAAAGAACGGAAATTTTTTTTTTTCAACTTTTTCCTGTACACACAGATCCGTACTGACATACATGCGAATTTATATGGGTAAAATTGTAATTTTGCTAATTTATACAATATTTTAATACATATTTTTTCATAAAAATAAAAAAGTTAATCCAAACAATCATCTTTTTTGGATTCACAGGGATGAAGGTCTTTTCCAAGATGCCCAACCTAACCTGGAAGAGCTGCATGAAACTATCACTGTTAGGACTGCAATTTGGCTGAAAGCTAATTCAAGGAAGTTCCACTTTCCCATCACTGATTTTGTGTATAATTTGGGCCAAATTAGAGTGTGCCTGGGTGGGAGGCTGTAATGCGTTTAAAATCATATGTTGATGGCAATACAGACTTGTATGCTTCAGGTCGACTAAGTGTGTAGGTGAATATTTGGTGTATTTGCATTGGCTGCTGGGGTTTTATGGTGTTTTGTCTGTTGGCTGTTAGGCTTGGTGGAATGCAACCGCTGGGGTGTTAGGGTGGCTACTGATTCTGGCTGATGGTCTGAATCTGTTCTGGTAACTGATCTATGTTGGATTACATGAGTGCTATAGTTTTGTGATGTGTGCCACGTTTGGTTGGTATGGCTGGTGTACATGTACATATACACATGGTTATTTCTACCCCACTCTAGGGAGTATATGAGGATTCTGCTTCTACTTATCAGAATGGGAAGGATGTTTTGTTTCTGTTGTTCTGCTTCTGTGATCAAGGAATGGGTGATTTATTGGGTATGATTTTCTTAATAAAGCAGGTGGAGAAAATGGTTGGGGCTGCTCTGGTGTTATGCTTCAGGTCTACAAAGTAATGGGTGATTTTTGGGTGTTAACTGCAGTTCTGCCTCTGCTCTTTCTGACCAGTTTGCTGCTGATCTGTTTGCTGCTGATCTGCTATTCTGCGTGATTTGTTTGCAGCTGTTCTCTTTCTCTGGTTTTGCTGATTTATTTGCTTGTTGTTTTGCTCGTTGGTTTCTCACCAACTGGAGGTTAGAGCTTGTTTTAGCTCCAAGCTCCCATTTATTGATGTAATTTTTCTTATAATTCATCAATAAAGTCTTCTTATTGCCGATATAAAAAAAAAAAAAAAAAAAAAAAAAAAAAAAAAAAAAAAAAAAACCAATCATCTTTTTTCCCTCAATTTTTTAGTCTAAAAAGTCAAAAAGTACACTTATTTAGACACTTCAAACAACCCCTAAGTTTTTAGTAGAATCTCTAGTTTTGGATCTCAACCACCGAGATATGCTGATGTTGGTGAGTCTGATCAGGGTTTTGACGTGTTTCCACATGATGGTAAGAGATGTTTTTATTATTTATACAGATCTCTGTCTCATTTCTCTTAAATTATTGTTTCAATTTCGATCCTCCTCCTTGCAATGTATTAGCTGTTTCACAGTGCTAATACTGACATTAAAATTCTTTTCACACTCACTAATGCCTATAAAAACAAAAACAAAAAGATGTTTTAACAAAATGGATCCACTCTCTTTCAAATTATTCAATCTATGCTCAATTAACTTAATTTTTAATATTAGTACTGTATTTGATAAATTTTATAAATTAAACAATTTGCACTGTCGAGATGGGTAAGATATATATATATTTTTAATCATAGCGAGCCAAATCAACCACAACTAGGTTTGCACCAATAAGACTGCCCAATCATATACTAGCACACCATCGAGAGCTGGTGAGAAGCCAACCAGAAACACCAAAAAGCAGACCTCACCAGACAACCAAAACTAGTAAACAAAAATACAACACCAAAAAGAACCAGCATCACTAACCCAACTTCACCACATCTACACTTCTGAACTAGATAGCAGCAAAACATGCTTTACCACCAAAGGAGCTACTTTCTTTGTGTTATTTGTTTGTTTTTATATTTTAGTTAGTTTAGGAATACAAATATGATACACAATACATTGATGGATATAATTTAAAAAAAATATACCCCATTAATACATTTTGTAAAAGGAGGAGGATCCCCTCTAATTTAAATTTTGGACACGGGGATGATATTTGGGCCATCTCATTACGAGTCTTATTTTGATGATTTGAATAATTTATTTTGTCAGATATTTTGTATATTTCATCAATACAAAAAATTAGATTGATCCGACAAGGCTAAATTATTCAATTTATCTCGTTTTCAACCAAAAAATTTAAGTTTTTAAAAATAAACTATACATTTTTTTTGGTTAAAATCACTATAAATTGAATAAGTTACAATTATTGAATTGATCTAATTTTTGTGTTGATGAAATATAAAAGGTGCCTCATAAAATGAATAATTCAGATTATCGAAACGAGACCCATAATAGGCTCCACAGACCCAAACAATCCCCTCCAGTTCAAATCATCCTCCTTCTTAAAAAGCAATGCTAGAGCTACCAAAACACTATAAAAAATGAGAAATGTTAGAAATTTCAAATGTTTTACTAATATTTGTACCAAATGTCTCATATGAGCGTGTGACTCACACATGGGCGTCGCACTCACACCATCTGGGTCTCACATTCATGTGAGACATTTGATAAAAATATTAGTGAAATATTTGGGATCTCTAATATTACTCATAAAAAAAAAAAAAAAAAAGAAATGTTAGAGATCCTAGATGTCTTACTAACATTTATATTAAATATTTCACATGAGAGTGAGACCCATACCACGTGAGACCCATACCCATATAAGACTCCTACTAGTATGAGTATTTGATAAAATTCTTAACAGAATATTTGGGGTTCCACTATTTTTGTTTCGTAAAATATTGCTTTTGGTTGTATTTTTTTTTTTTTTTTGTTTCCTAAGCAATTTCTCTCCCGTTTAATTTGTGGATCCAACCGTACTGTTTGAATTAATAGAGTTCATCATGAATTACACTTTAGTGATGTGTTCCAATTATTTTGTAACTTTTTGTGTGCATATCATCAATTTTTTTATTTAAATTTATCCAATAATTATAATAATATAATTTTATTAGATTTGTTATAAAAAAAAAAAAAAAGAACAAAATTGGCGAAGGATACATATGAGTCCACGATTAATTATTTTGATTAATTTAATTTTTTTCGTAGCTGATTTATCTACAAAATTCAAAAATAAACTAAAACTATTCACTGAAGTGAAATCATAGTGGGTCCTACGGATTAAGGATCCACGAGCAGAAATATTAAGTGAAAGGGATGTCACATTCTAATAATAAAGGAGAACAAATGGAAGTGGACAAACCTTGTCTCATATTAACCAAATATTGGACCCGTTTGCAACTTGGTTACTCTTTAGTCAGTTGTTTTTTTAAAAATTAAACTTACAAGCTCTGTACTTATTTGACCATTCTATTTTTTTATTTTTTTATTTTTTTATAATTCGATATCCGGCCGTCCTACCTAGTTTTCATATAAATATTTTCTCTGAACAGGGAGACATTCCAAGAAATTGCCCAGACCTAGAGAGAGAGAGAGAGAGAGAGAGAGAGAGAGAGAGAGAGTAAATGAAAAAGTGTAAGGTGTTTGTGTGTGGAGAAGAGAGAGAGTTGGGAAGAAAGCAAGCACCTGGGTTGTGTCCACACTGTGGAGGGAAAGTGCAAGCCATTGATGTGGAGAGCCATTGGAGATTTTGCTTTCTACCTATTTGCTTCTTCATCAAGAGGAAGTTTTTATGTAGTTTATGTGATAAACATCTTGTCCTCTACTCAGACTTCTTTTGAGTTTATAATCTTCATTGTTTCAACTTGTAAATCAATGCTTTGTAAATTTGTTCTTGGGAGGGCGAGCTTGTATATGTAACTAAAAATTTTGTAATGAATGTGTGGAATGAAATGTTATATTGATATTTATCAACACAAAATTAATCATTCGTATCATTGAAATATGGCTCATATAAGGGCTCCATGAGTCCAAGCAACACATTTCAATTCAGATTTTAGTCTTGAGGAGATCTTCCTCCATGTAAAGAGTATCAATATAATAGGATATGTGAGGAGATAATTTGCTGAAAAATCATCTTACATACTGTTTTTATCACCACTTGCCATAGCTCGAAAATTGTTAATAATTTTTGAAAAGAGGCAGCTTCTCTCAAGTTACATGAGGTTTTATCACGGATTCTGTTTTAATGATTCAAATTATTTATTTTATAAGACACTTCATATTTTTGATTTATATAAAAAATTAGGTTGATCCATAGCTTATTCAATTTATCAAGTTTGTCATTAAAAAAAATGAATAATTTATTTTTAAAAATACAACTATCGTCCATTGTTTTGGTGACAAACACAATCAATTAAATATGTTATGATTATCGAATCAATTTAATTTTTTTTTGTGTGGATGAAATATATAAAATTCTTAATTTTTGTGTGTATTAAATATACAAAATGACTGACAAAATAAACTGTTCAAATCAAATTATCGAAACAGAACTCATGCTAGACCCTATAGTCAAACAACACTTTCCAGTCCATAGCGTGGAGGGAATCCTCCTCCTTTTAAGACTCATAATGTTTAAAGACATTAGATCATAATTTTATAATTGGAATTTTAAAGGGGAAATTACCAGTAAGTGATAATTATAATTAGTATATATGTATGAAAAAATTTATAATTTTAAGTATTGATATTGATAAATTTTACTATTAATTTGCAATTTTTTTTTTAACTTCTACACTGCTTTGAAATTCTCCCAATTTTAAATGCATTTTCTTACTCAGTGAAGTTTTTGAGAAAAAATTTATTTGTAAGTTTACAAATATATTCAATTTTATAAAACCTATAAAATTGATTGTTGAATTTTTGCAAATATTTTAAATTTTTAAAGGATTAAAAATACAAGGAGAGAGAGAGAGAGAGAGAGAGAGAGAGAGAGAGAGAGAGGAGAGAGAGAGAGAGAGAGAGATCTAAAATAGAGAGAAAAAAAGGGGATGAACATCTAAAACAAAATAAATAGTTTTGAAATAGATATAGAAGAGGAAGAAGAAATTAAAAATAGAGATCAAGTTGAAGAAACTGATCATTTTAGAATACTTACTCTAAAAAATGTGTGTATCATATACAAATAATCATATTTGTAGTGTTAATTACTACAAATTTTATAACTAAATCATTTTTAATCATAGCTAAAAATAAATCAATAATAATGAGTCAACCAAATGTCATATAAAGTATAACTAAATATCTTTTGAATCATAACCAAAATAAAGATTATAGTAAATAATAACTAATATCACAATGAGTTATAACTAATACAACAAGTTATCATAAAAACTACAAATGTCACGGAAATGTGGTGACTGCCGTGCGAGGGGCATAACAGCTACTGTTGTGCGGCCAATGGGGCTCAGTTAAAGGTCCATTTCAATTATCAAAATAATTCACCTTTTAGAGTACATTGAGTATAACATACTTACAAAAAAATTAAGTTGATTGGACATTGGTAACCCTTTCATCGGATTGCATTTCTATCTAAAAAATAAATGATAAAAATAATTTGAATTATAAAATTAAATACAAATATAATTATGAAAGAGTTACGAATGTTCAATCAACTGGGTTTTTTTATAGGTATGTTCTACTTGATATATCCTAAAAAGTGAATAGTTCGGATTATTGCAATGAACTTCGAAATGGGCTCCATCAGCTGCACAACAGTGACTATTGTGCCATCTGCACAACTGTCACATTTCCCTCAAAGGAGAATCAGAACAATTAAAAAGGAAAAATCAAAAGAGGAAGAACTAAAAAAAAAAAAAAAAAAAAAAAAAAAAAATGTAAAGAAAAGAAAAAAAAGGAAAAATTCATTTTACCCCTTTGTGGTTAAGGGTTAGAGCACTTTACCCCCCTATGGTTCAATAATAGGCAAAGAGTCCACGTAGTTTTGACTATTTTGCACTTTGCCTCCTTACCGTTATTAATTTTGTCTAGAATGACGGAGAGTGTTCCATTCTTGTCAAAATTAAGAGTTGGCAATGAAAAAAATAGAAGTCAAAGTTAAGATTCAATATTAAAAGGCAAGCATGCCCTTCATTTCATCTTCTTCCCCAACCAATATAAAACTCAAATCCTAACCGTAACCCTCCTCTTTATTTTATTAAAAACATAATTTTAATTTAATCATATTTTAATTAATAAAACCATCTTTGAATTCTAAAATTCAATTTATTTAATCTAATTATTTACTCATTATATATTTCTAATTATTTAAGCTTAATTGTATTTAACAAGAAATGGTGTTGATTATGATGTGACTTAGATCCCTATAGATTTTGCAACTCTTTGTTTGTTTGTTGTGGATTTTTTTTTATTTTTTTATGTTTTTGGTTTTGTTTTTGTTTTTTTTGCTCTTTCGGGTTTATTAATAATTTTGGCATTGCTTAATGCTTTAGTTTTTTTGGGGTTTTACAAAGATACGAATTGGACTTTTTTCCCCATATATTTTTGTCAATGGGTATGAATTATGGGTCTTGAGATACTGAAGTGTTTGTAAATTTTCTGTGAATTTGATCACTTGTTAGTGATGTATCTTCGCCTTTCATTCTCAATTTGTCTTGTTAAATTTTTTTGTTACCTAAATCAACTTAGGAAGGCCTAAGCATTTCAACATTTCTTTGCGTATTCAGTAAATTTCTAATTCACTAATTTATTTCTTGAGCTTAACTGAGAGTGTTAGGATTTTTAATCCTAGTGTTATGCATTTAAATGTGTGTTGGCAATCCCGTTCCAAAAACAAAATCATGTTTCATGTTTTTCAGTTTAATTATTTCTTTGTCTTTTTCTTTGTCCACTTCTTGGTTGAATCAAGAAATCTCGTGCAAAAATTATTTGTGAAGTTTTGTCCCGACATTACCAAAGGCAGAGATTGTTAGGATTTTTACCCTAAAAGAATTTAATGTTTTGGCAATACATTTCCTGACAAAACTTAATATCATTGGTTCAAGTTCTTCTGATTTTCTTCATTTGATTTTCTCATCTTGATTATTGTGCCTCTCAAATGTCAAAGATTTGGAAAGCATGCAATGAGGATTCAGATTTGAACGTGCCAACTTTGGGATGCTAAATGAGGTTGTTTCTCTCAATCTTTTGGTGGCAAAACATGGACTGAAGATAGAGCCTCACATGTGGAAGCATGGACTAAAGTTTTCTTTGATCTTATTTGTCGACATTGTAATCTTTATGGATGATTTTGATGAGAAGTTTTGTGGCCAAGCATGTGTGAAGATTGGTGAATCTATCTAGCCAAAAAGGGTGGTTGTTTGTTTATGAGATAAGCTGGCAAAGCGTGGAGCAAAATGCGAAGAAGCAGCAGCAAAAGTCTGCAAAAGCAGCTGAGCCAAAATGCACAATGGCGCCCACCAATCTCACCATCACGCCGACGATAGCTACAGGGCATGATCGCGCTCGCGACCTAGGCACTCGCAGCCGTGACCATTTTAACTGTGCCCGCGACCATTGTAGTACAAACATCCAGCTCCCAGTCTACAACCCCCGAAGGCAACTCGCACACGCAACCATAGGACCATGCCTGCGATCAGCCCCCATACTTGTCCTGCCCAAGTCTATTTAATGCCCCCTCACTATTTTGTTGAGTATCTCTCAGACTTATATTTTCTCAGCGTTCTCTCATTCTTTCTTGAATACTTTCAACCTTGAGAGAGTTTGTTTTTGTGAGTGAGAATTATTTTTAAAGAGAGATACATTTTTTGTAGAGAGATTTGTTTTTGAGAGTGAACCTGTAGTGAGGAATCATTGTAACTCTCATCTACTTGATGATAAATTAGCCTTAGAGGCTCAAAGCTAATCATCAAGTTTTTGTATCAGCCCTTCACACCTTTCAACTATGAACCTTCTCGGTGGATTCCGAGATTGTAGGCTTCGGTGGTGTAGACGTCCCCGAACGCATTCCGGGGAAGGAGTGCGAGTCCCCCCCCGTTCTGGTTCGATATTGGGTCACTACAGTTCGAAGGACTCAAATGTCACGGTTCTAAATCTCGAACCAAAGAGTCCAAATCCGGCAAATCGTTTTGAAAACAGATTTTTGAAAGAAGTGCCAAACATGGACTGCTTTGCCAGATACAGAGTTGCCACCTAAATATTTTTTAATGGGAAATTTAGGAAACCCTGACTCGGTGCCAAAGGCCACGTGTCCGTCATCACCAAAGTTGCCTCGGCTAGGGAACTTGGGTACGATTGGGGAAGGTCACTTCGTGAGCACCCCCGCTCGCCCGGTCAAAGATCGGCCTCTACTGACCATGATATCTTATTTTGAAAACATTATGAGTTCTTATTCTGGTTATTAGCCTAGGTTACTATGTGATGCGCACAGCATACAAGTATAGACTGAGTTGTCTGAATTGGAACAAAACATTTCATGTTTATTTGTTTGGAAATGGTTTGATGGTGCTACCCGCAGGTAGGCTAAGACGTGGATTTGCCACCCTTAGGTGGGCTTAGAAAATAATGATTTTGCCACTATCTAGTGGGCTTAAAACAAACATTTGATGAATTGTTCCAATCCAAATAACCCAACCTCCACCCACAGGCATTCAGGCAGTTATATCATATAAGTAAATAGCCTCATGGCAAGCATGCTATTCATGGCAACACTCATACGCATGCAAGGATGCTAAAGCATAAAACTTACCGAGTACTCCAAGCCAAAACAGAAGCTCATTAGAAATCATGCATGATCCTAAATATGCTGAAATGCCTAATGCAACACATGCAAAATGCAACTATAGCAGGCTCGGCTATTCTAAACATGGCATATGGAATGCTACAACTAACACGTATTCAATTTGGAATTGAAATACAAATGCAGTTTGTATGATGCGCCGAGCCCGGTGCATGCAAAACAGATGAATGATGCAAACATGCTATCATACTGTATGCTAATTGAAATATGCCCTAATCTAACCATCATAAGCGGGTAAATAAAAGGGAAGAAAGACGTGGGGTTGGAAGACATACATCACACTCACCTACACTTATTACAATTATGCCCTCGCGCAGAGGGTCCAAAAGAATATACAGTCCCGAATGAAAGAATAATACAGTCCAAAATATTACAGTCCCAAATAATATACAAATTCCTAATTAATTAACAAATTAAATAAGAAAAATGTAAAACTGGCATGCAAGCCAGGGGCTGCCTTGATTCTGATGAATGATGTACGTTGGAGCTGCCTTGCGCAGAAATCCACTGGGATGCCCCAATTAGCCTCTGTTTTGCAATGTTTCTCGAAAAGCGCGCCAAGCTTCGGAAGACCGCTGGTTCTGGATATGCTGCAACAGAGAGCAGGAAAGGGGCATAGCAATGTATTTCACAAATATATGCATGTCTCGATCCTCGTGCCACCAATCACGCATCTCGATGCATGATGGCCGAGGAGCCGAATTGCACAACTCAATATAGGATGAATGCATATGAATGCTACAATAAAACCTAACTCCATCACGGATAATCCGGAGTGTCGGTGACTTGGGAATTGAGACACATTCCGTTACTCGGAGTACGAAACGCGCCTCGTTTCCCGTGCCCGGGCTAACCCCTATCCCGAACACGATGCAATATGCATGATATGTATGAAATGCAACTAAGATACAATCCTAACATACACAATGCTATGAAAATGAAATGCCTCGAAATACGTGCACACGTGCACGCACACCAAGGAAATGATCCTAAGGCATGAAATGGCATACGCAATGCAAATTGGACTTATACCAACATGAGAGAGCCTCAGCCACACTCACATAAGAAGCCGTGAGATGAAAAAGAGATGCCTCGAAATGCGTGCACACGGGCACGCAAAACGAGAAAATGGCATACACGATGCAATGAGACTAAAATGGCATACAGAATGCAAAGTGGACTTACACTGACATGAGTGGACCTCAGCCACACTCACATAAGAGGCCGTTGGATAAAAAAAATGAAGTGCCTCGAAATTCGTGCACACAGGCACGCAAACCGAGACGATGGCCCTAAGGCATGAAATGACATGGAAAATGATATGCAAACATGCCAATGGATTTCAGCACTAAAATGTGGGGGAAAACAGTCCCGAAACGAGGCGAAAGTACACCCGATGCATGAAATGGCCCCGAAACATGAATTTAGGCACCCGAAATGGCCTATAGCTATACCAAACATGCACAATATAGACATGGAATGAAAATACAGTAGCAAGGCAGCCCCAAGACAAGCATTTTTCAGTCATAAAAAGGGCTAAACAGCAAGCACGCATAGGATTAAGCAAGAATGCAAAAATGGCTCCCCAAGAGGGGTATTGAAGTAAGTGATATATGTAATGCCCAAATGGAAAAATACCCTTCTACAACACTGAAGAGGGACTAAAAATATGCACATTTACAGTAGATGACATCCCCCAAATCAGTATGAAAATATGCTAAAAATGCCATGCAAGATTGAGGCCACAAGAGGATATAACATGAAGTAGGCTAAAAATTCATCCAACAAGAAAAGACCCTTAATGAAATATGTCCAGAGGGTCAAAATATGACTCATTCCAGTTCTGATGATGGCCGAAAACAGAGGCTAGATAAGCCCAAAAGAGCATGTAAAAAAAGAGGGCCAAAGAGGGGTAGAATGGTAGGTACTACATGGAGACCCCAAACAAGATTAATCCCTTCTACAATGTTGTAGAGGGACACAAAATAAGCTTACTCAAAGTTCATAACAAACTCCAAAACAATTTACATATAGGCCAAACAAATCATGCAAATTTACGGTAAATAGGAGAGATTATGAAGTAAGTGCAAGATAGGGGACCCAAACAGGATTGAGCCCTTCTTCAATGTTGAAGAGGGGCTCAAAATAGGCCCACTTACAGTTTACATTATGCTCGAAAACAGATCACTCGTAGGCTAGAAATTTCATGCAAAAAAATGGCATATAAGATGATATTGAAGCAAGTGCCAAATGGAGGGCTCAAACAGGGTTGAGCCCTTAAACAAACATGAAGATAAGCTCAAAAGAGTGACCCTTTCAGTTAGGGTCGGAGCCTAAAACAGTGAGCAAATATGCTTAAGAAATGAAGCAAGAAAATGCTACAAAAGAGGGAAATGGAGACTTACCCTTGTAGACCTTTTCTTTTCTACCTCTTGGCTTGAGGAATGTTGCTTCTAAGCCTCTGAGAACCTCTCCTTGCTGCTGGAAATGGAGTGGTGATGGGGGATGCTTGATAGTGATGAAGAAATGGCACCAAACTTGAAGAAAAATGACTTTGGAGCTTGGAAATGGAGAGAAATGGGAGGTGGAAGGTATAGCTCTCTCTCAAATGTGTCTAACAAATGTCTAACCTTGAGCCAAGAAGCCAAGCCTCTCCTTTATAGAGGAGAGGCATGAAAAATATCTAAGGTACCTCTCTAATCCTCCATACACGTGTATGGAGGATGGTCCAATTGGCAACCAGCTGGCACAGCTGGAATACACTGAGGGAGAGGAAAATGGCCGGCCAGCTTAAAGGGGCAAAAAGGCCATTTCACAAAAAGGGTGGCCGGCCAGCTACTTTTCAGGAGCTGTCGGGAAGAAAACTGGCCGGTGGGTGCTAGGGAAGTCCAAATGTGGCCATTCAAGTGTCCAAATTGAAGCCCCGGAAGTTAGCTTTCCAATGGCGCAACCCTTGCATCAAAATTCCTCCTGTGGAAAAAGTTATGCCAGTTTCCGTGAAGCCGCGCAGATTTCGGTTCAACCGGAGTGATGCCTTACTTCAATCAACCATATCTCCTCCGTCCGGAATTGAATTTAGGAGATTCTTGAGTGAAAAATGAAGCTCCGGGAGTAAGATTTCCAACGATGGTGGCCTCATACTTTAATTCCTCTTGTGCAAAGAGTTACGCCCGTTTCGGTGAAGCCGCGCAGACTTTTCTCCTTCCCGGATTCATGCTGAACCATTTTTGACCAAACAAAAAGTTGGTTGTCAAAAAAATTGCTGGCCTCCCACCCTCCTACAAGCTTCCTAACCATGAAAATAAGGCCTCCACCAAAAATGAGCCCAAACCGATGCGAAATGAAGGTTCGGGGGCCGAAACGCGCAGTTCGGGACCCCGAAAACTGACTGTTGGGCACCGGGAGTGGTGTTTGACCACGAAGTCGGTCCCTCGGACCCCAGTGTCCCTCGAAAGGGAGTAAATGAGATGCATGCCAAAAACCGGAGGAATCGGAGATGGTTAGACGGTCCCGAACCGAGGCACACGGCCTGACGGCTCCGAAAACCGGGAACCGGGCTCCGAAATGGGCAAAATGGCCTACGGCCACGAAATGTAGCACACGGCCACTGAGGGATGGTCTACTGGACCTCTCCCTTCCCTCAGGAAGAGAAACAGAGAAAATCGAGTCCGGTTCGCAAACCGAGGCAAGGTACAAAAGAGGGTTCGGGAGTCCGGAGGCAGGGCTCACGGCCGCGACTCTGAGACTTTTGAACGAGCACAATATGCAACATCACCGAGCGCTCAATCGGTGACGTCTGAGTCTTAAGGTCGGTCAAAAATGGGGTGTCTACAGTTGCCCCTCTTTGACAGAACTCGGAAGTCAAGGAATGACGAGAGTGAATGTCAAAGCCCAGAGACGACCCATTTTTGACAAGGCCGAAGACTTAGATAATCATATAAGATAAACGGAGATGTGCCTGCAGGCGTGCCCGCAGGCAAAGAGGGCAAAATGCACAATGATATGCACAGGATCAGATGTAACTCAATGATCATGCAAGTGCAGCAAGCTGTAATGAAGCAAGTATTCGCAAATGGATGCAACAGTTTTAAGCAAGAATGCAAAGCAACAACTACATTTCATGCAGTTAGGAATGCGGAGAATTACTCAATTCTCATCGCATCTCACACGGAGAAGATACAATACCTGCGCGATTCGTTTGGTCGCACCAGCCTCAAATGAACCGTACATACAATATCGTGCCTGCAAAAGAGAGAAACTCAACAAGAACAATATGCTAACAACATATATTCAATGTGATTCCTGTGATTCCGAAAGTTTGACACACGCGGGTGCTGGCGGATGAATGCATAAAGCAGTGTGATACAGGTAAGGTGCGCAAGATAGCGCGATGCGACGCACTAACAAGTGCAGGTGAGATGCGCAAGATAGCACGATGAAATGCATACACAATGCGAGTAATGTGCACAAAATAGTGCGATGCGCAAAATAGCGCGAGTGAAATGTAATGCACTAACAAGTGCAGGTAGGATGCGCAAGATAGCGCGAATGATACAATGCACAAAATAGTGCGATACGCTAAACAGCGCAATTGATTTAAAATGCACAAGATAGTACGATGTGATATGCAAA
Source organism: Camellia granthamiana (assembly GCA_036172215.1). Classification (NCBI taxonomy): domain Eukaryota; kingdom Viridiplantae; phylum Streptophyta; class Magnoliopsida; order Ericales; family Theaceae; genus Camellia; species Camellia granthamiana. The sequence goes on from CM069906.1 coordinate 155,760,770, forward strand.
GCACAAGACAGTGCGATTGAGGTGCGCAAAATAGCGTGAATGATAAATTGCACGAAATAGTGTGATGCGGTGCGCAAAATAGCGCGAATGATGGGCTGCGCAAAACAGTGCGATTGAGGTGCGCAAAATAGCGCGAATGATTAACTACACAAAACAGTGCGATTGAGGTGCGCAAAATAGCGCGAATGATAAACTGCACAAAACAGTGCAATGCGGTGCGCAAAATAGCGCGAATGATAAACTGCACAAAACAGTGCGATTGAGGTGCGCAAAATAGCGCGAATGATGAGATGCACAAAATAGTGCGATTGAGGTGTGCAAAATAGCGCGAATGATGAACTGCACAAAACAGTGCAATGCGGTGCGCAAAATAGCGCGAATGATAAACTGCACAAAACAGTGCGATTGAGGTGCGCAAAATAGCGCGAATGATAAACTGCACAAAACAGTGCGATTGAGGTGCGCAAAATAGCGCGAATGATGAACTGCACAAAACAGTGCAATGCAGTGCGCAAAATAGCGCGAATGATAAACTGCACAAAACAGTGCGATGGATTTGAAATGCACAAGATAGTGCGATACGCTAAACAGCGCGAGTGATTTGAAATGCACAAGATAGTGCGAGTGAGATACAACCACAGGATGCACAAGACAGTGCAAGTGAGATACAAAGTGTAAGTGCACAAGACAGTGCGAGTGAGATAAAATGCACAAGAAAGTGCGATAAAATGCATCTTCTATGCAAGTATGGAAGCATATTCTATGCAATTTTGAAAGCAAGCATATTCTATGCATGAATCATAACGATGCGCGGCACGCATGCAACAACAGTGTATATGAAAGTTCACATTCTATGTAATAGAGGAGCATCAAATATGTACTCTGGTGCCTCTGATTTGCCTTTTAGAGGACGTCGCAACTCTCTCAGCTCAAAAAGGGCACACCATGTTCACATTGGCGAGAGGTAACATCTGCATGTGAAACCCTCTAGTGCTGCTTGGACTGCCATTCTGACTTGAAGCAGGCTTACACTTGGGGTCGAGACACACTCATACTCCAGAGAAATGGCGAGGCCTGAGAAGATGCACCTGGAATGCAGTCTCGGATTTTGCTAAAGTTGAAACATGCTAAGATGCTCCAAATTTTCCGTCTTTTCTTTTGCTTTGCAGTCTGGAACCTAAATAGCTTCAGATAGGTCCTTGTTTTACTGTTCTCTCATGACCTGGGTTGAACCTCGCGGCTTTATGAAAGAACCAATTCTGTTTTGCACAAATGTGGAGAACGGCACTGCACTCGGAGCACAAAACGATTTTATTTTTGAAATTGAGAGATGAGTTTTCGACTAGGTATTGAGCCTACAACTGAACACAGCAAAACGACTCAAAACGGAAATAAAAGGCACACAAACTAGACACATCGAGTAACACTCGAAACGACTCAAAATAAGAATCGAGATAAAACAAAAGACACGACACTCAGACGTGCACAGGGAGCCTGTTTCACCGGGTAGTGTTTCCTACCCTTTCTCATTTGTGATTCTCACATCACTCTGGCACTCAATCTCGATTTTTCTCTCAAAACCCTTTTGCTCACTTTTTCTCACATCGCACATCTCTCTATTCTTCAATCTCTCATTTTTCATCCCTCCCTGGGTGGTTGATGGATAAACAGCAAGTTGTGGGCTCGTGCCCCTAGCATTCTGCTAGATTCTTCTTCTTCTGCATGCAGCTAGTGAATTCTTCCCATAGAAGGGTTGCGCTACAACTGGGTGTGTAGCAAATCTGCAACTAACATCGGTTGATGATGCCTTGCTGGGGAGTTTGGACGTGATCAAATCTGTCCAGATGATGGAGTGGAATATCTTGCCCCATTCCAGTTCGTGCTTCGCACTTGGCTTGATACCTCGTTGCGTGGAGGATGAGAGAGCTTTCAGCCCTTTTGCGGTTAGCTTCAGTGGTGCCCTTTTCCGGCAGGTATGATGCCCTTCTTGGCAAGTAGAGTGCCCTTTCTGGCAAATGCATTGACAACAGAGAAAAGACAGGAAGCCTGACTCAACTGTGCCCCTAATTCATTATTTTGACCATTTTTTGTTTTTGCTTTCTACTAAAACAATTTTGACCAACATGAGAGTTAGATTAACATGCGTGTTCAATTTTTGATTTCAAATCATGCAAGTTAGGCTATGAGCACTGAAAATTTCCCTTTTGGGGTCCAAGAAATGGTCCAGTTTTTGGAAAAGATGGAACAAGTTTCGAGAAAATTAGTCAACCTCAGTGAAAATTCTCAAAAACTATTTTTGCAAACGACCACTGCTCAACGAGCACGGAACCTACCCTTGAGATGCACAACCTCGGATCCATAGCAATGGAAAATTACCCCTTGTCTGAAGGACACTACATGGCAACGGAAAGTTGCCCCTTGTTTGAACGGCACCGCGGCGCATTGAATGGCAACGGAAAGTTGCCCCTTGTTTGAATGGCACCACAACGCATTGTAGTCAGTCCTCGGAGCGATGATTACAAACGAACTCTCGGATACAGAGAAGGCAAAGATGATCAAAACCATTACATGGGCACGATCGAATTTGAAGTGTTTACGGCTGGACTTCAGGATGAAGTTGCCTACGTATCCCAAACATGGGAATCAAGCCTTACGTAGTTCGGGGTTAAGGTACACTCGGGTATTTAACCTCTCCTTTTATGCTCTAACTTTTGCCAAGGCGCCCGTCGCGGGTTTTCGACCTTGCGAGCTTTGGTCTTCTTCTTTTTTTTCAATTTTTGTATCTTTTCATTCTTTTTTTCTTTTTTGCATTTTTTCTCTTTTTTTCTTTTTCTTTTCTTTTGCATTCTTTTTTTTGCTTTCTTTTTTGTTTTTGCTCTAACTTTTGCCTGGGTCGCCCTTCCGGGTTTTGGATCCAGCTAGCCTCTCAAGGGTAAAAGTGTAGCTTGGTCCATGCCAAATGGTTGTAGGGTTTCGAAGCCATCCGTATCCAGGAGAGTGGCTGTTGATTTGCAAGAGGACTCATCTTCAGCTCTTCGAGCATGTCTGATATCTTTGCCCCTAGTTCGAAGGGTACTTCTGTTCTAGCTTTGCAAGCTTCTTCTGATCTTCTGATCTTCTTGATCCGACTTTCATAGCCTCTTGTTCGAGGGCTGCTTCAAATCTGGCCACACAGGCCTCACATCATAGTTGACCGTTGAACTTTCTGAATTCAAGTTCAAGGTTTGGAAGCAAAGGGGTTGAGTCTCGAGGCTGAGAGCGATCCTAGGCTGCACAATCTCAAGAGCAATTCCACACAGATCTTCGCAGGATCGCGCAAAACATTTTGTTTTTTTGAAAATTTTTAAGAAAGCGACAAATCGCTCGCGCTGAAGATAGTATGAAACTAGTCTGGATCAAGCCAGGGTCCTTCTCAGTACTCACGCTAACAAGCATGATTTCATTCATTAAGGGCTTAGCACGCCTCTCTTTCTCTTAGTTGATCAAAGTTTTGCAAATCCCGAGGAATTCCTTCCTCTTCGTTTTCACCGCAGTGTCCAAAAAGTTTTGAAAAACTCAGGTCATTACAATGACTTCAAGGCACAAGAGAGCAGGTGGAATGCACTGCCATTTCATTCAAATCCCGGCACAACTAGCACACGGCAGAAGCAAACGCGAGAGCGTGAAAATCACTGCTGTTTTATTCAAATCTGTTGACATTACTGGCTCCCTGGCAGAAACAGACTCAAGACAAAACGAAAAGACAAATGCGAAACAAAATGGTGACGCCCGAGGTAACACCCCCCGGAATCACCCGACTCCTATACAATAGGACTGACTCGATACAACAAGACAGACCCAAAACAAAAAGACTGACTCAAAACAAAAGGACAGACTCAAAACAAAACAACAAGACTGACCCAATACCCAAGTCAGAATGCAAAATTAACAGCACTTGTACATTGCTCAAAACAGTGCATGCCACCCACCACAGCTGGAGTAATCTGAGCGCCATCCGCAGGTGGTTCATCCCTCGATCACATAATCACATTATCCCCCAAGTTCACTGACCCAGTGCCGATAGACTTTGCAGAGCTTAGTGCGACAATGACCCCGTTGTCAATCAAATCCTGTACTTCATGGCGAAGACGGAAGCAGTTGTCGGTAGTATGGCCAGTTTGCTGATGGTATGCGCAGTACTGGGTAGCATCATGCATAGCCGGAAGAGGGTTTGGGAGAGGCCGAGGCTCAAGGGGTTTGAGATGGCCTTGTCCAGCAAGGATTTGGAAAGCTTTGGACAAAGGCATGTGGAGGGCATGGAAGACCCTCTGACCTCGGGATTGGTACTTCTGGGTTTGTGGATTTTTACTGGGCGCACCAGCAAAGGGATTGGCGGGTGCTGGCCTGGCTTGCTGATCTCTTCCAAGCACGGGATTAGAGCTGAAAGGAACATTCTTGGTACAACGGCCCTTCTCCCGGCTTGCCTCTTGATTCAAACTGCCCCCAGCTTGAGTGGCAAAAGTGTCGTCCACAGTTTTTGCAACAACTGCGAGCACTTGTTCTTTGTTCAGTCCCTCGGCTTTCAAAGCCTCAACAGCCAACAGAAGATGTTCATGGGGATCCACGTCCGCCCCTACCTTGTTCTTTCCGCTCGCCCCCACTTTGCCAAGGGATTGGCCTTCTCCCAATGCAGCCCGTCCCAAGCTTGGGGAGCCTTTTGACATGAACTTCCTGGTAGGCGATGTGGTTGATGATGGAGCCAAAACTCTAAAGGCTAAATCCGCCACTGTTCTCTGAAGATCTTCAATCATCCTCATCAGCTCGGAAGTAGTGGGTTCATGGGTTTGGGATGATTGGGGTTCAGATGCACCTATCATGCATATGTCCATGCTTTCCGGGATAAACACCTCAGGCTTGGGTAGATGGGCCGGGGTGATGTATATGCTGGGGTCATAGGTGGATGGCAGTGTATGGATGAGATTGAGGTAGGCGGGAAATGTTTGGTCATTGGGATCTGAAGGTGGAGCTATCCTCCGGTTGTCGATGAGATTTTGGACCTCATGACGAAGGCGGTAGCAACGGTCAGTGCCATGACCGCGCTGCTGATGGTACATACAGTACTTAGCGGGGTTATGTCTGTCTGGGAGTGGGTCGGGAAGAGGTTGAGGATCGAGGGGTTTGAGATGCCCTCTTTCCATCAGGAGTTTTAGTGCGCTAGTCAAGCTCATATAGAGGGGGGTGAAAGTTCTGCCCTGAGCTTGGGCTGGGCTGGCTGGTCGTAGGCTTGGTTTGGCAAAAGGGTTGGCTATGACGACTGTATTGATTTCAGTGGGTTCGGGAATAGTGCTACTTCCGGCATTGGTACTCCCTGTAATCGCCCTCCTTGTCGGTTCACTTGTTCTGGGAATGATCCCGCTGTTGAACACATTCTCGACCTGAACCCCCAGTTCATGCAAACTTTTGAAAGTGAATAGCGGAGCCACTATCAACTTTTGCAACATATCATGCTCGAGGTTTCGCACCATCATCTGCACTTGATCTCTCTCAGAAGGGCGATTTGTCATCTGTGCTGCCTTTGCCCTCCACCTTGCAACAAATTCCACAAAAGGCTCTGTTGGGTTCTGGCGGGTTGTTTCAAGCTCTTGCATGGTCACTTCAACCTGGGTATTGTAAGAATACTGATCAACAAAGGCCTCAGCCAGTTCTTCCCAGTTTTGTTTCACTTTATCTTCCAACTTAGCATACCAAGTGGCTGCTATACCCGACAGGGTTCTTCCATACAAAGAGAGTTTCTGTGGCTTAGTCAGGCCCATCGGCTTCAGGACATCCAAAAAAAGTCGGATATGTACCATTGGATCTCCAGACCCGTCGAAACGGTCAATATATGGCATTTTGAATCCATTTGGGAGCCGTACAGCAGACTCGGTGTGCCCATCCTCAATGTCGGGAATGGAGTTAAGGCCCTGTGCCTTTTTGAATTGCTTCTCAAGGTTTGCGATTTTCACCGCGGTTAGATTGAGGTCATTAGCATCAAGGGGATAAAGCCTCTCATTAGGCTGCACCAGGGGTCTGACAACTCGGGTTTGAGTCAACCTTTCTCGAGGATTCGAACACTGCAAATCTTCAACTGGCGGAATTGGGTCAAAGTTCGGCTGGGGTCCCAAAGCTGGATGTGAGGCAGATGCCTCAGATGGGCGCTGTGTTTCAATAGTGGTCTCAGCCTGCATGGCAGTTCCCTAATTTGGCGCTGCTATCACGGCCACAAATTCTTCCGAACCCTGTGCCATCACGGGTCTACTGATGATGTGACTGGTGATTGTCGGATCAGATGAACCAATGAGCCCTGTCTGGCCTTTCTTTGCCTTGCCTCAGCGAAAGGACACTAGTTGCCCTTGAATTGAATCTCTGACCTAACAAAGTCTATCAGCACTAGTCCAATGTACCCGGGGGATTTCGGAGCCTTCTGAAGCAATGGTTCCCAGGACTACCTAGCAAAAGAGAAAACGGACAGCATCTCAGCCCAATTTCACCAGAACAGATACGAACAAAACCGAATGAGTGTGCTCTCTACTGAATTCTGCCCCCAAAATTCCGCCTGTAAGCTGATACCCTCAGGTAAAACTGATTCCACCAAATACTGATGCCCGCAGGCCTGATACCCAAAATACTGAATTGGTGCCTGCAGGCCTGATGCTCAAACTCGCAAACTGATACATGCATTCCCTGTAGAGGCACACTCTAACAAGCACATAACAGATAAGTGAGAGCCAAAACACCCCTATGTTGGGGTTGGGTTTCCCTGTCCTATTTTGTCAGGAACTAGGGTTTCACTACGCACGCAGTGGCTTCAAACAACCTATAAACGGGTAAGCAACCTGTCCTAGTTTGGAATGGTCACTATGGATCCGAATATGCACTAGGTCGAATGGTCAAAAAGGGTGCCCCGGCAAAACCGGGGTTTGTGTTCCCATACTGGCAGAGCCCGTAATCGATCAGCCTTATGGACATGCCTTGACAAGACAAGCCTCCGGCAAACCGCTCAGGAATAGCAGATGGCAAACACGGTGTCCTAGGCGCACCAATGCAAATGCAATGCAAAGAAACACACAAGTGTAGTCAAAACTAGATATCATGAGTTCGAGTCAAGTTCTCTAAATCCCCAGCAGAGTCGCCAGAAACTGTAGACGTCCCCGAACGCATCCCGGGGAAGGAGTGCGAGCCCCCCCCCCCCCGTTCTGGTTCGATATTGGGTCACTACAGTTCGAAGGACTCAAATGTCACGGTTCTAAATCTCAAACCAAAGAGTCCAAATCCGGTAAATCGTTTTGAAAACAGATTTTTGAAAGAAATGCCAAACATGGACTGCTTTGCCAGATACAGAGTCGCCACCTAAATATTTTTTAATGGGAAATTCAGGAAACCCTGACTCGGTGCCAAAGGCCATGTGTCCGTCATCACCAAAGTTGCCTCGGCTCGGGAACTTGGGTACGATTGGGGAAGGTCACTTCGTGAGCACCCTCGCTCGCCCGGTCAAAGACCGGCCTCTACTAACCATGATATCTTATTTTGAAAACATTGTGAGTTCTTATTCCGGTTATTAGCCTAGGTTACTATGTGATGCGCACAGCATACAAGTATAGACTGAGTTGTCTGAATTGGAACAAAACATTTCATGTTTATTTGTTTGGAAATGGTTTGATGGTGCTACCCGCAGGTAGGCTAAGACGTGGATTTGCCACCCTCAGGTGGGCTTAGAAAATAATGATTTTGCCACTATCTAGTGGGCTTAAAACAAACATTTGATGAATTGTTCCAATCCAAATAACCCAACCTCCACCCACAGGCATTCAGGCAGTTATATCATATAAGCAAATAGCCTCATGGCAAGCATGCTATTCATGGCAACACTCACACGCATGCAAGGATGCTAAAGCATAAAACTTACCGAGTACTCCAAGCCAAAACAGAAGCTCATTAGAAATCATGCATGATCCTAAATATGCTGAAATGCCTAATGCAACACATGCAAAATGCAATTATAGCAGGCTCGGCTATTCTAAACATGGCATATGGAATGCTACAACTAACACGTATTCAATTTGGAATTGAAATACAAATGCAGTTTGTATGATGCGCCGAGCCCGGTGCATGCAAAACAGATGAATGATGCAAACATGCTATCATACTGTATGCTAATTGAAATATGCCCTAATCTAACCATCATAAGCGGGTAAATAAAAGGGAAGAAAGACGTGGGGTTAGAAGACATACATCACACTCACCCACACTTATTACAATTATGCCCTCGCGCAGAGGGTCCAAAAGAATATATAGTCCCGAATGAAAGAATAATACAGTCCCAAATAATATACAAATTCCTAATTAATTAACAAATTAAATAAGAAAAATGTAAAACTGGCATGCAAGCCAGGGGCTGCCTTGATTCTGATGAATGATGTACGTTGGAGCTGCCTTGCGCGGAAATCCACTGGGATGCCCCAATTAGCCTCTGTTTTGCAATGTTTCTCGAAAAGCGCGCCAAGCTTCGGAAGACCGCTGGTTCTGGATATGCTGCAACAGAGAGCAGGAAAGGGGCATAGCAATGTATTTCACAAATATATGCATGTCTCGATCCTCGTGCCACCAATCACGCATCTCGATGCATGATGGCCGAGGAGCCGAATTGCACAACTCAATATAGGATGAATGCATATGAATGCTACAATAGAACCTAACTCCATCACGGATAATCCGGAGTGTCGGTGACTTGGGAATTGAGACACATTCTGTTACTCGGAGTACGAAACGCGCCTCGTTTCCCGTGCCCGGGCTAACCCCTATCCCGAACATGATGCAATATGCATGATATGTATGAAATGCAACTAAGATACAATCCTAACATACACAATGCTATGAAAATGAAATGCCTCGAAATACGTGCACACGTGCACGCACACCAAGGAAATGATCCTAAGGCATGAAATGGCATACGCAATGCAAATTGGACTTATACCAACATGAGAGAGCCTCAGCCACACTCACATAAGAAGCCGTGAGATGAAAAAGAGATGCCTCGAAATGCGTGCACACGGGCACGCAAAACGAGGAAATGGCATACACGATGCAATGAGACTAAAATGGCATACAGAATGCAAAGTGGACTTACACTGACATGAGTGGACCTCAGCCACACTCACATAGGAGGCCCTCAGATGAAAAATGAGATGCCTCGAAATGCGTGCACACTGACACGCAAAACGAGAAAATGGCATACACGATGCAATGAGACTAAAATGGCATACAGAATGCAAAGTGGACTTACACTGACATGAGTGGACCTCAGCCACACTCACATAAGAGGCCGTTGGATAAAAAAAATGAAGTGCCTCGAAATGCGTGCACACGGGCACGCAAACCGAGGCGATGGCCCTAAGGCATGAAATGACATGGAAAATGATATGCAAACATGCCAATGGATTTCAGCACTAAAATGTGGGGGAAAACAGTCCCGAAATGAGGCGAAAGTACACCTGATGCATGAAATGGCCCCGAAACATGAATTTAGGCACCTGAAATGGCCTATAGCTATACCAACCATGCACAATATAGACATGGAATGAAAATACAGTAGCAAGGCAGCCCCAAGACAAGCATTTTTCAGTCATAAAAAGGGCTAAACAGCAAGCACGCATAGGATTAAGCAAGAATGCAAAAATGGCTCCCCAAGAGGGGTATTGAAGTAAGTGATATATGTAATGCCCAAATGGAAAAATACCCTTCTACAACACTGAAGAGGGACTAAAAATATGCACATTTACAGTAGATGACATCCCCCAAATCAGTATGAAAATATGCTAAAAATGCCATGCAAGATTGAGGCCACAAGAGGATATAACATGAAGTAGGCTAAACATTCATCCAACAAGAAAAGACCCTTAATGAAATATGTCCAGAGGGTCAAAATATGACTCATTCCAGTTCTGATGATGGCCGAAAACAGAGGCTAGATAAGCCCAAAAGAGCATGTAAAAAAAGAGGGCCAAAGAGGGGTAGAATGGTAGGTACTACATGGAGACCCCAAACAAGATTGATTTCTTCTACAATGTTGTAGATGGACACAAAATAAGCTTACTCACAGTTCATAACAAACTCCAAAACAATTTACATATAGGCCAAACAAATCATGCAAATTTACGGTAAATAGGAGAGATTATGAAGTAAGTGCAAGATAGGGGAGCCAAAAAGGATTGAGCCCTTCTTCAATATTGAAGAGGGGCTCAAAATAGGCCCACTTACAGTTTACATTATGCTCGAAAACAGATCGCTCGTAGGCTAGAAATTTCATGCAAAAAAATGGCATATAAGATGATATTGAAGCAAGTGCCAAATGGAGGGCTCAAACAGGGTTGAGCCCTTAAACAAACATGAAGATAAGCTCAAAAGAGTGACCCTTTCAGTTAGGGTCGGAGCCTAAAATAGTGAGCAAATAGGCTTAAAAAATGAAGCAAGAAAATGCTACAAAAGAGGGAAATGGAGACTTACCCTTGTAGACCTTTTCTTTTCTACCTCTTGGCTTGAGGAATATTGCTTCTAAGCCTCTGAGAACCTCTCCTTGCTGCTGGAAATGGAGTGGTGATGGGGATGCTTGATAGTGATGAAGAAAAATGACTTTGGAGCTTGGAAATGGAGAGAAATGGGAGGTGGAAGGTATAGCTCTCTCTCAAATGTGTCTAACAAATGTCTAACCTTGAGCCAAGAAGCCAAGCCTCTCCTTTATAGAGGAGAGGCATGAAAAATATCTAAGGTACCTCTCTAATCCTCCATACACGTGTATGGAGGATGGTCCAATTGGCAACCAGCTGGCACAGCTGGAATACACTGAGGGAGAGGAAAATGGCCGGCCAGCTTAAAGGGGCAAAAAGGTCATTTCACAAAAAGGGTGGCCGGCCAGCTACTTTTCAGGAGCTGTCGGGAAGAAAACTGGCCGGTGGGTGCTACGGAAGTCCAAATGTGGCCATTCAAGTGTCCAAATTGAACCACCGGAAGTTATCTTTCCAATGACGCAAACCTTGCATCAAAATTCCTCTTGTGGGAAAAGTTATGCCAGTTTCCGTGAAGCCGCGCAGATTTCGGTTCAACCGGAGTGATGCCTTACTTCAATCAACCATATCTCCTCCGTCCGGAATTGAATTTAGGAGATTCTTGAGTGCAAAATGAAGCTCCGGGAGTAAGCTTTCCAACAATGGTGGCCTCATACTTTAATTCCTCTTGGGCAAAGAGTTACGCCCGTTTCGGTGAAGCCGCGCAGACTTTTCTCCTTCCCGGATTCATGCTGAACCACTTTTGACCAAACAAAAAGTTGGTTGTCAAAACAATTGCTGGCCTCCGACCCTCCTACAAGCTTCCTAACCATGAAAATAAGGCCTCCACCAAAAATGAGCCCAAACCGATGCGAAATGAAGGTTCGGGGGCCGAAACGCGCAGTTCGGGACCCCGAAAAATGACTGTTGGGCACCGGGAGTGGTGTTTGACCACGAAGTCGGTCCCTCGGACCCCAGTGTCCCTCGAAAGGGAGTAAATGAGATGCATGCCAAAAACCGGAGGAATCGGAGATGGTTAGACGGTCCCGAACCAAGGCACACGGCCTGACGGCTCCGAAAACCGGGAACCGGGCTCCGAAATGGGCAAAATGGCCTACGGCCATGAAATGTAGCACACGGCCACTGAGGGATGGTCTACTGGACCTCTCCCTCCCCTCAGGAAGAGAAACAGAGAAAACCGAGTCCAGTTCGCAAACCGAGGCAAGGTACAAAAGAGGGTTCGGGAGTCCGGAGGCAGGGCTCACGGCCGCGACTCTGAGACTTCTGAACGAGCACAATATGCAACATCACCGAGCGCTCAATCGGTGACGTCTGAGTCTTAAGGTCGGTCAAAAATGGGGTGTCTACAGGTGGATTCCGGAGTCAATGGCGTCGTGTGATTCGACAAACCTTGTTGGTGGATTCCAAGATTGTAGCCTGCAATGGATTCCAAAGCCATTTGATATCGTAGTGATTCGATAACCGTTGCGGAGATCCAGTGGAGAAAGAAGTGTGACTCGTAGGTTGACCAAACGTGTGTGCCCGGAGTGATTTTTGTAAGACATCTCTTGTACTCTTTCTTTCACAGTGGATTGTTTGCTTGGCTAAGTACCTGTGATTTTTTTATCACAAGTTAGTGGATTCCAATTGTGATTTTTCGCGTAAAAAATATCTTGGGTCGTGGATTTATTTTTCTCTTAGTTTCTCTTATTTACATTGATCATGGTTGCATTAATTTTTAATTGAATTGCTTAAATCAATAATCACGTTAAACAGATGCTTCTAGATTTCCTAAAAGAGTTTTTAGTACCAAATCTAGATTTTTCAATTGGTATTAGAGTAGGTTGCTCGTACTTTGTTTTTCAAAGCTATAGGAGCATGATCTTTTTGTGATCATTTGATTATGGACTCTAATGTTTCAAATAAACCTCATTTTCTTAATGGAACCAACTACAGTTTTTGGAAAGCTCGAATGAGAGCATATTTAAAATCAATTGATGAAAGAGTTTAGCAATCCGTTATCAAAGGTTGGAATAAACCCATGATCAATGTAGGAGGAGAAAGTATCCCAAAATTGGGAGATGATTGGGATATGAATGATTTTACTAATGCAAATTGGAATAGCAAAGCTATCAATGCTATTTTTAGTTACGTCACACAAGAAGAGTTTCGTCGAATTAGTACGTATGAGGTTGCTAAAGAAGCATGGGATATCCACGAAACTATTCACTAGGGCACTAACGAGGTTAAATGAAGAAAACTTCAAATGCTCACATCTAATTTTGAAATGCATTTAATGAGTGATGATGAGATCTTTGATGCATTTTATGCCAAGCTCAGTGACATTGTCAATTCCTGTTTTGCATTAGGAGAGAAAATTCTTGAGCCAAAAGTTATGACTAAAATTTTGAGATCATTACTCGATCGTTTCCAATCAAAGGTCACAACTATTAAAGAAAGCTAGATCAGTTGGTTGGAAACTTACAAACTTGTGAGACTAATATTTTTTCAAAAAAGAAACAAAATGATAATCTCGCTTTTAAAAGCTCTCGTAAGAATGTTGAATCTTCCGAGGATAATGACGAGTTTGAATAAAAAATGATGGCTGTTTTTACAAAACAGTTTCAGAATTTTATGAGAAAGAAAAAGCCTCATTTCAAATATTCAAATCCAAGGGAGAGTGGTAATGATGAACAGAATTTTTCCAAACCCGACAAAAAGAAAATGATTTTTCAAGAGATTCAATGTTATGAATGTCAAGGGTTTGGACATGTTTCAAGTGAGTGTCCTTCTAAGAAGAATAGAAAGAAAGCTCTCAAAATCATGTGGGATGATGAGAGCAATTCCGAAAATGAGGAAGGAAATGAAGGTCCAAGTGAAGGTCCTATCTTTGACCTTTGTACAACATCTTCAACACACAATGCCTTTGTTGCAAATCATGATCCCGCTTCAGAAAATGAAGACACATCGGAAGGTGAGGATGAGGACTTCCAAGTTACTTATGTGAAGATGTATAATGAGTGCCGCAATCTCTCAAGACAAAAGCTTGATCTCACAACAAATTTGAAAGAATGTGAGATTGAGAAAGAGAAGCTGGAAATGAGCTCTTAAAAGCTCAAACAAAAATAAGCTCTCTTACCAATTAAAAAAGCATTTTGATTGACAAACTCTCTATTTGTGAAAGTGAGAGATGTCATTTTCTTGGTGCACATGATGAACTAAAGAAGACGAATGATCTTCTTAAAGAGGAAGTTGAAAATTTTGCCAAAACAAGAAAGGAGCTTGAAGACAAGTGTGCCAATAGAGAACTTGAATTAATTGGTGCCAATGCTACACTCAAGTTGTGGAACACGAGTTCAAAGAATTTAGATGCTGTTCTAAATTTACAAAAATTGGCAAGTGACAAGAGTGCTCTTGACTACTTCAACAATCAAGACTCCAAGCCAGAAGCATTATCCTCCAACAATGTAAGCACCCTAGAGGTAAAGGGACTTCAAAAAGGGAAAGGTAAAATTTCTTCAACTCCTATTTTATCTCATGAAAATGTTTTGAAAAAAAATTTATACCCGTGTGTCATCATTATGGGGTTACTGGTCATATTAGGTCTCATTGCTTGAATATGCATAAGGCTAACCATGGTAGGGGTAGATGTGCTTCCAGAAAAGCTCAAAGGCAACAACATGTGCACAAGCAGTCACAACATGAGCACAAACAAAATGTTTAATGGGGTAAGCTGGCCACAAGGTATCCAAAGGATGGTAAGCCCGTTTTTAGGTGTGTTTTTGTGGTAACCTTGGTTATCTTTCCCTTATTGTTTATGTGCTTAATGGTTACGTTTTTCCAAATAATCAAAAAGGTGCTAACTCTCCCAAATACCATGTTGGAACTTCACATGTTAAAACCAGAGTTGCTTGGGTGAGGAAAAATGATTTGGGATGAAGGGTTTTCTGATTCTTGTGTTGTAAATATTTTTTTTTTTTGTTGTTTTTCATGTTCTTAGAAAAATATAAAAAAATTCTTTTATTTTGGTGTCATGTATTATGAGTCTTTGTGTGTTTGAATTGTTTAAAAAAGGGTGAGGAAAAATGATTTGGGATGAAGGGTTTTCTGATTCTTGTGTTGTAAATATTTTTTTTTTTGTGTTGTTTTTCATGTTCTTAGAAAAATATAAAAAAATTCTTTTATTTTGGTGTCATGTATTATGAGTCTTTGTGTGTTTGAATTGTTTAAAAAAAAAAAAAAAAAAAAAATTTATGTGTTATTGGTCAAAGTGAATTTTGTCTCTAGACTCACTCTTGAAAAATTCTGTTTTACATTGCATGATATGTTTAGTTTGTATTTCGCACTTCACTATGAATACTTGAGGATTCACTACAGGAATTTACACATTCGGCGACTAAAAATGCTGACAAAAAAAATTTAGTCGCCAAAGATACACATTTTAGCTACCAAAAGAAATTTAGTCACCAAAGATAGGCACTTTAGCTACTAAAAAAAATTTGGTCGGCAAATGTTCAATCATCAGCTACTAAAAATAATTTAGTCAGTATTTATTTAACTTTTGGTGACTAATTGAGTTTTAGTCGTTGAAAATAGGATTTTGGGCTACTAAAAAGAATTTTGGTCCCTAAATGTACAATCTTTAAGAATAATTTAGTTGGTGTTTATGTTACTTTTGGTGACTAATTTAATTTTAGTCGTTGAAAATAGGATTTTGGGTGACTTCAAAAAAATTTAGTCCCTAAAATAGTTAATCTTTAGTTATTGAAAATAATTTAGTCGCTATTTATCTTACTTCTAGTGACTAAAGTTTAGTCGGCAATTGTAATTAAAGTTTTGGAGAGAAGATTTCCAATTTTTGAGGGGTCCCTAAAAGAATTATTGACTAAATTTTTGAGTTCGTCGGGAAACACTGGTTTATTTGTTATTGGCAACTAATAGACAGTGGTCTGGAAAAAAACTAAACATAAGAAATTAAGTCGAAGGTCGATTTGTCTCACTCTCATTCACGCCTCTGTGTGACAGTCTCTCTTACTCTCACCTCACGCCTCTGTGACTCTCTCTTTCTCTCTCTCTCTCTCTCTCTCTCTCGCTTCTACCCTCATCTTTGTCGATTTGTCTCCGTCTGTTACATGAGCACCACCGCAAGGGTTACACGAGCACCACAGTCGCTTCCAGGTATGTTCGTTATTTCACCCTCTCTCTATCTCTCTGTCTTCCTCTCTCTGTTTTTTTCTATTCGGAACTGTGAGGCGCCAGATATTGAAGAAGTGGAACAAGTATTGTTCTTTCCATCTTCACCGACCTCCTCATCATGGCGATCTTGTGTATTATATATCTAATTTACTGCAAAACCACACTACAACCAACTCATACAATTAAACCACTAGTTTTCGAAGCATTGCATTATTCAATAATTTTGTAAAATATAAAAAAAGATGTTGAAAATCAAAGTCGTTTGGTGATGATGATGATGATGAATAGACCTTGCTGAATCGATTGGAGTTTAATAATCGACTGAGCCCCAAATCGACCCAGCCCCAAGCTTCTTTTCCATACTCCATCTATGAGGATGTTGGTCATGACCCATTAACAAACATAGCGTCGATTCCCATTGATTTCCGTTCATTGAATTGCCCACAAAAACTACTCTCTTCCCTCTGATCAATTCCAGAATTTTTGTTGCATCGAACCTAAGAAAAATAACAATATATATATTGGTAAGTTATTTTCCCAAATCTGCTCCCTTATTGATCTAAAAAAAAATATAGTTCTAAATCAAATGGTAAAGCATAACCCATCTAGGGGGGACCTTTCAATAAGAATTGAAACCATATGATGTTTTCTTGTAACATAACTAGTCCACCATTGTCAATTACGTTGCCTACTCTAACAGGAAAATTAAATGCGAATAATGAAAATGCATGTTGGGGCCTTGTCATGGTTTAATACAATAGTTCTATATAATGATAATGATCTGCTTGATTGGGGCCTTGTCACTTTAAATTTTGGGCCTTCATAAGTCCTGGAAAAATTTGGATCGAGCCTAAAACAAATAAAAGTAATAGGAAATTGAGATGCCAAGATTCTGTTGAGCCTGGACATCACATGGTTGTCAGTATCTTTTGCTTCACTCTTGATCATTGAATTTATGTTGAAGACATGGAGTTATTGTGGTATAGAGTGTGTTATTTGGCATCATTTTGGGCCTCAGTTTTGTCTGAAGTAAGGTTCTGAAAAGCGATTGCGGTCACTGTAACGGTGGCGGTGGCGCGGTTGCGGTTGCGGGGTATAAAGGTCGTAGCGTAACGGTTGCGGTAACCGGAACTGTGAACTTTTTTATTTTTCGCACAATTTGAAAAAACTTACCAATATGCCTATTTTTTTTTCCATGATCATATTTATTGGGTTTTAAAATAAGTATTTATCAATTTTTGTAAATTTTTAAGTATGATCCAATATATTTCATATTTTTAAATCATTATAAACTGAGTTTTTTACATTTTATTTTAATAATTAGTGACTTTATATTATACAAAAAATCAATCATTAACTATTATATATAAGATAAACAATGACAAAAGTAAGAGAATAAATAAGAGCCTAAATATATTTCAATCAAGCTAAATAGATAATAGCCACACTTATTATTATTATTATTATTATTATTATTATTATTATTATTATTATTATTATTATTATTATTATTATTATTATTATTATTTTCAAACAATATATAGATAGACACACACAAACAAAATGGTTGAGTTATAACAACTAAATAGAATAACATAGATCTTTCAGTTTCAATAAATCAATAACATGTTCTTCATCTTCCATTTTCTCTCTCTCTATCTCTTGCTCCTCCATCTTCCCTCTTTATCTTCCCTCTTCTCTCTCTATCCTTCTTCCCCCATTTTCAGCATTTTTTTTGTGTATTGTTTTTTCGAAAGAAGCAGCTTGGAACCGTTACATAATGGTGCGTAATAGGTCGTTACGGCTGTTATAGCACCGTTACAACCGCTACGGCCGACAAAGCAGCCGCTACGGGTGATACACTTGTGAATCTTAATCACATTGCAAAAGCGGCCATAACGGGTGGCGGTAACCACCTCAACCATTACGTAACGGCGTTACGTAATGGTTGCGGCCACTTTTTAAAACCTTGGTCTGATGTTAAAAAGGTTCCAAGATTTTTGATATCTAGAGATTGGAGAGCTATTTGTGATGTATAGTTTTTTTATTTGTTTTGATTTTTTATTAAGGCTATTTGAATTATTGGAGAGAAATTTGTGTTATTTATTTCATTTCCAAGAGGATTCCTTGTCCCCATTTTTTACTTCTTATTTATATTTAATATTATTCCTTTTGTTGTTGATTAAAAAAAAAAAGAAAAAAAGTAAGTATTGTTTTGCGAGAATATCATATTTACCTAGTCACAGCTTTTGAAGATATCAAACTAGCTTTAGTAGCTTTTTTGAACTGTTATTGCTAATAATATGAATTTAAAGATGTTATCCGTTTCTAGAAAAATGAACATCATATTATTCTTGTATGTCAATTCATAGATGTGGACAGAGATATAAATTATAGGATACATATCTTCCTGTATGAGAGGGTTCAAGAATATCGTTGGAAAATTCAAAGATCTTCAAAGATCTTTGAAGAAAAATTTGAATTCTCTAGAAGATGATGAGAGGCTTAGATTCTTCAATAGTTTCAACTAAGAACACAAAAGCAAAGAGATGATGGAGATAAAAGATTGGGTGAAGAAGAAGGAAAAATAGTTAGAGAGAAAATAATGGCAAGGCTCTCCCACGGATCTCCCACTTTCACTCTCAAGGTTGATCATGGAGAAGGGAAATTAGTTCTTTCCCAAGAGTTAAATCTCCAAAATCCATCCCTTGTAAAGCTATGGGTGGGTGCTATTTATAGGCACCTCATGATGTAGGATGGAGCCCATGTGTAAGGCACATGGGGAATATTCTCTCTAACCACCTTGTTTGAGGAGGTGACCTCTCCGAGGATGAGGAAAACCCTGAAGAGGAGATCAACCTCTCGGCGAACCTTTCTTCTTAGCCACACCTAACCAATGATCCCCAATCATCCTAAAGGGTCAGGGGTAGTCCCAGAGGACGTCCTGCCGCATAAGGGTCAGGGGTAGTTCAAGAGAACGCCCTGCCACAAATATCGCCGAGTCTCAGGGACCCCCTAGATCGTGCCACCTCGACCCGGGTATAGGCTAGTTTAACTGAAGAGTGAATTTATCTCCACTCACCATCTTTGGGATCGGGTCCTTTGTTCGAACTCCATTACGCCCATGGTTCTGGTGCGTAGATCCCGGAAAGCTCCGAGCCCGCAAGTGTTCTAGGACTCATTAATGGAGCGACTTCTAGATTGCGTCTGAATCCGTTCGAAGCCAAGTGCTTTGGACCTCTAGGTTCGTGGATCTGAACCCTTTCGAGTCTGAGTGCCTCGGATCTCTAGGCTTGCTTAATATCCTTTCGAGTCCGGGCCTGAGTAAGTCTCTAAGTTCGTGGATCCGAACCCTTTCCAATCCGAGTGCCTCGGATCTCTAGGCTTGCTTAATACCCTTTCGAGTCCGGGCCCGAGTAAGTCTCTAAGTTCGTGGATCCGAACTCTTTTGAGTCCGAGTGCCTCGGATCTCTAGGCTTGCTTAATACCCTTTCGAGTCTGGGCCCGAGTAAGTCTCTAAGTTCATGGATCCGAACTCTTTCGAGTCCGAGTGCCTCGAATCTCTAGGCTTGCTTAATACCCTTTCGAGTCCGGGCCCGAGTAAGTCTCTAAGTTCGTGGATCCGAACTCTTTTGAGTCCGAGTGCCTCGGATCTCTAGGCTTGCTTAATACCCTTTTGAGTCCGGGCCCGAGTAAGTCTCTAGGTTCGTGGATCCGAACCCTTTCGAGGCTTAGAGCCATTTAGCCCGTTTGATGGCAATAAATTCGGGCCCACCAATCTTGGGAGTTGCGATAATTCGGGCCCACTAATCTTGGGCTATTGGGCCTAATTAATTTAGCGGACTCAAATTAGGTCCTCTTACATTTGCCCCTTGCGTGTGTGAGAAATTGTAGTTTTCTCGGACATGCATAATTTCACCTTTTCAGCCATATTTCGCATTCCGTCTTCAGGAATATTTGGTCTTGATAGAATCTATGGATAAAGTTGAGGACTCATCGTAAATTACGGATAAAAGTCGACAAGTAATATTAAATAAATAAATAAATAACCTCTCTTTTTTTTTTTTTTTTTTTGAATTAATTTTTTTTTTTGGTAAGTCAAACTTGAGTCTTTAATTCTTTTGAACAGCATGCATAACTCCAAATCTTTTTATTTCTTTAGAATATCAAAAGGTCACTTTTTTTTACTCCATGTCAAAGATAATAAAAACAAAGCACTTACCTCTTTTTTTATTATTAAAATGGTAAGGCCTCAAACACTTTTTCATGGCTTAGAAATGAATACGGCAGGCCTCTTTTATATATACATATATATATATTTAGAATATTGAAGGCATATTCCATATATCACACCCTTTTTTTCTATTTAAGGAAAGGGCCCAAAACCCTAAACAACACAAACTTTTTTCCTTGCTCAGCCGCCGAAATCACTCAAATTCCTTCTTTTAGCCTATGCTCTCTCTCTCTCTCTCTCTCTCTCTCTCTCTCTCTCTCTCTCTCTCTATCTATATATTGAGAGACCCAGCTTCCTTCTTCTTTCTTTTTGGCCTTCGGCAACCCAGTGGCACAATCTCTCGTTCTAAGCTAAGAGACTAAGGGTATTTTTGGTTTGCATTTGGGAGATGAGTTTTAGAAAAAAATTTCTAAAAAATTGTTTGGTTTGAGTTTTTCTCAAAAAATTTCCAAAATCACTTTCTCTCTCTTACACATCAATCAATCACTTTTTCTCTCTCCTCTCTCATTCTCAATCACTTTTTCTCTCACATACATCTACTCAAATTCTCCCAAAATATCAAATCATCCCAAACTCCCCAAAAAACAACTCTCCCAAAATATACAACCAAACAAACCAAAAAAATTTCTAAACTCTCTCCCTAAATTTTTTTTCAAAAACAACTCTCCCAAAAACAAACCAAACAAGCCCTAAACGTCTTCTTCTCCAAGAAAAGTCTGCTTCTAAAACACTATAGGCCACAACCATTTGCTCACTGACCTCCATTGCATCTCCAGTCTCCGTCTCTGTCATCGTCACTGAAGACACACTGACGCCACCAACACACCGATGCCGACTTCTCTGCGACGTCACTGCCATTGCAGGCCTCGACTGACCAGCGCCGACGCCACCGCTACTGCCGACCTCGACCACCGAGCGCTGCTGCCTGTTGGCTTCTCTCCCTTGCAACTTCACCATCAGTGCTTCACTTCAGCCTAGTGAGCTTAGAGATTCGGGCACGCCGGATCTTGGTTTCGCTCCTACAACCGCTGAAGTCCATCACTGCTTGCGTATCACTCGTTGTCTCAACCCTCTAAGCGCCGATGTCGGCTTATGCAAGAACCAACCCCGGCGTTATCTTGCACGCGACCACTTTAACTCGCGTGGCTTGTGTGTGTCATGCCCAGCTCCTGCACCGTTGAGCAGTGACGACCATGCCGCCCACTCAACGAGGCGTCGGTCTGTCCATGTCCATTCTTATTCACTGTCTGTGCCATCGTCGAACTATTCCGACTATCCTTGGTGCTGATTTTGATTTGTGCTGATTCAATCCTTCATTGCTTCGGATCTCTAATTATAGACTTGATTTGGTTTGGAATTCGGGTTATTCGAAAACTCGTAATTATGATTTGAGATAACCAGTGCTCTGCTAAATCTTGGTTTAGTATCTCTAACTCGTTTTGAGAATATACATTTTGAAACATTTGCAAGAGATTTGAGCTTTCATTGATGATCCTGACTTGAATAGAACTTTGATGCTGCAATTTTGTCTTGAAATAGCTATTGCCTCTATTGAATCTTGATTTGCATAATAAATATAGTCTTGAAATTCATGTTTTGGAGCTTGACCTTGTGTTCATAAATCTGGTATAGATGGGGTATTAATGTTGCAAAGATTCATTGGTGTAGAGAGAGATAATTTGAATCCTTTGAGTTTTGTTGGTGCCGCTATTCAAAATTTTCTTAGGCTTGGAAATTTGTAGAGCAAAATACAATAAATGTTGTTGCAAGCAAAACCCAAGGGAATGAGCCCCTCTCATATTGTATATATAGGTCTTGTTGTTGAATAATTAACTATTGTCTTGTTGATCTTGTGGATGCTTGAGAAATAAACAGTTGATGTCACCTCTATTTCGATAATGCTTGAATCATATTCTGAACTCAATATTGCTTATCTCATTTGTCGGTTTTACTATTTCAGGCAAATAAATTTTTGTGTGAAATCCACGACCCCGAGGCCTTCAGAATCTTCACTAATGAGAGCAAGGGTTGTCCTTCGGAAGTTTGAACGAGAGCAAAACTGTCCCTTAGGAGTCCGAAAGTAGCATACACCCTACTTCGGCAAGAAAGATCCCTCTGGACGGCAATCGATCTACCAAGCTAGCACCAATAGAAGTAAAGATTGTCTCTCAGAAGTCCGAGCAGAAGCAAGGCTGTCCCTCAGAAGTTCAAGTGGAAACAAGGCTCACCCTCAGAAGTCCGAGCAGAAACAAGGCTGTCCCTCAGAAGTTCGAGCGGAAACAAGGCTCTCCCTCAGAAGTCCAAGCAGAAACAAGGCTGTCCCTCGGAAGTCCGAGTGGATGCGCACTTCTACTTCGGCAGCTAATGGAAGCAAAGGCTATCCCTCGGGAGTTCGAGTAAGAGTCCATTATACTTTGAAAAGAAAGATCCTCGGAGCTCGTATTGATGAAATCAAGGGCTGTTCTTCGGACCCGCACTAATGAGAGCAAGAGTTGTCCCTCGGAAGGCTCTTCCTCAGAAGTCCAAGCAGAAACAAGGCTGTCTCTCGGAAGTTTGAGTAGATGCGCACTTCTACTTGGTAGCTAATGGAAGCAAAGGCTATCCCTCGGGAGTTCGAGTAAGAGTCCACTCTACTTTGAAAAGAAAGATCCTCGGAGCCCGTATTGATGAAATCAAGGGCTGTTCTTCGGACCCGCACTAATGAGAGCAAGAGTTGTCCCTTGGAAGTCCAAATGGAAGCAAGGCTGTTCCTCAGGAGTTTGAATAGTAGCACACACCCTACTTTGGTAAGAAGATCCCTTCTGATAGGCCACCGAGTCTCGAGGGCTGTTCTTCGAAAGTCTGAGTGGGAGAACACACTCTACTTCAGCAAGAAAGATCCTTGAGGCTTGCACTGATGGAAGCAAGGTCTATTTTTCGAAAGTCTGAGTGGGAGCACACACTCTACTTCAACAAGAAAGATCCTTGAAGCTCACACTGATGGAAACGAGATTTGCTCTTCGAAAGTCTGAGTGGGGGCACACACTCTACTTCAACAAGAGAGATCCTCGAAGCTCGCACTGATGGAAACGAGGTTTGTTCCTTGGAAGTCCAAATGGAAGCAAGGGCTGTCCCTCGGAAGTTCGGGTGGAAGCACACTCGTTTCTTTGGAAAAAAAAAAGATCCCTTCTGACTGGTAACCGTAAGAAAGATCCCTCTTGGCTGGCAACCAAATCTGTCAAGCTTGTACTAACAGAAGTAAAGATTGTTCCCTAGAAATCCGAGCGGAGACAAAGCTGTTCCTCGGAAATCCAAGTGGATGTACACTCATTTCTTTGGCAATCAATGGAAGCAAATGCTATCCCTCAAAACTCGCACTGACGGAAGCGAGATTTGTTTTTCGAAAGTCTGAGTGGGAGCACACACTCTACTTCAGCAAGAAAGATCTTCGAAGCTCACATTGATGGAAGTAAGGGCTATTCTTTGGAAGTCCGAGTGGGAACACACACTCTGCTTCAACAAGAAAACTCCTTCAAAGCTTGCATTGATGGAAGCAATGCCTGTTCTTCGAAGGTCCGAGTGGGTGCAACACTCTACTTTAGCAAGAAAGACCCTCGAAGCTTGCATTGAAGGAAGCAATGGCTGCTCTTTGGAGGTCCGACTGGGAGCACACACTATTTTGGCAACTAATGACAGCAAAGGTTGTCCCTCTCTGAACGGGAGTACACTTCTACTGCGTCAAGAAAAGTCCCTTCAGGTTGGTAACCGAGTCTACTATTTCTCTTTCTTCTTCGAGGGGCAATAAAAATTGAAAACTGTTTCAAGCAACATAACACAAAGAAGATATACAATGTAGAGAAAATAACGTCTAATGGAGATACATAATATAGAGGAAATAACTTTCTTCATAACAGAAGAAAGAAAGATAGAAAATTCTTAGACAATGCAGTAAATACAAATTATAAATGTCATAGATAGACTTCTTCTACGAAATGTTGAAATTTGCCCCTAGAGTTGCAAGGTCATTTGAAAAACTTTCACCAGCTGCTCGGACTATGGCCGTCATATACCATCATAGCCATGTCTTCTAAGATATCCTGGGGCCCTTGTTCTTTGAACTCTAGCTCATCTGCTTTGACTTTCTTTCTAAAGATCTTCTTAAGTGCTCGGCACTTTTCTGTAGGATGTCCTAGTGATTAGTGGAAAACACAATAATTAGAACCCTCGCGGTCCTTCTTCGGCAAAAGCTCTTCGATACGAGGCAACTTCAGTTCTCCGTCTGCCACCCATTCTTTAACTAAGGCCTTCACCTCCTCAACACTACATGGAAAAGGAGTGTCATCTTCGCAGTTTTTCCTCTTCTGGCCTCTGAATTCCTCCCCCTACGACTTTCGGGTAGAAGACGCGGAAGCCGCAGTGACAGAAGGTCCTCAGGATGACCTGAAGCTAGTTTTATAACTAGTGTCAAACTCGATCTCTTGAGGCTGAAGTATGTTAATGTTCCGAGATGCTTCAAGTAGTGCTGAGAAGTGGCTAACTTGTGATTAACAAGAAGCATTTTGTACCCATTCAATGCCCCTTTAACACAGATTTGGACCAAGTAGCTTTCCTCCACAGCCTCATGACAGTCTATGGCTTTGTCTTGGAACCTCTTCACATATTCAAGAATGTCTTCACTTTCCCGCTGCTTTTCCTTACACAGGGTAAGTGTGGTCACTTTCTCGGCCACCTAAAAGAATTTGGCGCGGAATTTGTTGACCATCTCTTCCCAACTTCGGACAGAATTTGGGGCCAAATTAACATACCAACTATATGCTCAGTCAGTGAGGGACTTAGAGAATTCTCTCAGCCGGAGGACGTGGTTTGAACCATGAATACCCAGAGTCTCGATGAATCGTACAACATGTTCTCGAGCATTTCCTTGTTTGCCATCGAATTTGATGAACTTCGCCACCGTGTACCCCTCCGGGTATGGATAATTTAACATCTCGATAGGGTATGGTGGCTTGACATCTGGATCAGGCAAAGAGGGTAAAGTCCACTTGCCTTGTTCGAGATCGAACATGGCTTGCACATTGGCGAGAGTGAGAAATTGTTGAGGAAGAGAACTTGATGGTGGTATTCCCGGAACCTGACTTGTAGACCTGAAGACTGAACTTGGAGCAACTTGGCCATTTGGGTGTTGAGAATTCACCATCGGTGAAGACACATGATGATATTGGCCATCGACACCTATGGACACGCCGTTTGGTGATGGGACGTTGCATTGGGCCCCATAAAGTTCATTGCACGCCACGACTATACTGGGTTGGGCTGGCAAACTCGGCATCGGAGCCAAAGGAGACCCACTCGGTACATGAGTAGAATTTACAATCGATGGAACAAAATTAGGCATGGATGGAACACCACTTTGTAGACAAATTTTTGTAGGCCTTCCTTGAACTTCCACCGCCGCTGGAACACCATTCATCGCGCCAGAGACTCCTCCAACCACCGATGGACCATGGTTCGATCTTCCAGGTGTGTGATTTTGCGCTCCACGGGCCGCAGGTTGGCCATGACTTGTTCCTCCTAGCACTTGATTCTGCACACCATTTTGTACAACTTCAGGGAGAATTTGGGGTAGATGTTGATGGTTTTGACCATTTCCAACATTACCATGAAGTTGTTGATGCTTGTCGGTGCCGACTTGACCTCCATTTGTTGCTGGTGGTGCAAAATTCGAACCCATCACCAACATGGTGTGGGTGAGATTTTGAAGGGTCGTGAGAATCTCTTGTTGAGTGTGTTGGAGTCCTTGAATGGCTTCTAGGATGAGAGGTGAGCCTTGAACTTGAGTCCTTTCATCGCCACCATTGGAAGAGCCTTGTTGATGAGTCTCATTATCTGCCATTTTTGTCGGTGTTGTATGAGTTCCAGATCTCGTTGAAACCATTAACCAATCCACCTCCCCAGCAGAGTCGCCAAATGTATGAGAGGGTTCAAGAATATCGTTGGAAAATTCAAAGGTTTTCGAAGATCTTTGAAGAAAAATTCGAATTCTCTAGAAGATGATGAGAGGCTTAGATTCTTCAATAGTCTCAACTAAGAACACAAAAGCAAAGAGATGATGGAGATAAAAGATTGGGTGAAGAAGAAGGAAAAATAGTTAGAGAGAGAATAATGGCAAGGCTCTCCCACGGATCTCCCACTTTTACTCTCAAGGTTGATCATGGAGAAGGGAAATTAGTTCTTTCCCAAAAGTTAAATCTCCAAAATCCATCCCTTGTAAAGCTATGGGTGGGTGCTATTTATAGGCACCTCATGATGTAGGATGGAGCCCATGTGCAAGGCACATGGGGAATATTCTCTCTAACCACCTTGTTCGAGGAGGTGACCTCTCCGAGGATGAGGAAAACCCCGAAGAGGAGATCAACCTCTCGGCGAACCTTTCTTCTTAGCCACACCTAACCAATGATCCCCAATCATCCTATAGGGTCAGGGGTAGTCCCAGAGGACGTCCTGCCGCATAAGGGTCAGGGGTAGTTCAAGAGAACGCCCTGCCGCAAATATCGCTGAGTCTCAGAGACCCCCTAGATCGTGCCACCTCGACCTGGGTATAGGCTAGTTTAACCGAAGAGTGAATTTATCTCCACTCACCGTCCTTGGGATCGGGTCCTTTGTTTGAACTCCATTACGCCCATGGTTCTGGTGCGTAGATCCCAGAAAGCTCTGAGCCCGCAAGTGTTCTGGGACTCATTAACGGAGCGACTTCTAGATTGCGTCTGAATTCGTTCGAAGCCAAGTGCTTCGGACCTCTAGGTTCATGGATCTGAACCCTTTCGAGTCCGAGTGCCTCGGATCTCAAGGCTTGCTTAATACCCTTTCGAGTCCAGGCCCGAGTAAGTCTCTAAGTTCGTGGATCCGAACCCTTTCGAGTCCGAGTGCCTCGGATCTCTAGGCTTGCTTAATACCCTTTCAAGTTCGGGCCCGAGGAAGTCTCTAAGTTCGTGGATCCGAACTCTTTCGAGTCCGAGTGCCTCGGATCTCTAGGCTTGCTTAATACCCTTTTGAGTCCGGGCCCGAGTAAGTCTCTAGGTTCGTGGATCCGAACCCTTTCGAGGCTTAGAGCCATTTAGCCCGTTTGATGGCGATAAATTCGGGCCCACAAATCTTGGGAGTTGCAATAATTCAGGCCCACTAATCTTGGGCTATTGGGCCTAATTAATTTAGCGGACTCAAATTAGGTCCTCTTATACTTCCATTACCATTTTATTTTTCTACATCTTAATTAATGGTTTATTGCTTTGGTCCTCTTGTTAAGGGATTAGTAGTTACTGTTAGTTTCTGATTTAATTCTTCAGAGTACCTAAGGAGTTGTTTGGTTGTTGGTTACTTACCAACATTGTCTGTTTTTGTTTTCCTTGCCTTTCCATGGTTTGGTTTAGTTCTCTGTTTTTTATTTTTTTTCTTTTTGTTTCCTACTAGCATATTTGTAATTTAATGTGAGAAGCGTGTGCAAGATATATATACATGACATCTGTGATGATGAAGATGGATTAATGAGGGAGGGTGACGACATAGAAGAAGAATATGACCTACAAAGTGATTTTGATACAGATGTTAATGTAGAATCTTGATATATTTTCTTTTAAGATTTGGATATGATAATGAACCAAAGTACTTGTCTTATAATTCAGCTTATCATGTCATAGCTTGTTATATCTCTTTTTATAATTTATTTATTGTATATCATACTTTATAATGTAATTAAGCTTGTTATATCTATGCAACAACTAATTTAGAAATCATGTCATAGCCTATTATATCACTTTTATAATTTAACGCCTTATCGTATATAAGATATTCATAGTATTAAGTTGTGTTATTTGCAGTTTTGCATCATGGTTCCTGGCTTGAAGACTGGTCGGATTCGAAAAAAGACACTCACGACCACAATAACAGACTTCCCGGTTGCTATCCCCTTAGGATCAACAATTGCAACGATCTCCTGTTGTCCCCTTAGGATCAACAGTATTGCACCATCTTCTGATGCCACTAGCCTACCATTCGAGGATTCTAATGAGACCCAACCACCATCGGAAACTCAAATGGGTGGCATAGGTAAGATCATTGTACTTCAAATTTGTCAATTATGATTTGTCATTATTTACAATTTGCTTATTGCTATTTTGTTAACAGAGACTTCTAGGTCCACACATGTATGAGGACCTACACTTGGAAAAGGAATACCAAAAAAAAAAAAAAATAGAGCCAAAAAAGAGGAAAAATTATATGTTTACATTGATCGTGCTCTAAATGCAATGATTGGAAAGTAAGCCACTCTAGCAACTAATGAGTTAGGGCTTCAGATTAGGACCTTGTGCCCTCTTAAGGATGTTAAGTCATGGCTGAATATGGATGAGACCACCAAAGCTGTCGTCATCCAAGCTGTTCTTGTAATTGATAGTACCTGTCCACAAAGTACCTGTCCACAATCTATATTTGTATTATGTCTACTTGTAAGAAACACTTACATTTAATGACTGTATTTTTTTAACTTGTTATGCTTGCAGGACAAGTTTGATATTGGGGACGATTTTCGCAATAACTCACAAGCTCAGCGGATTGTGAATAAGAAGGCATATGTGTTGTACAAAGATTGGAGGTACTCCTTCAAGTAAGAATTTGAACTATTAGAGGAAGAGGGTGTTGATGACCTTTATGCTCATCCGCCTCGATGGGTGAGTTTAGATAATTGGAAGCATTTGATCGATGTGGCATGGCAAGATGCATCTCACTAGGTAAAATATAATAATACATTATACATAGCCCCATGCCAAATGTGATTTGCCTTAATATTTAACAAAAAATTGTTTATGTAATTATTATTTTTAGAAACGGTCAAAAGCTAGTAAGAATTACGGGAGTCAGTTGTCGTACAATCATACCAATGGATCTCATTCATTCTATCACAATGACTGCTATGGTGAGATTGATTTTATTTAAAAGTAAATCCATTATTTCTTTTTTTGGTTATGAATAATATGGTGTGATTATTTTTTGGTTCTTATTTGAATGTAACAGGCAGCTAAAAATGAAGACTTGGATTTTCCTAAGTTTTATGAGGACAACCACAATTCTAAGAAGACGAATGACTGGATCCATCCGAAATGCGGTGACCTGCCTGTAAGCATGTAACAATGAAATAATTGTATTTAATATTACTTAGTACCCAAAAATATATATGTTATTTAGCTTTTTTGTCTTCTTTATTTGTAATGACAACAAGAGATGGTCAATCTACAAGTGGCTGCCACCGAGTCGAGGATGCTATTGACAAAAGAGGAGCTTTCAAGGAAAGTACTTGGAGAGAAGAAAAAGTACTTGCTTGGATTTGGGATCAGCCCACAACCCTCTACCATAGCTGCATCACGAGCACGTGATAAGGACATGGAGGCAATGAGAGCTGAGATGGAGGCACTTCGTGAGGAGCGACAAAGAGATCGTGACCAGTTGATGAAAGAGTGAGAGGAGCATGAGAGATATTACAATGAGATGTTGAAAGAGTAGGAGGAGCGTGAGAGATGCTACAATGAGATGTTGAAAGAGCGGGAGCAGGGACAGAAAGCTTGGGAGGAGACAAATACAAAGGTCAAGCATCTGAATAACATAGTCACCAAACTGACACAGCTCTCGGGGGTTTAAGCTAGTAATCTGATGTTCACTGTTTGGTAAGAACAATTTTATTAATGTCATATATACTTTGTTAAAATTTGTTAGCTTTAACAATGAATCGGATAGACGGTATGTAAATAGGACACGTAGGTTAGGAGTTAGAGTCGAGAATGCCTTAAACTTAGTCGAAAAAAAGGCATTTGAGGGGCAAAAATGCAAACCCCAACCACTATTGTGATGTAACGAGAAGCTTCCCGGTGCCAAATGGGACATGTATGGACAGATGGTACGTAAATAGGACAGGTAGGTTGGGAGTTAGAGTTGAAAATGTCATAAACTTAGTCGAAAAAAGACGTTTGGGGGAAAAAATGTAAAACAGCCCCCCAATCACTGTTGTGGTGTAACGAGAAGCTTCCCAATGCCAAATGTGACCTGTAGAGACAGACGGTACGTAAATAGGACACGTAGGTTGGGAGTTAGAGTTGAAAATGTAGTAAATTTAGTCGAAAAAAGGCGTTCAGGGGGCAAAAATGCAAACCAGCACCCCAACCACTGTTGTGATGTAACAAGAAGCTTCCCGGTTCCAAATGTGACCTGTAGGGATAGACAGTACATAAATAGGACACGTAGGTTGGGAGTTAGAGTTGAAAATGCCATAAACTTAGTCGAAAAAAGGCGTTCAAGGGATGAAAATGTAAAAGAGCCCCCTAACCATTGTTGTGATGTAATGGGAAGCTTCCCAATGCCAAATGTGACTTGTAGGAACATACGGTGAGTAAATATGATACGTAGGTTGGGAGTTAGAGTTGAAAATGTCATAAACTTAGTCGAAAAACGGCGTTCGGGGGGCGAAAATGCAAAACAACCCCCCAACCACTGTTGTGATATAATGGGAAGTTTTCCGGTGCCAAATGTGACCTATACGGATAGACGGTACGTAAATAGGACACGTAGGTTGGGAGTTAGAGTTGAAAATGACATAAACTGAGTCGAAAAAAGGCATTCGGGGGGCGAAAATGCCAAACAGCACCCCAACCACTGTTGTGATGCAACGGGAAGCTTCCCGGTGCCAAATGTTACCTGTAGGGATAGACGGTACATAAATAGGACACGTAGGTTGGAAGTTAGAGTCGAAAATGTCAAAAACTTGGTCGAAAAGGGTGTTTTAGTTGCCAAAAATGGAAAAATACTTATAATTATGTAGAATTATTACTTGTAAAATATTATTGGTTGCCTAATATATGCATTTGAGCTTTACATATTTTTATTTCATACATATTCGAGTATGCAAAACTAATGATTAATTTGAAAATATTAATTAAGTTCGAGTTTTATTTATTTATTTATTTATTTATTTATTTTTTATAATTTTAAATATGCCAATATTTAATCAATACTAATGACTAATTTTATTTTTGCCGATGGTTTTTGACATAGAATTGCGGATATGACTTTTTTTGACAAGTACGAAAGGGCATTGGTTTTATACCTCCGTCCTTATAATGGTTCGTATAAATTACTTTTTTGGCGTGGTAAATATCTAAACTTTGGTGTGGTACATATTAGAATTAGATGTGGTACAAATTAGTTTTTGGGGCGGTACAGATTATCTTTGGTGTGTTATAGATTACCTTTTGGATATTAAATTTGGTTAATCCTCTGTTATGTATGGAATTAAATTTTTGAGGTTGGATTATACTTGGTTTCTATGGAATTCGTATTATATTTAGAATTTGATGTTCAATATGAATTTTTTGGATTGTTGGAAGTGAAATGTGTGCACATTGTTGAATGGTTGATAATATAATCAGTATTGATGGATTATATTGTTTATACAGGGTATAGGTTGCACCAATAATGGATATAGGTGGTTGAGAAATTAAATAAAAAAAAAGTTTATATAGTATTTGGCGACTAAATATGTTAGTAGCCAAAAATGTAAGCAAAGGTTTTGCTGCCTAATTATTTAGCAGTAAAAAAGAAACAAATGGCTTTTGGTGACCAAACAGTTAGTAGCCAAAACAAATTAGAATGAAGGAATAAACTATTGCTGACTAAATATTTTAGTCATGAAAAACACGGCATCCTTCGGTGACTAAAATGTTTGGTTGTAAAAAATAATGAAATGAAAGTATCCAGGTGTTTGGTGACTAAAATGTGTAGTCGGTAAAACTAACAACAACTAAACTATTTGGTTGCTAAATGTATTATTATATTACCGACTAAAATGTATAGTCACAAAATGTATTATTATTTGCGACAAAATTTATATTGGCGACTAAAACTTTAGTCTCTAATAGTTGAATTCAGTTTTATGTGAGAACTTTTGGCAACTAATTGCCAAAAGGTGACCTTTGGTGACTAACCAAAGTTTAGCAGCCTAAAGTTTTACATTACAGACCAAAAATAGTTTAGTCCCCAATACTATCGCCGGCAGGGTATACCCGATGACCTTGGCAACAAAAAAATATAGTCGCTATTGACTTTCGGTGACCAAACATGGAGTTTTTAGCGACTAATATTTTAGTCGCCAAATGTGTCATTTCTTGTTGTGATTGATGAACATGATCTGATTGTGTACACATTTTTAGGAGGATTAAATGTTTATCCATAGCTCATGAGAAATCCTGAACAATGTGTTGATTTTTGTGCCAAAACTCTTGTGGATTGACCGATACCGAG
The DNA here is from genome assembly GCA_036172215.1 of Camellia granthamiana. Lineage (NCBI taxonomy): Eukaryota > Viridiplantae > Streptophyta > Magnoliopsida > Ericales > Theaceae > Camellia > Camellia granthamiana. The sequence continues at coordinate 155,793,077 of CM069906.1, forward strand.
TACTTATCAGTATGATAATGAGAGTTGAGCTGAAAATATTTTTGTTGTTTTTGTGATAAGCTTGAGGGAAAGGGCTACATGTAAGAGCGTGTTATAGCTTCCATTTGTCAGAAGATAAAATTCATGATTTATTGGATTCAACAATCGCTCTTAACAGTGTGAAAGCCTCCTTCAAATTGTTGTCCAAATGAAATAGAAAGGAGGCTATGGAAGTTTGAATGAAAGCTCTCTAAAAAAATCGCACTTTGAAAATCTTGAGGTTTGACTTCCCAAAGAGTGGCTTAATTTTTAATACAAAATGTTCAAATTTGATCTTTACATGGCATTGTTAAACATTGGTATGAGATTTGTAGATATCTATTATCTAATGGTTTTCAAGTGAGTGTCATTTTACACTTTGTTGAACATTCTCATCTTTCTATTTTTCCAATTGAGAGAATGGAGCTAAGATTATCCTGCATTATTTCCTATCTTTTGGAATATCTTGGTCTTGAATGTGTGTTTATTTGTTTCGCCCTCTTACATTGTATTGAATGTTATATTTAGTTTATTCTGTTTTGAGCTTGTTAATTCTGGACAAAAAGGGGGAGACAATATGGTCTTGTGTTTAGGGAGAGAAAATTTTTGTGAAACAAAATTGTTTTTATGTTTAGGGGGAGTATTTTGCTTAAGGGGAGAGATTGTGTGTGTCTGCTCTCAACAAGCCTTTTATTGTGTCTTGTATGCTAATATTTTTGTGTAGGGGAGTATTTTGTGTTTTGTCACGGAATTGCCAAAAGGGGAGAATGTTAGGATTTTTAATCCTAGTGTTGTGTATTTAAATGTGTGTTGGCAATCCAGTTCCAAAGACAAAATCATGTTTCGTGTTTTTCAGTTTAATTATTTCTTTGTCATTGTCTTTGTCTTTCTTTGTCTTTGTCCAATTGTTGGTTGAATCAAGAAATCTTGGGCAAAAATGATTTGTGGAGTTTTGGTTCGGCATTGCCAAAGGGAAAATTTATAGTTCTAGCAACATATTTCTTGACAAAACTTAATATCATTGATTCAAGTTCTTTTGATTTTTTTCATTTGATTTTCTCATCTTGATTATTATGCCTCTCAAATGTTAAAGATTTAGAAAGCATGCAATGAGGATTCAGATTTGAACATTTCAACTTTGGGATACTAAATGAGGCAGTTTGTCTCAATCTTTTGGTGGCAAAACATGGGCTTAAGATAGAACCTCACACGTGCATGCATGGACTAAAGTTTTCTTTGATCATTGAAAAATCTAGAAATCCCCTAGATATTGATTTGTGATTATGTATCAATTTTAAGCAGTATATAACAATCCCAATCAAACAATCAAGACAAATCAACACAACGATTTTAACGTGGAAAAACCACAATTGGAGCACCTCCAATTGTGATAAAAAACCACGGGCAATAGCCACAAAACAATCCACTAAGAAGATATAAAGGAATTACACAGGTATACTCTCAATTACCTAGCGAATCCACGCTCGAATTGAACCAACCCCTATGTGCCTCTTCAAACCCCGTCTTTACCTCAGAATTGTCTTGACGATGAGCCACTCTAGAATCCACCAAAGCTTCAGGCTCGAATTCTCCAGAATTTACTGAAGAACAACTCTCTCTTTTGTGTAGAATAAACAAACAACCTTTGATGTATGCTTCTTAAACCATGAGTTGAATACTCAATGAAACATCAAAGAAAACTAGCAAAATAGCCCTAGATATAAACCCTACAACCCAAGAAGAAGATCTGGAGGCGTAACCCTAGATTTGGACTGAAACACGTATTTATAGAAAACTGTCTCACGATCTCCACTCGAGCGTCAGATTGGCCGCTCGAGCGGACCTACGCTCGAGCGCGGAAAGTTCCGCTCGAGCGGGAAAAAACATCCAGTATTTTTGCAGGTGAATAAACTTTTGGAAGTTAGCATTCTCCGCTCGAGCGGGGGAATGTCCGCTCGAGCGAACAGGCCATTTTGAATGCATTTTTGCATTTTGCTTCGGGGGCGTTGCCCCTCGACCTCGCCTGTGCGCTGCCCCGAACCCACCAAGGGGCGCTGCCCCTAGGACCCCCGCGAGCTGACCGGGCAGCTCGATCCCTATCATAATCAGTGAAGTGACAATCTTGAAAGTATTAACATCACAAACTTCTCTGTAAGGCACAATTTGGGTTGGATTCGTATCTAAAAACTCATAGCCTCACTGAAATAAAAAGTGCGAAAACAAATACAACTTAAATTAGTTTTGTCAAACAGGGTTGCCAAGAATAAAAACCTAACAATCTCCCCCTTTGGCAATGCCGTGACAAAACACACCTAACAAATAAAATCCTAAACACCCAACCTATTACTGCCAACAAAAGCAAACTTCTTTCTCAAGGTCATGATATGCAAAACAACTATTAGTGTCACAATCTCCAAAACAACAATTAGTCCCATAAGAGTATATGAAAAAGCAATAAACATATGATAAGATTATCTTGAAGTATGAGATGGAAACATGAATAGATGTGACTTGGAGATTTTCAGAACATGTAGCATGGATAGATGAAAACTAAGACATATGCACCCGACACATGACATGAATACATGAAATCCTAAGACACATGAAAAACAACTTTCTCCCTCTTTTTGTCACGAATTGACAAAAGGAAGCTCAAACAACAAAAGCAAGATCATAAACCACACAAGCAATGGTATGATTATGTAAGTATCAGAAGCATACAAGAAGGAAATAATGAACAATCAGTGCATAGCAACATGCAAAACAACTATAGCCAATCTCCCTTACCAAACAAATCAAAGTGTTCATGCTTACAAACTCTTGTAATAATAAACCAAACTCCCCCACATTAAAAGCAATGAATAAGAAGAAAATGACAAAAAATAATATGGTGGAGCAAGCAAGGATTTCAGATTTGTACCTTGAAACACACAAGATTATCCAAGAAGCACAATTACTTGAAAACACAATGTGCACAGCCTCTAGAAGATTCCTCATAAAAGAAAGTGATGCATTATGTGAAAAGCATAGATCCCGTGAAAAAGTGTGTGTGACTCTTCGAGTTCGACAAACACAAGATTTAAATCCTAGTAGTGATCTGAAAGCTGGACCTCCGGCAAGAGAATCTAAGCACAACAAAGGAAAGTCAAACTACTAGGAAACAAGGGGTATTTGGTGAGTAAAAGCGGAGGCTCCCCCTTAATCAATGAATCCTTTTTTTTTTTTTCTTTTCTTTCTTTTGCACATTTTTCCCTTTTTCTTTTTCTTTTTCTTTTTTTTATTCTTATTCTTTGCACACTCATTGGCGGCTGACACGCTCAAGAGTATGGAAACCGAACCAGAGAAGCATGGATATAATAAGGATGGCCTGGTTGGTGACTATGAGGTAGCCTTTTCCTTATGGCTGGACTACAAAGAATAGAGGGGAAAGTCGTGGAGATGCAGAAATATGGAAGGTGGTTAAGAGACTCAACATCACCCATGATATGCTAGTATAGGACAATTCCTCTAGAAAAGCAAAAGACACAATGCCAGAAGTCCATAGAAAAAAATAATCACTAAGGCAGAAGACTCCGATATTTGCTAATCCAAGAGTGTGTACAGAATGAGACATACTAATCAAAAAACACACACTCCAAAATGAGTAATGACCACAAAAAGCACACACATATTAACATGTAATGGATATTCTTATCAATTCCAATATACACCAAGGACCACTCAAAAATTTTAAGCTTGCAAAACCATACTAACAAAATCTTTTTGGTGTTTATTTTATTTTATTTTATTCTTCTTTTTCTAAACACAGCAAGACAGAAAATGAACATGCACACATTAAGTGACTCAAAAAGAAAAAAACACACACACACACACACACAAAAACCTAAAAACTAACAAGAATATACAAATTAACACAAGCCAAGTTTTCGCACCCAAACCAGTTTAGCATGAAGAAAGTTGTGAAAATTGCGATTCTTGGGTGGTGTCTTGACGTTGTGGTTCCCTTCCCCTTCAATGAGAACTCGTCTTGACATGGTTTCCAACTTCTTATTCCTAGAGCTAGGCAAATGCAAACTCGCTCCATGTTTGGTCTCAAGCACATCAAAATAACGAGGTCTAATATGACCCTTAACCTCATTACCACCAATGAAGTGTCTTCTACCCCACGAGATGTTGGAATTTCTTCCATCTCTATGAGACACTCTCCCATGCAACTTATAACAATAAGGGCGAATATGACCATGCATACCACAATGATGACAAATAAAAACAGGGTGTACAGGGTGTAACTTTCTTCCTTTTACCTTACCAACTCGAGGAAGTTTGAGTAGTCCATCCTTATGTTGAATTTTTTGTTCTCCCTTTCCTTGAGTTCTTGTATCATGAGATGTGGATGCACTCTGTTTTTGCTCTATCTTACCACCAAAGCCAAAGCTAATGCCACTCTTGTCAGAACAAATTTGTTGAGACCCAATGATATTGTCTAAAGTCTTTGATCCTTTGTTCCAAAGATCAATGGTAGCCATAGCACACTTGAGCTCTTCCTCTTTCTTGATCATTAGTTCTTCCAAAGCAACTTGAGACATCTCGAGAGATTCAATCTTTTCTTCATACGTTGCATAGATTTGCTGTAGCTCATTCCTCTCTGTCTCACAAGTCAAGAGTTTTGCACAAAGAGGTTGTTGATCATTAGCTATCTTGATGGCATCAATCCTAGCCTCGGAAATCTCCTCCTTTAGTTTGACATTCTCATTTTCACATGCTTTGAGTTTCATAGTGAGTTTGTCATTCAATTTGGATAAGTTAAGAGACTCCTTATACAACTTTTCACAAGCTTGCTCAAGCTCTTCATCATCACTCTCCGAGGATTCATCCTCAGTGGCATTCTCAACCGACCTCTTCAGATACGCTGTTCATCCTTTAGTTTCGAAAGCCGCCATGAAAGCAATGAATTGTTTATGTCCCTCTTCGCCTTGATCTTCGTTGTCACTTTCATCTTCATCAGATTATGATTCATCATCCCAAGTGATAGCGAGGGCTTTCTTCTTCTTCAAACGAGTGGGGCATTCTGAAGCAAAGTGGCCAAATCCTTGGCATTCATAGCATTGGACTCTTTCAGAGTTCCCTTGTATCTTTCCTTTCTCCTTCTTGGCTATAGAATTAATTTTGAGTTTATCTTTGCCTTTAGATTTATGAGTACGAGTAGATTCCAAAAGATTAGGATTCTTTTTCAAAAAAGATTTTTTAAATTGTTTGACAAAAGCAGCCGTAATCTTGGAATATATCTCACAATCCTCATCAGAATCTTCTCCAACTCTATGAGCACTACTAAAAACGATAGCATCTTTTTGTTTCTTTTTGAAATTCCTATGTGCCTCATAAGTTTGGAGATTTCCAACCAAGTGATCCAGGTTGAGGTTGTCAATATCTTGAGCCTCCTCAATAGCCGTAACTTTTGGTTGGAACCGATCGGGCAAGAATCTCAAAATGTTTCCCATAACTTTGGATTCTGGTATTTTTTTCACCTAAATTGAAGCTGGAATTTACAATGTCACTCAACTTCGCATAAAATTCATCAAAGGTCTCACTATCTTTCATTGAAAGGTTTTCGAAACTAGATGTGAGCCTTTGAAGTTTTGAGCATTTCATAGCAGGAGTGCCCTCATGAATAGTTTGTAAGATATCCCAAGCCTCTTTTGCGACTTCACAATTACAAATACGACTAAACTCTTCAAGTGTGACAGCGCAAAAGAGAGAATTGATAGCTTTACTATTCCAGTTACTACTTTGGTAATCAATTGTGTCCCACTTATCAATTGGTTTGGGGAAAGTTACTTTATCAACGGTAATCGTTGGTTCGGTCCACCCATACATGACAGATTGCCAAACTTTTTCATCAATAGATTTCAAAAAACGATCTCATCTGAGCTTTCCAAAAAGAATAACTGGATCCGTCAAGTAGGGGTGGTCGAACCATAGAATTTTCCCTCATGTATTGAATCCATTATCACAAATCAAACAAGATCTCGCTCAAAAGTTTTTTTTTAAAACAAAATAGAGCGACCTGCTCTGATACCAATTGAAAAATCTAGAAATCCCCTAGATATTGATTTGTGATTATGTATTAATTTTAAGCTGTATATAACAATCCCAATCAAACAATCAAGACAAATCAACACAACGATTTTAACGTGGAAAAACCACAATTGGAGGACCACCAATTGTGATAAAAAAAAATCACGGGCAACAGTCACAAAATAATCCACTAAGAAGATATAAAGGAATTACACAGGTATACTCTCAATTACCTAGCGAATCCACGCCCGAATTGAACCAACCCCTATGTACCTCTTCCAACCCCGTCTTCACCTCAGAATTGTCTTGACGATGAGCCACTCTAGAATCCACCAAAGCTTTAGGCTCGAATTCCCCAGAATCTACTGAAGAACAACTCTCTCTTCTGTGTAGAATAAACAAACAAACCTTTGATGTATGCTTCTTAAACCGTGAGTTAAATACTCAATGAAACATCAAAGAAAACTAGCAAAATAGCCCCAGATATAAACCCTAGAACCCAAGAAGAAGATTTGGAGGCGTAACCCTAGATTTGGACTGAAACACGTATTTATAGAAAACTGTCTCACGATCTCCGCTCGAGTGTCAGATTGGCCGCTCGAGCGGACCTACGCTCGAGCGCGGAAAGTTCCGCTCGAGCGGGAAAAAACAACATCCAGTATTTTTGCAGGCGAATAAACTTCTGGAAGTCAACATTCTCCGCTCGAGCGGGGGAATGTCCGCTCCAATGGACAGGCAACTTTGAATGCATTTTTGCATTTTGCTTCGGGGGCGCTGCCACGAACTCGCCAAGGGGCACTGTCCCCTAGAACCTTGCGAGCTGACTGGATAGCTCGATCTCCCTCATAATCAGCGAAGTGGCAATCTTGAAAGTATTAACATCACAAACTTCTCTGCAAGGCACAATTCGGGTTGGATTTGTATCTAAAAACTCATAGCCTCACTGAAATAAAAAGTGCGAAAACAAATACAACCTAAATGAGTTTTGTCAAACAGGGTTGCCAAGAATAAAAACCTAACAATCTTATTTGTCAACATTATAGTCTTTATGGATGATTTTGTTGAGAACTTTTGTGGTCAGGCATGTGTGAAGATTGGTGAATGTATCCAGTCAAAAAGGGTGGCTGCTTGTCTATGAGATAAGGTGGCAAAGAGTGGAGCATAATGTGAAGAAAGCAACAACAAAAGTTTACAAAAGTAGCTGAGCCAACATGCACAGTGGCACTTGCGAATCTCACCATCGCGCCTGCGATGGCTACATGGCACGATCGCGCCCATGACCTCGCACCTCGCGCCCGCAACCTAGGCACTCGCGACCGCGACCATTTTAACTGCACTTGGGACCATGGTAGTCCAACTATCCAGCTCCCGATACTTTACTCTGCAACCCATGAAGGCAACTCGCGCCCGCAATCAGCCCGCAAACTTGTCCTGCGCGAGTTTATTTAAAGGCCCCTTGGCTATTTTGTTGAGTATCTCTTACACTTATATTTTCTCAGTGTTCTCTCCTTCTCTCTTGAATACTTTCAACCTTGAGAGAGTTTGTTTTTGTGAGTGAGAATTATTTTTAAAGAGAGATACATTTTTTGTAGAGAGATTTGTTTTTTATAGTGAACCTATAGTGAAGAATCGTTGTAACTGTCATCTACTTGATGATACATTAGCCTTAGAAGCTCAAAGCTAATCATCAAGTTTTTTGTATAAGTCCTTCACACCTTTTAACTATGAACCTTCTCGGTAGATTCTAAGATTGTAGGCTTCGGTGGATTTCGGAGTCATTGGCGTTGTGTGATTCGACAAACCTTCTTGGTGGATTCCAAGATTGTAGCTTGTGGTGGATTCCAATGCCATTTGATGTCATGGCAATTTGACAACCGTTGCGGAGATCTAGTGGAGAAGGAAGTGTGACTTGTAAGTTGAGCAAACGCGTGCGCTTGGAATGACTTTTGAAAGATATTTCTTGTACTCTTTTTTTTCATAGTGGATTGTTCGTTTAGCTGAGAGCCTGTGATTTTTTTATCACAAGTTGGTGGATTCCAATTATGATCATTTTCCACATAAAAAATATATTGTGTCGTGGATTTATTTTTCTTTTACTCTCTCTCTTATTTATATTGATCATGGTTGCATTAATTTTTAATTGGATTGCTAATTTCAACAATCACGTTAAACGGGACATATCTAGATTTTCTAAAAGAGTTTTTCGCACAAAATCTAGATTTTTCAGATAGAAATGTACAAAAATGGGATTAAGCATTGGTTTGGCAAACCATTTGGGTTAAATAATCACAAAAAGACAAAAAAAAAAAAAAACTACAAAATCACAAAAAGATAAAAAAGCTACAAAATTGTCAAACTGACTCGTACAAACAAAAAGTCAAAAAAGCACTATTTCCAAGTAGAGGGCAATTTTGTCATTCCAATGCCAAAAAGCCAAAAAAGCTAAACAAGAAAACCAAATAAACAAAAAAGTCCCAGACAAAAAAAATTAAAAAAAACCAAAAAAACCAACTAAAAAATTCATTGCCAAACGACCTTTAAGTCCCAACTTTTGTTTTCTCAATTTCTCTTAATTTATGCTAAATTGGTCGACACTAGGGTGACTTTTACTGGATTGTTCTTATAATTCTAATCATGGTGCTTGTCTAGACTCGTGTTTGGCTGGCTCTTCTTGTTTTTATATCCATCAAACAAATTGAGTGTCAAATTAGAAATTATTTGTACAACAGAAGAGAGAGAAAAAATAAAAAAAAAAAGTAAAATAAGGCAAAGTTTAGAGGGATATTAAAGTCATTTTATATATATTATTAATGGATTTAGAGTTGCAATTTAGTCCAAAATCATGTGAGAGTTGTTTGCCTATATTCGAATCATAGGGGGCAAAGTGCTCCAACCTTAAACTATAAGGATGTAAAGTGAATTTCGCCCAAAGAAAAAATATGAGAGAGAGAGAGAGAGATACATAAAAAATAATTAAATTTCTAAAAAACGATCTTAGGGGAACAGGTGTTAAATTCTAAAATATAAATAAAAAAGATAAAATTAGGAGGCAAAATTATATAATTTATAAATATTCATAACTAATATTAATATGTCTAATAGGAAATTTCAAAATTTTGATCTGCAGTCGCCCCTACCAACCAGATGATCATTTCATCTCTGATACAAATCATCATCTTCAACTAGCCATTTGATAATTTCAGTATTTATTATATTTTTTCCATTGAAATTTGGCAAAAGAGGCAATGTGAGCAGGGGTCAATATTTGAGACTACAAAATGGGCTTTTAATATTAACATTTTAATAATTTCTACAAATATTAAAAGTTGTTTTTCCATTATACACATGTGTAATACCTTTACCAAGTATATAACATATCAATAACTAATATTTTATGTCTGTATTCATGAACCTTGAAAACTTGTATTTGACCCACGTTTTTAAATATTGATTTGGAAAATGATTTCTTGATTGTTAAATCCCAACCAATCATAACTAATATTTTATTGTTTATATTCATGAACCTTGAAAACTTGTATTTCACCGACTTTTGTAAATATTGATTTGGAAAATGATTTCTAGATTGTTACATCCCAACCAATCATTTTGCATTTCACAGACTTGACAAATCAAGAGGGAAATTTATTTATTTATTTTTATTTTTATTTTTTCCCTCTTCTTGCACTCTTAACACGTGTTGATATTTGTCCAGGAAAAATTTTTCACAATCCAAACGATGTCGTTCCAGCAAGAGAATAAGGTTTTTTTTTTTTTGAGAGAATATGCTTCTTGAACTTCTACAAAGAGTGCGTCAACAAAATCGAATTTAAGGGTGTGTTGCTGGGGTCATCAGTGTGTTTATCTCTCTCTTTTTTTTTAGCCGATGCTATTCTAATTATATTTGTTAACTCTCTAGATGTTTGAACTCTTTGTTTAGTTCGATAATAAATACAATTTATATTTTCTCAAAAAAAAAAAAAAAAAAAAAAATTGAACTTAAGAAAACGGCGAATCTACAATGTTGAGCGAAATATGATATTGTTTTCTAGCAAATCACTACAATAATTTTTTCTTTTGGCGATTAAATTTTTAGTCGCCAAAAGTCAATTTTTAGTCGTTAAAGGCTTTTCGCGACTAAATTATTTGGTCAAACCATTAGTCGCGGAAGAATTGTCGGGAAAGGTAATTAGCAACTAAAATTATTTTGGTCGCCAAATGTATTAAATTGCCAACTAAATTTTTAGTCGTCAAAAGGTCGGAAATAAAATTAAATTGGCACATTTTGGGCAACCAGTTTTTTTTGTCGCCAAAAGCTTCACTTATTGTCCACATCTACATATGTAGTCGCGAAAAAAAAAAATTTAGCTATTAAATATAGTAGTCTCCTAAAGTAAATACTTGTGTTTTGGCTACTAACATTTAGTCGCGAAAAAAAAAAAAATTTAGCTATTAAATATAGTAGTCTCCTAAAGTAAATACTTGTGTTTTGGCTACCAACATTTAGTCGCGAAAAAAAAAAAAATTTAGCTATTAAATATAGTAGTCTCCTAAAGTAAATACTTGTGTTTTGGCTACTAACATTTTAGTCGCCTAAAGTCAAACATTTTTGGCTACTAAAGATTTAGTCGCCTAAAGTGTTACGTTTTTTGCTACTAAAATTTTAGTCGGCAAATAGTTTGTATTTTGGCTACTAAACATTTAGTTGCCTAAAGTCCCACATTTTTCACTACTAAATTTTTAGTCAGCAATTTTTTTTTTTTTGTTTGTTTATTATTCAGCTTTAGTTTATAGTTACAAAATATTTTAGTTGCCAAATATTTGATTTTTTTTTTGTTACAAAACTTTTAGTCGCCAAATGGTTGATTTTTTTTTTTTTTTTTTGGTTACAAAACTTTTAGTCACCAAATGTTTGATTTTTATTTTTCCAATTTCTTTTTAGCTACTAATTATTTAGTCGTTAAAAACATGATCTTATGTTTTATTGCAAAATTATAATTTCTCCACAACCTGCTTATATTCCATACAACCTGTAATACGTATATAAACAAAATTATACGTACACTATTGTAGACACCCAATTTTTGACCGTCCTCAAGACTTGGACGTCATCGTCGGAACACTCGATGATCATCCATGTTCGTGTCCGTTTTGAGTTCTCGAAGGACTCGGCTATGCACCTTGCCTTAGGATCTCTCAACCTGACTGTTTTGTCTTTGGTTGTGCACCAAGGGCTTGTGTTTTGTGCTTCTGAGTGTGGGAAGTGGCTTTTTTAACCATCCCAGAAACCCATCGGCTATGGCATGATGCCACCGGCCATGTATTGTTGCTATCGGCCAAATGTTTGGCCGACCGGCACCATTTTGTGGTCGGCCGGCCTTTGTTTTGGTCGATCGACCCCTTTTTATGGCCGGGACCTTTTTTTTACCTTTTTCAGGCTTTATGCATGCTAGTTGTGCCAGCTGGTGAGCACAGACCCTGCCCTCCATACACGTGTATGGAGGGATTTCATCCTTTACTTAGCTTCCCTTGGAAGCTTTGGATTGCATCTCCTATAAGAGGAGGGCCTCCCCTCCCTTTCCAGAGGTTGAAGAACTCTGAGATACAGCTTATATATCCATATATCTCTATATCTCCTTCTCTATATATAGTTGTGTGTGTAATAGTGTTCTAAAGGTTTTTTTGTTCTTAGTTTTGCACTAAGACACCTAGTGTTACACTATACTTTGATTGTTGAGGTTTGAAGGGGTTGATTTCAGAGTTTTGAGTTGGTTTTTGATCAAAAGGAGGTGCTGGACTTGGTGTTCTTGAAGTGTTCTTCAAGGGTGAGAACTTACCCTTTTATTCCCCATTTTTGCTTAAGGTTTTAGACCTATTTGCATATTGTTTCGAGCTTAGTGTATAACTGATAAAAGTTCTGTATTTTCCTGCTTGTTATAGTTGCTTTAGGTCATCTTGGTGTTGGGGGTTGTCTACCCCCTCTTAAGCCTTGTTTGACCCTTTTTGTGCCTTCCTCTTTGGGCTTTAGAACCCTTTGTGTATTGACCTTCTCACCATTGAAATCTAGAGGATTTTCAGTGGTGAAGAAGTGGTCTTGAGGTCCTGTAGGGGAGGGACACCCCTCTCCCCTTTGTGACTCATTTGCTTGCATTTAGGGCACATAAAGGTAGCATGTTTGCATAGCTTTATTTGGCTCCATTTCAGAGGGTATTTGGTGTTAGTTTACCATGTTAGACCTCTGTTTTATGTTGGTTCGGTGGCCTATTGTTTGCATCATGCACTTGATTTGTAATCCCCTCTATTGTCATAACATGTACCATGCATTTAGACCATCATGCATGCATGTTTTAGCTTGACTTCTTGAAGCTTTTAGCCATGTTGTGACGTGTTTAAGCTCTGTTTGGTCTTGATTCACTCATGTTTGCCATGTTTTGTATAGCCACCATGTATCCTAACTTGTTAGCTTTGAGTGTGTGAGTCATAAGCATGCTTTATTTGGGTTATTTCAGTGATTTGGAATCACTTATCATGCTATTTCAGTCCATGTTCCATGCTTGTGTGCTTGCATTTATCATCCTTTCAATGCTTTGAAGAGTTGTCCTTTTGTGCCTCAAAATAGGTCATTGTGCATGCCTCTTTGTTTAAGTCCTTGGGCTGCCATGTCAGTGGGTTTTTGGGGCTTATTTTGACATATTATAACTCTGTTTTTGGTTGCATAATTCATGCCACGTGTGGTTGTGATAGGTGTAGTGCAATGCTCCCTTTTGTAGCCTTGCATGCCCCTTTGTTTTATGCCTATCTTTTAGCATGTTTTGGCCTCATTCCATACATGTTCTAGTCTTGTTTTGGTCTGTCCTAGGACTGTTTTAGGTCACTTTGACCCTTTGGGGCTTGGTTGGTATGGCTATGGTGTTAGCCCCCTTGACTAGCTTTGAGCATTGGGTCCATTAGCAGGCTATGCTTCACTTGTGTATATGATTTGGCATCACTCCTCACTTGATTTCAGAGCTCATTGCATTGTTATGTTCTCATGTTTATCCCATTTCACTCATGGTTGAGGATTGTGCATCATTGCCTAGCTTACGGGTCCCATGAATATACATGCATGTCTCCCCTTTTGGTGCCTTGATTTGGGTGTTTTGGCCACAGTTTTTGGACACGGCTGAGGCCTATCCATCCTTACCGTAAGTCCATGGATCATGCATTTGTGCATTATTGTAGGTCTACCGCATTGCATGCTGTAGCATCCTTGTGGTAGATATCGTGGTTGCATGCTTATGACTTTGTGTATTCCCATATCTAGGTTGCATTGTAGTATTGCGTACTTGTTGCATTGCCATAATGTTTACATGTTAGGTTGCATTGCATTACACTTGGCATGCTCATGTCATATTGCATTGCATTGGTTGCATGCTTTGCATTGTATATGGTATACATACATTGCATTACGTTTGGTTTGGGGTGTCAAACCAAACATGAAGAATGAGGGACGTTCGTACTTGAAGTGACGAAACGTACCTCAATCTTTGGTCGCCGACACTCTTGATTCAACATGATAGAGTGTGTAGCGTTCATTTGTTTTTGTTGCATTCATTTATATTGATTTGCACACTTGACACCCTTTGGCCATCATACATCGAAATGCGTGATTGGTGGCCCCAGGGTTGAGGGGCCATACTTCCTTGAGTTCATGGCATGATAGGGAGAATGGCCCGTGCACACATTGTCTTGTAAATGCCTTGCCATGCACTATCTATCCTCTGCTGCAGCAAAAAACAGGGTTCTGCAGGAACAGATGGTCAGTCGACCATCTTTAAATGCCGACCGGCTATTAATCATTGGCCGATATCCTTTTTTTTTTTGGTCGATGACCGTATTTCCATGGCCGGTAGTGCTTTCCCTTGGGCCGGTGGAATCCCAGAGGTCTCAGGGAGTGGTTCAGAAGCAATCTTAGGATTTTCACAATTCTCAGAAGTGTAGAACAGTGCAAACAGAGGCAACATGTGACATGGCAACGGGTTTCCGAGTGAGGCAAATCGAGCATGAATCATTCAATCATTTCGAGGCGGGGCTACGGCGACCTCTTTTAGTTTCATACTTAGACTATTTTGTAATTAATTTGTTAATTAATTAAGGGTTTGTAATAATTAATTAGTTTCCGTCGAGAGGGGCGAATTTTGTAATAAGCGTGCGTGTGTGTGATGTATGTCTTCCAACCCCCCACTTCTTTCTCCCTTTTATTTAACCGCTTATGTATTGCATGCACCAGGCTCGGCGCATCATGCTAACTGCATTGTATTTCAATTCCAAACTTGAATACATGTATCGAGTTGTTGCATTTCACATGCCATCTTAGAATAGCCGAGCCTATCTTAGTTGCATCTTGCATGTGTTGCATTAGCCATCTTAACATGAACTAGGATCATGCATTGATTACTAACTAGTTTCTGTTTTGGCTTGGAGTACTCGGTAAGTGTTTATGCTTTAGCATCCTTGCATGTGTGTGAGTGACTGCCATGATAGCATGCTTGCCATGAGGCTATTTGCTTACGTGATATGACTGCTTAAATGCCTGTGGGTGAAGGTTGGATTATCTGAATTGGAAACAATTCATTGAATGCGAGTTTTAAGCCCACTCGAGAGTGGCAAAATCATGTTTTTCTAAGCCCACTTGAGGGTGGCAAAAATCCACGTCTTAGCCTACTTACGGGTAGCACCATCAAACCATTTTCAAATAACAAACATGAAATGTTTTGTTGCAACTTAGGTGATCCAGTCTATACTTGTATGCTGTGCGCATCACATAGTAATTCTAGGCTAATAAACCAGAATAAGAGCACATGTGTTTTCAAAAACAAGATATCATGTTTAGTAGTGGCCGATCTTTGATCGGGCGAGCGGGGGCGCTCATAGCTGACCTTCTCCAATCGTATCCAAGTTCCCGAGCCGAGGCAACTTTGGTGATGACAGACACGTGGCCTTAGGCAACGAGTCAGGGTTTCCTAAATTTCCCCAAAAATAAAATATTTAGGTGGCGACTCTGTATCTGGCAAAGTAGTCCATGTTTGACACTTCTTTCTAAAAATCTGTTTTCCAAAACAATTTGCCGGATTTGGACTCTTTGGTGATTTATCGGTCTCACATTGCACTTTGCGGGACTAGATTTAGAACCGTGACACATTGAGTCTGAACTGTAGTGAGCCCAAATTGTACAAGAGAGGTCATCTGGGAATGCATAAGTTGTGCTTTGATGCCGAAGAATTGAAGCGCCTAATGGAGGCCATCCATGGAGGAGAGTGCAGAGCGCATATGAACGGGATAATGTTAGCTCGGAAGATCCTCAGACAAGGTTACTACTGGTCCACCATGGAGGAGGATTGTATCGGCTTTGTTCGGCGATGCCACAAATGTTAGATCCCTGCAAACCGCATGAACATCCCGCCGTCGAAGCTGTACAATATGACTTCGCCATGGCCATTTTCAGTTTGGGAAATCGATGTGATCGGGGCCGTCACTCCGAAGGGGTCTAATGGGCATGAGTTCATCCTGGTCGCGATAGACTATTTTACAAATTGGGTTGAGGCCCAATCTTATGCAGTGTTGAAGGCTTCGCACGTTGCAAAGTTCATCCGGAATAACATCATCTGTCGCTACTGGGTCCCAAACGAGATTATTTCAGATAACGGTTCCCACTTCAAGAAGGAAGTGATTAATTTGTTGGAAAAATGCAATGTGGCTTTTCATAAGTCATTCACCTATCGGCTGCAAACCAATGGAGCAGTTGAGGCCGCCAACAAGAATATCAAACACATTTTGCAGAAGATGGTGGAAACCTACTGGGACTGGCCATATAAGTTGCCATTTGCTCTGTGGGGCTACCGGACGTCAATTAGAACTTCTACTGGGGTGACTCCATATTCATTAGTTTATGAGATGGAGGCCGTTCTACCTATTGAAATTGAGGTTCCGTCATTGAGAATGCTGGCTGAGTGTCAGATAGCCGAGGCAGATTGGCAGCAGAGCAGATTCGAAGAACTCATGCTCTTTGATGAAAGAAGACTGAAAGCACTGTACCATGTTCAGGGTTATCAGCGCAGAATTGCCAGGGCTTTCAATAAGAAGGTTAAGTCCTGGAATTTGAAAGAAGGAGATTTGGTGCTCAAAGACAATCGAGCTCCCATCCACGACCCTAGAGGCAAGTTCAGACCTAATTGGACTGGTCCTTACATCATCAAGTCTATCTGGTCGGGTGGAGCTGTCGTTTTGATGGACCTAGATGGCCTAGAGTTCTCACAGCCGATCAGTATGGACAAGTTGAAGAAATATTACCCCTGAGAGGCTCGCTAGGCCGAAAACCCGAAAGGGAGACCTAGGCAAAAGTTAGAGCACAGAAAATTGAAAATTATAAAAATTGAGCTCGCAGGGTTGAAAACCGCAAAGGGCGGCCTTGGCAAAAGTTAGAGCATAAAAGGTGAGGGTTAATACACGAGTGAACCTTAGGCAACTTCATAAAAGGCTTGATTCCCATCTTTGGGATACGTAGGCAACTTCATCCTGAAGTTCAACCATTAACTTTTCCCCGATCAACTGTGCCCATTTGATCATCTCTGTCATCTTTGTCTATTCAGCATTCAAGAGTTCGGTTGTGATCTCCGGTGCAGTGCTATTCAAACTAGGGGCAACTTTCCAGTTGCTGGAATCTGGGGTTGTACATCTCAGTGACAGATCTCAGGCGTGTCCAGTTCTGATCCATGTCGAAAATGGCTTTGAAAAGTTTTAATAAAAGTTGATTTTGTTCAAATTAATCTTTTTACAACTTAGACCATTTGTGGACCAAAGCGGAAAATTTTCAGTACCCACAACCTTCAATTACATTGATTTCAGCACAGAGTTCTCTTGCTCTTGAATACAAATTGAAGTTGCTTTTTTTCATAAAGAAAAACTTGAAAGTACTGATAAAGCAAATAAATCAGGGGCATAGTCAGGTGCTCTCGTGTCCCCTCCTAGAGCTGGTCGAAGCCTCTGATGCCAGGCTGGGCCCAATCTATGCCTCTTCATTGAGCCAATCTATGCAGTCATCAGAAAGGATGTAGCTGAAAGTGGGAGCGGGGGCTAGGAGCTCTCTAGCCCTCCATGCTGTGGCATACCGAGCAAGCTGCGCGCCTCGAACCAGAAATGCAGCTGGGTATTCTATCCCCTCTGCCGGGCAAATCTAATCATGCCCGAACTAGCGCTGGAACCAGAAAGGAAAGTAGAACACACAGTGAGTCAGGCCAATCAACTGAATCTCGGTCTGCCAGGACATGCTGTAGCTCATTGCCGGTAGATTGAGCCAAGGGCACTGCCAGGCAATACGGTCTATGGACAAACCGCACATCCAGTCGAACCACCATCCCTCATCAAGGGCATCAACTAGACGTTGCCGGAAGAAGTAGCCGCGAGCTGAGTATGCCGGGCAAGAGTCCACAACCTGTAACTTGTCCATCAACCACACTTGGGGAGGGATGAAAAATGGGGGATTAAAGAACAGAGAGACGTACGGTGAGAGAAAAGTGAGAAAAGGGTTTTTGAGAGAAAAACTGAGCCTGAGGGCCGAGTGATGTGAGCAATATATATGTGAGATAGGGTGGGAGACATTACCTGCAGCAATAGTGGGCTCCTCGCAAATCTGGTCGTCTCTCAGCGATAAAAGGCATCCAAGCCCATCAACGTCTCAGCCAGTGTCATGGTAATGCAGCTCTTGCCCTCCTTTAAGCCTTAGGCAACCTCGCTCAACTGGACACTAGATCCTCCGGAGCCTGAGGCAAGTAAGAAATAGCATGCACAAACAAAGGGCATGTCGCCGAAAGCCTTGCCAATGATGGTCATCGCGGTCACCGGCATCGAAAAACAGACAAATCAAACTCGGAATATCCAGCGTTCTGTCACAAATCAAAGATCGAGCGTCGTGCATAGTGAGCCCACACATTCGCTCTAAGACTTGGGCGTGGCCGAAGCGAAGTTGCGGCAAGATTTCTTCATTGCACTCAGATTCCATCAAAGCTTGGAAATCTTCGAAGGTAGGACACTCCTCTTGCCCGCCAAAGCTAAAGACATGAGTTACCGGATTCCAAAACCTTGCCGCGGCATAGAGAAACAAAAAGTGCAGCGGAGTGTGACTCGGCGTGAATAGCGCATTTACGCCGAAGCCCCGAAAAGTCAGCTTTTCCGAGCCATCCAAGCTGGCAATCCAGTTTGAGAGATTTTGGACAAGGAACTCTTCCATTTGGTGCAAAACAGTGTTGAAATGAGCAAAACTACGAGGCTGGGGTTTTTTTTGTAGAGGATAAGGTATTGAGTGGAAGACAGGTGGCAGCATTCCGATGGTCCTTGCCAATTTTGGCCAGCCGGCCAAAGAGAATGTCGACCGACCACAATTTTTGGCCGATCGGCTAATAATTATGGCCGATGGCCACTTCTTGCGGCCGGTGGCATTTCCCTTCTGGCCGGTGGCCTTCCCTCTTGTTCCCCTAGCTGTTTATGTGTTGAACATGCTAAGAACTTGTGGTTGGCACCATTTCCAGTACCTTCCGGTGATAATTTTGCAAAGTCACGCCTATTTTGCTTATCGAGTTGTTGTACATTTGCTTATCGAGTTGTATTTCACATTCTTTAAGTCTTTGTTTTGCTTATCGAGTTGTACTTGCACTTGGTTAACTTGTTAAGGTCTTTGTTTTGCTTATCGAGTTGTTTTTGTTGTTAATCGGTTCACTACCTGATTATTACGGTGCAAGTGCTCAATTTTCAAACAAAGTTCAATCTCATTTACATTGTTATGTAATGCGATGCGATGCTTAGAATGTACAAATGTAACACTTTTTCAACAAAAAGAGCTGCTTCATTCCATCATATTTTCTTTTGCAAAAGTACAAAGTTTTGAAGAAAATAAAACCTGCCTGAGGCAGTGCAATGTGCTCAAACAACTAGCAAAAGAGGAAAATAAAACAGAAAAGCAAAAAAGAGAGCAACAAAATGTCTGGACAAAGCAAAAAATGCACTCTTGAAGCTTAATCGGCCTTCGTGTTGACCTCGAGCCGTGTCTTTTGTGTGCGATGCTCAGTGCGCGCAAGGTTTATCCTTTTCCCGTATCCTTTTATCTTGCGAGTTCCGCATGTCACTTTAAAATGTTGTATTACAATGCTTTGTTGTGACTATAATAAGCACGCTCGTTACGCGTCTTGTTTTTGAGCAAAACCTCGTCTTGTTTTGGTTGCATCTCAACGCCGCGAGTCGCATGCCTTCACCACACTTATGCTGAACATTGTCCATTCTTGCGTCACACATTGTACACGTTGTCGCGTGTGCTTTACTTACATGTGTTCAAGTTTCTCTTATTTTCACACATTGTACACGTTGTCGCGTGTGCTTTACTTACATGTGTTCAAGTTTCTCTTATCTTCACACATTGTACATGTCGTCGCGTGTGTGCTTTACTTACATGTGTTCAAGTTTCTCTTATTTTCACACATTGTACACGTCGTCGCGTGTGCTTTACTTACATGTGTTCAAGTTTCTCTTATTTTCACATATTGTACACGTTGTCGCGTGTGCTTTACTTACATGTGTTCAAGTTCCTCCTATTATACACATTGTATGCGTTGTCGCGTGTACTTTACTTACATGTGTTCAAGTTCCTCCTATTATACACACTGTATGCGTTGTCGCGTGTACTTTACTTACATGTGTTCAAGTTCCTCATTATACACATTGTATGCGTTGTCGCGTGTACTTTACTTACATGTGTTCAAGTTCCTTCTATTATACACATTGTATGTGTTGTCGCGTGTACTTTACTTACATGTGTTCAAGTTCCTCCTATTATACACATTGTATGCATTGTCGCGTGTACTTTACTTACATGTGTTCAAGTTCCTTATTATACACATTGTATGCGTTGTCGCGTGTACTTTACTTACATGTGTTCAAGTTCCTTATTATACACATTGTATGAGTTGTCGCGTGTACTTTACTTACATGTGTTCAAGTTCCTTATTATACACATTGTATGCGTTGTCGCGTGTACTTTACTTACATGTGTTCAAGTTCCTTATTAGACACATTGTATGCGTTGTCGCGTGTACTTTACTTATATGTGTTCAAGTTCCTTATTACACACATTGTATGCGTTGTCGAGTGTGCTTTACTTACATGTGTTCAAGTTCCTTATTATACACATTGTACGCGTTGTCGCGTGTACTTTACTTATATGTGTTCAAGTTCCTTATTATACACATTGTATGCGTTGTCGAGTGTACTTTACTCACATGTGTTGAAGTTCCTTACTACACACATTGTATGCGTTGTCACGCATGCTTTACTTACATGTGTTTGTGTCCTTTTTGCATTATTATGTTTGTTTTAAGTCGCATTGTTATACTCCCTTTCGCATTGTCATGCGTGACACTTAGGTTGCATTGTTTTGCATCCATTCCGCATTATTATGCGTCGTCCTTAGGTTGCATTGTTTCGCAGTCCTTCACTCGCGTTGTCACGCAGTTTTAAATTGCATTGTTATGCATGTTTCTAACGATATTGTACCTGTTAATTTTCCTTTCTTTTTCAGGCACGATGTTGTATGTACGGTTCATTTGAGGCTGGCGCGACCAGACGAACTGGACAGGTATTGTATTCTCCGTGTGAGACGTAGTCAGAATTGAATAATTCTCTTACATCCTTTCTGCATTGTAATGTAGGTTGGGTTTTCATTTGCTCAAGAATGTTGCATGTTATGCTTCGTTACAGCTTTCTTTGCATGATCATAGGTTATACTCGGCTTTGTGCATTGTTCTTGCATTTTTGCCCCTGCCTTCGAGCGCATATCTTATCTGTAGCTTGTATGCTTTGTCTAAGTCTTCGGCCTTGTCAAAAATGGGTCGTCCCTGGGCTTTGACATTCACTCCCGTCATTGTTATGACTTTCGAGTTCTGTCAAAGAGGGGCAACTGTAGACACCCCATTTTTGACCGTCCTCAAGACTTGGACGTCATCGTCGGAACACTCAATGATCATCCATGTTCGTGTTCGTTTTGAGTTCCCGAAGGACTCGGCTGCGCGCCTTGCCTTAGAATCTCTCAACCTGACTGTTTTGTCTTTGGTTGTGCACCAAGGGCTTGTGTTTTGTGCTTCTGAGTGTGGGAAGTGGCTTTTTTAACCATCCCAGAAACCCATCGGCTATGGCATGATGCCACCGGCCATGTATTGTTGCTATCGGCCAAATGTTTGGCCGACCGGCACCATTTTGTGGTCGGCCGGCCTTTGTTTTGGTCGATCGACCCCTTTTTATGGCCGGGACCTTTTCTTTACCTTTTTCAGGCTTTGTGCATGCCAGCTGTGCCAGCTGGTGAGCACAGACCCTGCCCTCCAAACACGTGTATGGAGGGATTTCATCCTTTACTTAGCTTCCCTTGGAAGCTTTGGATTGCATCTCCTATAAGAGGAGGGCCTCCCCTCCCTTTCCAGAGGTTGAAGAACTTTGAGATACAGCTTATATATCCATATATCTCTATATCTCCTTCTCTATATATAGTTGTGTGTGTAATAGTGTTCTAAAGGTTTTTTTGTTCTTAGTTTTGCACTAAGACACCTAGTGTTACACTATACTTTGATTGCTGAGGTTTTAAGGGGTTGATTTCAGAGTTTTGAGTTGGTTTTTGATCAAAAGGAGGTGCTGGACTTGGTGTTCTTGAAGTGTTCTTCAAGGGTGAGAACTTACCCTTTTATTCCCCATTTTTGCTTAAGGTTTTAGACCTATTTGCATATTGTTTCGAGCTTAGTGTATAACTGATAAAAGTTCTGTATTTTCCTGCTTGTTATAGTTGCTTTAGGTCATCTTGGTGTTGGGGGTTGTCTACCCCCCTCTTAAGCCTTGTTTGACCCTTTTTGTGCCTTCCTCTTTGGGCTTTAGAACCCTTTGTGTATTGACCTTCTCACCATTGAAATCTAGAGGATTTTCAGTGGTGAAGAAGTGGTCTTGAGGTCCTGTATAGGGGAGGGACACCCCTCTCCCCTTTGTGACTCATTTGCTTGCATTTAGGGCACATAAAGGTAGCATGTTTGCATAGCTTTATTTGGCTCCATTTCAGAGGGTATTTGGTGTTAGTTTACCATGTTAGACCTCTATTTTATGTTGGTTCGGTGGCCTATTGTTTGCATCATGCACTTGATTTGTAATCCCCTCTATTGTCATAACATGTACCATGCATTTAGACCATCATGCATGCATGTTTTAGCTTGACTTCTTGAAGCTTTTAGCCATGTTGTGACGTGTTTAAGCTCTGTTTGGTCTTGATTCACTCATGTTTGCCATGTTTTGTATAGCCACCATGTATCCTAACTTGTTAGCTTTGAGTGTGTGAGTCATAAGCATGCTTTATTTGGGTTATTTCAGTGATTTGGAATCACTTATCATGCTATTTCAGTCCATGTTCCATGCTTGTGTGCTTGCATTTATCATCCTTTCAATGCTTTGAAGAGTTGTCCTTTTGTGCCTCAAAATAGGTCATTGTGCATGCCTCTTTGTTTAAGTCCTTGGGCTGCCATGTCAGTGGGTTTTGGGGCTTATTTGACATATTATAACTCTGTTTTTGGTTGCATAATTCATGCCACGTGTGGTTGTGATAGGTGTAGTGCAATGCTCCCTTTTGTAGCCTTGCATGCCCTTTGTTTATGCCTATCTTTTAGCATGTTTTGGCCTCATTCCATACATGTTCTAGTCTTGTTTTGGTCCTGTCCTAGGACTGTTTTAGGTCACTTTGACCCTTTGGGGCTTGGTTGGTATGGCTATGGTGTTAGCCCCTTGACTAGCTTTGAGCATTGGGTCCATTAGCAGGCTATGCTTCACTTGTGTATATGATTTGGCATCACTCCTCACTTGATTTCAGAGCTCATTGCATTGTTATGTTCTCATGTTTTATCCCATTTCACTCATGGTTGAGGATTGTGCATCATTGCCTAGCTTACGGGTCCATGAATATACAAGCATGTCTCCCCTTTTGGTGCCTTGATTTGGGTGTTTTGGCCACAGTTTTGGACACGGCTGAGGCCTATCCATCCTTACCGTAAGTCCATGGATCATGCATTTGTGCATTATTGTAGGTCTACCGCATTGCATGCTGTAGCATCCTTGTGGTAGATATCGTGGTTGCATGCTTATGACTTTGTGTATTCCCATATCTAGGTTGCATTGTAGTATTGCGTACTTGTTGCATTGCCATAATGTTTACATGTTAGGTTGCATTGCATTACACTTGGCATGCTCATGTCATATTGCATTGCATTGGTTGCATGCTTTGCATTGTATATGGTATACATACATTGCATTACGTTTGGTTTGGGGTGTCAAACCAAACATGAAGAATGAGGGACGTTCGTACTTGAAGTGACGAAACGTACCTCAATCTTGGTCGCCGACACTCTTGATTCAACATGATAGAGTGTGTAGCGTTCATTTGTTTTGTTGCATTCATTTATATTGATTTGCACACTTGACACCTTTGGCCATCATACATCGAAATGCGTGATTGGTGGCCCCAGGGTTGAGGGCCATACTTCCTTGAGTTCATGGCATGATAGGGAGAATGGCCGTGCACACATTGTCTTGTAAATGCCTTGCCATGCACTATCTATCCTCTGCTGCAGCAAAAACAGGGTTCTGCAGGAACAGATGGTCAGTCGACCATCTTTAATGCCGACCGGCTATTAATCATTGCCGATATCCTTTTTTTTTTGGTCGATGACCGTATTTCATGGCCGGTAGTGCTTTCCCTTGGCCGGTGGAATCCCAGAGGTCTCAGGGAGTGGTTCAGAAGCAATCTTAGGATTTTCACAATTCTCAGAAGTGTAGAACAGTGCAAACAGAGGCAACATGTGACATGGCAACGGGTTTCCGAGTGAGGCAAATCGAGCATGAATCATTCAATCATTTCGAGGCGGGGCTACGGCGACCTCTTTTAGTTTTCATACTTAGATTGTTTTGTAATTAATTTGTTAATTAATTAAGGGTTTGTAATAAATTAATTAGTTAGGATAGTTGATTTATTATTCGGTTCTGTATTATTTATTCGGACCGTCCGTCGAGAGGGCGAATTTTGTAATAAGCGTGTGTGTGTTTGATGTATGTCTTCCAACCCCCACTTCTTTCTCCCTTTTATTAACCGCTTATGATGGTTAGTTTTAGGACAAATTTGATTTAGCATACCTTATGCTCGCATGTGTGCATCAATTTATCTGTATTGCATGCACCAGGCTCAGCGCATCATGCTAACTGCATTGTATTTCAATTCTAAACTTGAATCATGTATCGAGTTGTTGCATTTCATATGCCGTCTTAGAATAGCCGAGCCTATCTTTAGTTGCATCTTGCATGTGTTGCATTAGCCATCTTAAACATGAACTAGGATCATGCATTGATTACTAACTAGTTTCTGTTTTGGCTCGGAGTACTCGGTAAGTGTTTATGCCTTTAGCATCCTTGCATGTATGTGAGTGACTGCCATGATAGCATGCTTGCCATGAGGCTATTTGCTTACGTGATATGACTGCTTGAATGCCTGTGGATGAAGGTTGGATTATCTGAATTGGAACAATTCATTGAATGTGAGTTTTAAGCCCACTCGAGAGTAGCAAAATCATGTTTTCTAAGCCCACTTGAGGGTGGGAAAAATCCACGTCTTAGCCTACTTACGGGTCAGCACCATCAACCATTTTCAAATAAACAAACACAAAATGTTTTGTTGCAACTTAGGCGATCCAGGTCTATATTTGTATGCTGTGCGCATCACCATAGTAATTCTAGGCTAATAAACCAGAATAAGAGCACATGTGTTTTCAAAAACAAGATATCATGTTTAGTAGTGGCCGATTTTTGATCGGGCGAGCGGGGGTGCTCATAGCTGACCTTCCCCAATCGTATCCAAGTTCCCGAGCCGAGGCAACTTTGGTGATGACGGACACGTGACCTTAGGTAGCGAGTCAGGATTTCCTAAATTCCCCAAAAATAAAATATTTAGGTGGCGACTTTGTATCTGGCAAAGCCATCCATGTTTGGCACTTCTTTCTAAAAATCTGTTTTCCAAACAATTTGCCGGATTTGAAGTCTTTGGTGATTTATCGGTCTCGCATTGCACTTTGCGGGACTAGATTTAGAACCGTGACACATTGAGCCCGAACTGTAGTGAGCCCAAATGAACAAAACGGGATTCCCTCCGGGACGTTCGGGGCGCGTCTACAACTATCAATCATTCCACAATTTGCATCCGTATACAAAAAATGAATAACTTTAAATGTCAAATATCATACAAACCAATTATTGTCCAAACTAAAATAATAATTCCATACAAAATATAGAATCATACAAAAATCAAAGCCCTCCGTATACAAAAAATACATTTACTACCATGCAAAATGACCATTCGGCAGGGGTACTAATTACCATTGTAATTTGTACCCACGACAAAAGTTTTTCTATATACCATAAGAAAATGTCATATATGTACCACAACAAAAGGTCATGTATATGTACGACGACAAATGGTCATATATGTACCACGACAGAAGATGATCTACGTACCATGCCAGTAATTATCAGTAAAGTTTTCTGTATCAGAAATAGTGAACTATAAAAAAGCAGAGGACGACAAAAGTATTACTTGTATACAAAAGTGAAATTTCTACAAAAAAAGAAAAAAGAAAAAAAAGCCATCTACAAAAAAAAAAAAAAAAAAAAAAACTAATTGGTTAGAAAATATCAATTCAGTTAGCTATAGGAAAAAGATTCAAATATGCATTTAATGTAGAACAATCTAGAAATGTCTTGTTGGAAATAAAAGCATATATATATATATCATGCAATATTTTATTCCAACCAACTGCACAAACAATCTATTATGTAATTTCTTCATCCTATAAATATACAAAGGCAATTATTAGAATATGTGGATGTTATTTTCATAAAGTTGTTGCTCTTTAAACTAAGTGTTAGGCGTTTTTGGACTAACCATAAGGCGTTTTCGGCTCTACTCCCAACCTACGGGTCTGAATTAAAATTTTGTCTATTGTCACAGGTTCTATTTGTTGCTGAGAAGCTATCCGTGATAGCCATACTATGGTTCGGGGGTTATTTTGATTTTTCGCCCTCGGAATGCCATTTTTCGTCTAAGTTTAAGGCATTTTTCTAGTCTAACTCCCAACCTACGGGTCCGAATTACATTCCGTCTATTGTCACAGGTCCTAATTGTCATGGGAAGCTGTCCGTGACAGGCATATGGTGGTGAGGGGGCTGTTTTGAATTTTCGCTCCCGAAACGCCATTTTTTGACTAAGTTTAAGGTGTTTTCGGCTATAACTCCCAACCTACGAGTCCAAATTAAATTCTGTCTATTGTCACAGGACCTATTGTCACGGTGAAGTTGTCAGTAAGAGCCACATAGTGGTTCGGGGGCTGTTTTCAATTTTCGACCCTGGAATGCCATTTTTCAACTAACTTTAAGACGTTTTCGCCTCTAGCTCACAACCTACGAGTCTGAATTACATTCTGTCTATTGTCATAGGTCCTAATTGTTATGGGGAAGCTGTCCGTGATAGCCATACAGTGGTGAGGAGGCTGTTTTGAATTTTTCCCCCCGGAACGCCCTTTTTTTGACTAAGTTTAAGGCATATTTGGCTCTAATTCTCAATCTACGGGTCCGAATTACATTCCGTCTGTTGTCACAAGTTCAATTTGTCATGGGGAAGCTATCCGTGGGAGCCAGATGGTGGTTTGGGGGATGTTTTGAATTTTCATCCCCAGAACGCCTTTTTTCGACTAAGTTTAAGCCATTTTCAACTCTAACTCCTTACCTACTGGTCTGAATGACATTCCGTCTATTTGTCCATAGGTCCTAATTGTCATGGGAAGCTATTCATGAAAAGCCATACAGTGGTGAGGGGCTATTTTGAATTTTTGCCCCCGGAACACCCTTTTTCAACTAAGTTTAATGTGTATTCGACTCTAATTCCCAACCTACGGTCCGAATTACATTCCGGTTTTGTCATAAGTCATATTTTTCATGGACAAGCTATCCATGAGAGCCACATGGTGGTTTAGGGCCTTTTTTTGAATTTTTCGCCACCGAAATGTCATTTTTCGAATAAGTTTTAAGGCATTTTTGGGTCTAACTCCCAGCCTACTGGTCCTAATTACATTTTGTCTGTTGTCATAGGTCCTAATCATCATGGGGAAGGTATTCATGACAGCCATATGGTGGTGAGGGGGCTGTTTTGAATTTTCGCCTCCAAAACTTCATTTTTTGACTAAGTTTAAGACGTATTCGGCTCTAATTCCCAACCTACGGGTCTGAATTACATTCTGTCTGTTGTCACAAGTCCTATTTGTCATAGGGAAGCTATCCACGAGAGCCACATGGCAGTTCGGGCACTGTTTTGAATTTTCACCACTAGAACGCTTAGAGCTCGTTTGGGAAGAGAGGTTTGGAGGTTTGTTTTGGCTAAAATAGCCACAAAAAAACAAAATAGGCTTTTTAGCCCAATAAGACAAAACACCACATCCAACCCATAATCATTACATTCCTTCTCTCACAAAAAATTCAAAAAAGTCAAAAGCTTTTTCCAACTAAACTTTTTAACCCCAAACTAAAATAACTGAAAAAAGTAAAAAAGTTAAAAAACCAACCCACTCCGCAAACGAAGCCTAAGTTTAACGAAACCTAAGTTTAAGGCTTTTTGGGCTCTAACTCTAAACCTATGGGTCAAAAATACATTTTGTCCATTGTCACAGGTCCTAATTGTCATGAGGAAGCTGTCTGTGATGGCCATACAGTGGGGAGGGGGTTGTTTTGAATTTTCACCTCCGGAATGCCAATTTTCAACTAAGTCTAAGGCGTTTTCGGCTCTAACTCCCAGCCTACGGGTTCGAATTACATTCCATCTGTTGTCACAAGTCCTATTTGCCACAGGGAATCTGTCCGTGAGAGCCACACGGTGGTGAGGGGGCTGTTTTGAATTTTTGCCACCAAAACGCCATTTTTCGACTAAGTTTAAGGTGTTTTTGGCTCTGACTTCAAGCCTACGGTTGCTAATTACATTCCGTCTGTTGTTATAAGTCATTATTGTTATGGGAAAGCTATCTATGATAGCCATATGGTGGTGAGGGCGCTGTTTTGAATTTTTGCCTCCATAATGCCATTTTTTCACTAAGTTTAAAGCGTATTCGGCTCCGATTCCTAACCTACGGGTCCGAATTAGATTCTGTCTGTTGTCATAAGTCCTATTTGTCATGGGGAAGCTATCCACGAGAGCCACAAGGTGGTTTTCCTGCTGTTTTGAATTTTTGCCCCTAGAATGCCTTTTTTCGATTAAGTTAAGGCTTTTTTGGCTTTAACTCCCAACCTACGGGTCCAAATTACATTCCGTCTCTTGTCACAGGTCGTAATTGTGATAGGAAAGCTGTCTGTGATAGCCATATGGTGGTTCGGGGGCTCTTTTGAATTTTCTCCCGCGGAACGTCATTTTTTGACAAAGTTTAAGGCATTTTAGGCTCTAACTCCCAATCTATTGGTGCTAATTACATTCCGTCTATTGCCATAGGTTGTAATCGTCATAGGTAAGTTTTCCATGACAACCATACGGTGGTGTGGGTGCTATTTTGAATTTTGGCCCTCGGAACGTCATTCTTGAACTAAGTTTAAGGCGTTTTCGGCTCTAACTCCCAACCTACGAATCTGAATTACATTGAGTCTGTTGTTACACATCATAATTGTCATGGGGAAGCTATCCATGACAGCCATATGGTGGTGAGGGGGCTGTTTTGAATTTTCGCCCCTGAACGGCCTTTTTTAGCTAAGTTTAAGGCGTATTCGGCTCTAACTCCCAAACTACGAGTCCGAATTACATTCCGTCTATTGTCACAAGTCCTATTTGTCAGGAGGAAGCTGTTCGTGAGAGCCATATGATGGTTTAGGGACTGTTTTGAATTTTCGCCCCTGGAACGCAGTTTTTCGATTAAGTTTAAGGCGTTTTCGGCTCTAACTCCCAACCTACGGGTCCTAATTACATTCCGTCTATTGTCAAAGGTCTTAATTGTCATGGGGAAGCTGTCCATGACAGCCATGCAGTGGTGAGGAGGCTGTTTTGAATTTTTGCCCTTGGAATGGCATTTTTAAACTAAGTTTAAAGCGTTTTCGGCTCTAACTCCCAATCTACAGGTCACAATTACATTCCGTCTGTTGTTATAGGTGCTAATTGTCATGGGGAAGTTGTTTGTAATAGCCATGCGATGGTGAGGGGGTTGTTTTCAAATGTCGCCTTCGAAACGACATTTTTCGACTAAGTTTAAGTCGTCTTTAGCTCAAACTCCCTGCCTAAGGGTCTGAATTACATTCGTTTGTTGTGATTGGTCTTATTTGTCATGGGGAAGCTGTCTGTCTCTGCCAAACGGTGGTGAGGTGGCTGGTTTGAATTTTCGCTCCCATAACGCATTTTTTCCACTAAGTTTAAGGCGTATTCGACTCTAATTTCCAACCTATGGGTCCGAATTACATTCTGTCTCATGTCACAAGTTCAATTGGTCTTGAGGAAGCTATCCGTAAGAGCCACATGGTGGTTTGTGGGCTGTTTTGAATTATCTCCCCGGTACGCCTTTTTTCGATTAAGTTTAAGTCATTTTCAGCTCTAACTCCCAACCTATGAGTCCGAATTACATTCTGTTTGTTGTAACAGGTCCTAATTGTCATGGGGAAGTTGTCCATGACAGCCATATGATGGTAAGGGGCAGTTTTGAATTTTCGCCCCAAAAACGCCATTTTTTGACTAAGTTTAACGTGTTTTTGGCTCTAACTCCCAATCTACGGGTCGTAATTACATTCCGTCTGTTGTCACACATCCTAATTGTCAAGGGGAAGCTGTCCATGATAGCCATATGATGGTGGGGTGGCTGTTTTGATTTTTCACCCCCAGAATGCCATTTTTCGACTAAGTTTATGTCGTTTTTGGCTCTATTTCTCAGCCTACGGGTCTGAATTACATTCCGTCTGTTGTCAAAGATCTTAATTTTCATGGGGAAGTTGTCCGTGATAGCCATACGGTGGTGAGGGGGCTGCTTGGAATTTTTTCCCCCGGAACGCCCTTTTTCGATTAAGTTTAAAACGTATTCGGCTCTAATTCCCAACGTAGGGGTCCGAATTACATTTTGTCTATTGTCAAAAGTTCAATTTGTCATGGGGAAGCTGTCCGTGGGAGCAACATGGTGGTTCGGGGGTTGTTTCGAATTTTCACCCCCGGAATGCCTTTTTTCAACCAAGTTTATGCCGTTTTCGGCTCTAACTCCCAACCTACAAGTCCGAATTACATTCCGTCTATTGTCACAGGTCCTAATTTCCGTAGGGAAGATGTCCATGATAGCCATATGGTCGTGAGAGGTTCTTTTGAATTTCTGCTCCCGTAACGCCCTTTTCGACTAAGTTTAAGGTGTATTCGGTTTTAATTCTCAACCTACGGGTCTGAATTACATTCCGTCTTTTATCACAAGTCTTATTTGTCATGTGGAAGCTTTCCGTGAGAGCCAGATGGTGGTTCAGGGGCTGTTTTCAATTTTCCCAACCAGAACACCTATTTTTGGACTAATATTAAGGCATTTTTGGCTCTAACTCCCAGCCTATGGGTCCTAATTATTCTGTTTGTTGTCACAGGTCCTAATTGTCAAGGGGAAGCTGTCCGTGACAGGGATATTGTGGTGAGGGGGCTGTTTTGAATTTTCACCTATGGAACGACATTTTTCGACTAAGTTTAATGCGTATTCGGCTCTAATTCCCAACCTACAGGTCTGAATTACATTTCATCTATTGTCATAAGTCTTATTTGTCATAGGGAAGTTGTCCACAGGAGCTACCTGGGGGTTTGGGGGCTGTTTTGAATTTTCACCCCCAGAACGCCTTTTTTTGACTAAGTTTAAGGCGTTTTCGGCTCTAACTCCCAACCTACGAGTCGGAATTACAATCTGTCTGTTGTCACAAGTCCTAATTGTCATTGGGACGTTGTCTGCGACAACCATATGGTGGTGAGGGGGCTATTTTTAATTTTTGCCCCCGGAACGCCATTTTTCGACTAAGTTTAATATATTTTCAGCTTTAACTCCCAATCTATAGGTCATAATTACATTCTGCTTATTGTCACACATCCTAATTGTCATGGGGAAGCTGTCCGTGATAGCCATACGGTGATGAGGTGGTTGTTTTGATTTTTCACCCCCAGAATGCCATTTTTTTGACTAAGTTTATGTCATTTTTAGCTCTATTTCTCGGCTTATTGGTTTGAATTACATTTTGTTTATTGTCATAGGACTTAATTGTCATGGGGAAGCTGTTTGTGATAGCCATAGAGTGGTGAGGGGGCTGTTTTGAATTTTTGCCCCCGGAACGCCCTTTTTCGACTAAGTTTAAAACGTATTCGGCTCTAATTCCCAACCTAGGGGTCTGAATTACATTCCGTCTATTGTCGAAAGTTCAATTTGTCATGGAGAAGCTGTCTGTGGGAGCAACATGGTGGTTCAGGGGCAGTTTCAAATTTTCACCCCCGGAATGCCCATTTTCGACTAAGTATAAAGCGCATTTGCTTCTAACTCCCAACCTACAGGTCTGAATTACATTCCATCTGTTGTCACAGGTCCTAATTGTCATAGGGAAGCTGTCTGTGATAGTGATACGGTGGTGAGGGGCTGTTTTGAATTTTTGCTCCTGTAACGCCCTTTGTCGACTAAGTTTAGGGCGTATTCGGTTTTAATTCTCAACCTACGGGTTCGAATTATATTCCGTTTTTTGTCACAAGTCCTATTTGTCATGGGGAAGCTTTTCGTGAGAGACAGAGGGTGGTTCGGGGGCTGTTTTGAATTTTCGCCCCCAAAACGCCTTTTTTTGACAAAGTTTAGGGCGTTTTCGGCTCTAACTCCTAGCCTACGGGTCCTAATTGCATTCTGTCTATTGTCACAAGTCCTAATTGTCAAGGGGAAGCTATCCGTGAAGCCATGTTGTGGTGAGGGGGCTGTTTTGAATTTTCGCCTTCAGAACGACATTTTTCGACTACGTTTAAAGCGTATTCGGCTCTAATTCCCAACCTACATGTCTAAATTACATTTTGTTTGTTGTCACAATTCCTATTGGCCATGGGGAAGCTGTCCATGGGAGCCACATGGTGGTTCGAGGGCCTGTTTCGAATTTTCACCTTTGGAATGCCTTTTTTCGACTAAGTTTAAGGTGTTTTCGGCTGTAACTCCCAACCTACGTGACGGAATTACATTTTTTCTGTTGTCACAGGTCCTAATTGTCATAGGGAAGCTTTCTGTGATGGCCATACGGTGGTGAAGGGGTTGTTTTTAATTTTTGCCTCCGGAACACCATTTTTCGACTAAGTTTACAACGTTTTTAGCTCTAACTTCCAACCTACGGGTTGGAATTAAATTTCGTTCATTGTAACAGGTCCTAATTGTCATTAGGAAGTTGTTCGTGTTAGCCATACAGTGGTGAGGGGGCTGTTTTGAATTTTTGCCCCCAGAACACCATTTTTTCACTAAGGTTAAGGCGTTTTCGGCTCTAACTCCCAGCTTAAGGGTCCGAATTACATCCCGGCTGTTGTCACAAGTCCTATTTGTCATGGGGATGCTGGTTATTAGAGCGATATGGTGATAAGGGGCTTGTTTTGAATTTTCGCTACCAGAATGTCATTTTTTGTCCATGTTGAAGGCGTTTTTGGCTCTAACTCCCAGCCCACGGATCCTAATTACAGTTTGCCTATTGTCACAGGTCATAATCGTCATAGGGAAGCAGTCTACGACAACCATATGGTGGAGAGGGCACTGTTTTGAATTTTCGGCTCTGGAATGTCATTTTTTGACTAAGTTTAAGGTGTATTTGGCTCTAATTTCCAACCTATGGGTCTGAATTACATTTTGTCTATCGTCACAAGTCCTTTTTGTCATGGGGAAATTGTCCATGAGAGCCACATGGTGGTTCAGGGGCTGCTTTTGAATTTACACCCACGAACTGCCTTTTTTCAACTAAGTTTATGGTATTTTTGGCTTTAACTCCCAACCTACGGGTCCTAATTACATTTCTTCTGTTGTCACAGGTCGTAATTGTCATAGGGAAGCTGTCCATGAAAGCCATATGGTGGTGAGGAGGTTGTTTTGAATTTTTGCCCCCGGAATGCCATTTTTTGACTAAGTTTAAAGTGTTTTCGGCTCTAACTCCCAATCTACGGGTCGTAATTACATTTCGTCGGTTGTCATAGGTCCTAATTGTCATGGGGAAGCCGACCGTGATAGCTATACGATGATGAGGGGGCTGTTTTCAATTGTCGACCCCGAAACGATATTTTTCGATTAAGTTTAAGTTGTTTTCGGCTCTAACTTCAAGCCTAAGGGTCCGAATTACATTTCGTCTATTGTCACAGGTTTTAATTGTCATGGGGAAGCTGTCCATGACAGCCATACGGTGGCGAGGAGGTTGTTTGGAATTTTTGCCCCCATAACGTCCTTTTTCGACTGAGTTCAAGGAGTATTCAGCTCTGATTAACAACCTACGGGCCTAAATTACATTATGTGTTTTGTCACAAGTCGTATTTGTCTTGGGGAAGCTGTCCGTGAGAGCCACATGGTGATTCGTGGGCTGTTTTGAATTTTCTCCCCAAAAAGCCTTTTTTCGATTAAGTTTAAGTGATTTTTGGCTATAACTCCCAGCCTACGGGTCTGAATTGCATTCTGTCTAATGTCACATGTCCTAATTGTCATGGGAAAGCTGTCCGTGACAGCCATATGGTGGTAAGAGGGTAGTTTTGAAGTTTCGCCCCCAGAATGCCGTTTTTTGACTAAGTTTAAGGCGTTTTCGGCTCTAACTCCCAATCTACAGGTTGTAATTACATTCCGTCTATTGTCACAGGTCCTAATTATCATGGGGAAGCTGTTCGTGACAACCATATGGTGGTAAGGTGGTTGTTTTGAGTTTTTACCCCCGAAACGCAATTTTTCGACTAATTCTAAGTCATTTTCGGCTCTAACGCTCAGTGTACTGCTCTGAAATACACTCTGTCTGTTGTCACAGGTCTTAATTGTCATGGGAAAGCTGTCCATTAGAGCCATACAGTGGTGAGGGGGTTGTTTTGAATTTTTGCCCCTAATGCGCCCTTTCTCGACTAACTTTATAGCGTATTTACCTTTAATTCCCAACCAAGGGGTCTGAATTACATTCCGTCTGTTGTCATGAGTTGAATTTGACATGGGGAAGCTATCTGTGGGAGCCACATGGTGGTTCGGGGGCTGTTTTGAATTTTCCCCAACAAAACGCTTTTTTTCGACCAAGTTTAAGCATTTTCGGCTCTAACTACCAACTTACGGGTTCAAATTACATTCCATCTATTGTCATTGGTGCTAATTGTCATGGGGAAGCTATTTGTGATAGCCATACTATGGTGAGGGGGCTGTTTTGAATTTTCGCCCTCGAAATGCCTTTTTTCAACTAAGTTTAAGGCATATTCGGCTCTAATTCACACCTACGGGTCCGAATTACATTCCATATTTTGTCACAAGTCCTATTTATCATGGGGAAGCTGTCTGTGAGAGCCACATGGTGGTTCGGGAGCTATTTCAAATTTTTGGCCCCATAATGCCTTTTTTGGACTAAGTTTAAGGCATTTTCGTCTCTAACTCCTAGCCTACGGGTCCTAATTATATTCTGTCTATTGTCACAGGTCCTAATTGTCATGGGAAAGCTGTCTGTGACAGCCATATGGTGGTGAGTGGGCTGTTTTGAATTTTCGCCTCCAGAATGTCATTTTTCGATTAAGTTTAAGGCGTATTCGACTCTAATTCCCAACCTATGGGTCCGAATTACATTCCATCTATTGTCACAAGTCCTATTTGTCATGGGGAAGCTGTCCACAAGAGCCACATGGTGGTTCGGGGGCTGTTTTGAATTTCTTCCCTCGGAAAGCCTTTTTTCATCTAAGTTTAAGGCGTTTTCAGCTTTAACTCCCAACCTACATGTCGGAATTACATTCCGGCCGTTGTCACTGGTCCTAATTGTCATAGGGAAGATGTCCATGACATCCATATGGTGGTGAAGGGGCTGTTTTGGATTTTTTGCCTCGGAATGCTATTTTTCGACTAAGTTTACGGCGTTTACGGCTCGAACTCCCAGCCTATGGGTCTGAATTACATTCCATTTCTTGTCACAAGTCCCATTTGTCATGGGGAAGCTGTCCATGAGAGCCACACAGTAATGAGGGGGCTATTTTGAATTTTCGCCACTAGAACGCCATTTTTCGACTAAGTTTAAGGCATTTTCAGCTCTAACCCCTAGCTACGGGTCCTAATTATATCCTGTCTTTGTCATAGGTCATAATTGTCATAGGGAAGCTATCCATGACAGCCATACAGTGGTAAGGGCGCTGTTTTGAAATTTCGCCTCCGGAATGCCATTTTTCGACTAAGTTTAAGGCATATTTGGCTCTAATTCCCAACCCACGGGTCTGAATTATATTTCGTCTATTGTCACAAGTCCTATTTGTCATGGGGAAGCTGTCTGTGAGAGTTACATGGTTGTTCGGGCGCTGTTTTGAATTGTCGCCACCAGAATGCCTTTTTTCGACTAAGTTTTAAGTTTTTTCGGCTCTAACTCCCAACCTACTAGTCCTAATTATGTTCTGTCTATTGTCATAGGTTGTAATCATCATAGGGAAGCTGTCCGTGATAGCCATACGGTGGTGAGGGGGCTGTTCTGAATTTTTGCCCGCGGAATGCCATTTTTGAACTAAGTTTAAGGCATTTTTAGCTCTAACTCCCAATCTACTAATCCGAATTACATTCCCTCTATTGTTCCACGTCTTAATTGTCATGGGAAACCTTTATGTGCTAGCCATCCAGTGGTGAGGAGGCTGTTTTAAATTTCACCACCCTCGTAACGTTGTTTTTCAACTAAGTTTATGGCGTATTTGGCTCTAACTCCCAAACTACGGGTCCAAATTACATTCCATCTGTTTTCACAAGTCCTATTTGTCACGGGGAAGCTGTTCGTGAGAGCCATATGATGGTTTAGGGGCTGTTTTCAATTTTCTCCCTCGGAAAGCCTTTTTTGACTAAGTTTAAACTGTTTTTGACTCTAACTCCCAACCTACGGGTTCTAATTACATTTCATCTATTATCACAGGTCCTAATTGTCATGGGGAAGCTGTCCTTGATAGCTATATGGTGGTGAGGAGGATGTTTTGAATTTTTGCCCCATGAATGCCATTTTTTGACTACGTCTAAGGCGTTTTCGGCTCTGCCTCCCGATCTACGGGTTGTAATTACATTTCGTGTATTGTCACATGTCCTAATTGTCATAGGGAAGCTACCGTTATAGCCATACGGTGGTGATGGGGCCGTTTTCAATTGTCGCCCCCGGAACAACATTTTTTGACTAAGTTTAAGTTGTTTTTGGCTCTAACTCCCAAGCTAAGGGTCTGAATTACATTCCATCTACTGTCACAGGTTGTAATTGTCTTGAAAAAGCTGTCCGTGATAGCCATACAATGGTAAGGGGGTTGTTTTGAATTTTCGCCCCATAACGCCATTTTCCGACTAAGTTTAAGGCGTATTCGGCTCTAATTCCGAACGTATGTGTCTGAATTGCATTCTAACTCCTGTCACAAATCCTATTTGTCCATGTGAACCTGTCTGTGAGAGCCACATGGTGGTTTGTAGGATGTTTTGAATTTTCGCCCCCCGGAACGCGTTTTTTCGATTAAGTTTAAGTCATTTTCAGCTCTAACTGCCAACCTACGGGTCCGAATTACATTCCGCCTATTGTCACAGGTACTAATTTTCATGGGGAAGCTGTTCGTGATAGCCATATGGTGGTGAGGGGGTTGTTTTGAATTTTCGACCCCGGAACAACATTTTTTGACTAATTTTGAAGCGTTTTCGGCTCTAACTCCCAATCTATGAGTTGTAATTACATTCCATCTGTTGTCACAGGTCCTAATTGTCATAGGGAAGCTGTCTGTGATAGCCATACGGTGGTGAGGTGGCTGTTTTGAATTTTCGCCCTCGGAACACCATTTTTTGACTAAGTTTAAGTCGTTTTTGGCTCTAACTCTTAGCATACGGGTCTGAATTACATTCCATCTATTGTCACAGGTCTTAATTTTTATAGGGAAGCTATCTGTGACAGCCATATGGCGGTGAGGGGGTTGTTTTGAATTTTTGCCCCTGGAACGCCCTTTTTCGACTAAGTATAAAGCGTATTTGACTCTAATTCCCAACCTACGGGTATGAATTACATTCTGTCTATTGTGACAAGTTCAATTTGTCATGGGGAAGCTGTCTGTGGGAGCCATATGGTGGTTCGGGGGCTGTTTTGAATTTTTGTCCCCAGAACGCCATTTTTCTACTAAGTTTAAGTCTTTTTCGACTCTAACTCCCAACCTACGGGTCCGAATTACATTTCGTCTGCTGTCACAAGTCCTAATTGCCATGGGGAAGCTATTCGTCATAGCCATACGGTGGTGAGGGGGCTGTTTTGAATTTTCTCCCATGGAACGCCCATTTTCAGCTAAATTTAAGGCGTATTCGGCTCTAATTCCTAACCTACGGATCTGAATTACATTCTGTCTGTTGTCATAAGTCCTATTTGTCATGGGGAAGCTGTGTGTGAGAGGCACTTTGTGGTTCGGGGGCTGTTTTGAATTTTTGCCCCAGAACGCCTTTTTTCGACTAAGTTTACAGTGTTTTCGGCTCTAACTCCCAACCTATGGGTCCGAATTACATTCCGTCTATTGTCACAGGTCCTAATTGTCATGGGGAAGTTGTCCGTGATAGCCGTATGGTGGTGAAGGTGCTGTCCGAATTTTCGCCCCTGGAACGTCATTTTTTGATTAAGTTTAAGGTGTTTTCTGGTCTAACTCCCAACCTATGGGTCGTAATTACATTCCGTCTGTTGTCACAAGTTTTAATTGTCATGGGGGAAGCTTTTCGTGAAAACCATACAGTCGTGAGGGGGCTATTTTGAATTTTCACCTTATAACGCCCTCTTTCGACTAAGTTTATGGTGTATTCGGCTCTGATTCACAACCTACAGGTCTGAATTATACATTTGTCTGTTATCACAAGTCTGATTTGTCACGGGGAAGCTGTCTGTGAGAGCCACGTGGTGGTTCAGGGTCTTTTTTCAATTTTCACTCTTGGAACGCCCTTTTTCAACTAAGTTTATGGCATTTTCGGCTCTAAGTTCCTACTTACGGGTCCGAATTACATTCCTTCTGTTGTCACAGGTCCTAATTCTCATGGGGAAGCTATCCATGAGAGCCACGTGGTGGTTCGGGGGCTGTTTTGAATTTTCACCCCCGGAACACATTTTTTTCAACTAAGTTTAAGGCATTTTCGGCTCTAAATCCCAACCGATGGGTCTGAATTACATTCCATCTGTTGTCACAGGTCTTAATTCTCATGGGGAAGCTGTCCGTGATAGCCATATGGTGTTAAGGGGGTTGTTTTTATTTTCGCCCCCAGAATGTCATTTTTTGACTAAGTTTAAAGCATTTTCGGCTATAGCTCCCAACTAATGGGTCGTAATTACATTTTGTCTATTGTCATAGGTCCTAATTGTCATGGGGACATTCTCCGTGACAGCCATACGGTGGTGAGGGGGCTGTTATGAATTTTTGCACTAGAACGTTCTTTTTCGACTAAGTTTAAGGTGTATTCGGCTCTAATTCCCAACCTATGGGTCTGAATTACATTTCGTTTGTTGTCAGAAGTCCTATTTGTCATGGGGAAGCTGTCCGTGAGGTCTACGTGGTGGTTTGGGGGCTGTTTTGAATTTTCGCCCTTGGAACGCCTTTTTTCGACTAAGTTTAAGGCGTTTTTAGCTCTAACTCCCAACCCACGGGTCTGAATTACATTCTGTCTATTGTCACAAGTCCTAATTGTCATGGGGATGCTGTCTGTGATAGCCAGTTGGTGGGGAGGGGGCTATTTTGAATTTTCACCTTAGGAACGCCCTTTTTTGACTAAGTTTAAGCCGTTTGTCGACTCTAACTCCCAGCCTACGCGTGCTAGTTACATTTCGTCTGTTTTTACAGGTCCTATTTTTGAAGATGTGCTAATTAAGGTGTTTTGCCAAGGTACTATGTTTTTTTTTTTTTTTTTTTTAAAAAGTTTATCATTTAATGAAATTCCGTTGTTGCTATAACATGGGAAATTTGCATCATTAAATATTCTCGCCCCTCCTCTTCTTGTTTTACATAATTAATTAATTGGTTAACGAATTAATGTGTTATTTCTTTTATTCTCTTATTTGTATAATGTCAAAACAATTCCAAGTGGTCGGAAACAAGCTCAGCAAACACAAACAAGCTCAGCAAATAAGAACAATGAGACAACAGCAGTATCCAGAACAACAAGCTTAGCAAACATAAATTTATTTTCCAAAAAAGAAAACCCAACAAGACAGGATAGAAAACTACCCAGAAGAAAAATAAACATTGTAGTCCTCAGTCACTCAACCCTCAATATGCAACACAAAAGTACAATGGTCTTACATACGCCATGAGCTTATGTTTCTTCCACAACTGTTTGTGTATCATTCGGCGGTTGTGTCTCATCGAATGAAGTCAGTGGAGTGGCAATGACATGTGTAGATGTTGCCGAGGGTGATGCTATGGTGTCAGTTGCTGTTTTCTTGTGCCGCCCTATCTTCGTCCTAGGAACCATGCTGCTAGCTGCAATATAGTTGTGAACATGATATATTAAGTAAAAACATCACATGCATCTTCGATATTATGACCAATATGGATTATTTATAGAAGCTAAAGTATTCACAAAATTACCACAAGACAACAATAGGAAAATAATTCATAATCACTGTCAAAGAAAGGTGTTCTACATAAACCAATGTTAAGCATAAATGTCAAATGAGGAGGTTTATCAATTTAAGAGGTTCAACATTTCGAAAAATTTTACAACTATATCTCGAAAATGATGACATGAAGAACAACATAAACAAAAGGACTAAAGTCTCATCTAATTACATAACACATAAAGAACAACAATCTCATTCATCCTTTTCCCCATTACATCAACAAAAGGACAAAAAAACAAAACAAGGACTACCAAGAACACACATCCAAATCTAGAACCCATACATCAAGACTCTATCACACATCCAAATTAAAACCCATACATCAACACTCTATGTCCATATCTGTATTGAAATCACTGTCAAGCTCATCTTCTTCTTCATTGTCACCGTCCATTGTCGGTTCATCTTCATCATCATAGATGAAGTCATCATCCATAACAACCTTGGGTTGTACACAGTTATCAGCATTCAAAACTTCCATTGGAATAATTTCAGCGTCAATATCATCTCGACGCAAAACCACATTGTCATCCACAGGCTCGGTTGGTACAACATTAGTGCTTTCATCTTTTTGGAACACATCATTAGGTTGTGGCACATCCCACTTGGGCACATCCCAAATTCTTCGATATTGAAACTTTTCTACTACTCTCCAGTTGGCACCTAACTTCGTATCATGAACGTAGAAAACTTGTTGAACTTGACTTGGTAACACAAACGGGTCATCTTTATACCATCGACTTCTTACATCAATAGTAGTCAAATGTGGTTCAACATGCAAAGTTCTATTACTACCGGTGTTATACCATTCATATCGGAACAAAACAACACGATGCCTAAACAAATATGTCATTTCCCAAACTTTGCAAATGTAAGCATAGAACTTTATCAATTGGCTTTCATGGTCCCTTTCCACTACCAATGCACTATTTTGACTTTTATGATGGTTGTCATGGTCGTGAGCATGGAATCAGACGCCATTACAAATGCATTTCGAATATGTGTTCACTAAGCCATTAAGACCATTTGCTAGTGACCACATCTCATCGGTTGCTTCAAGTGACTTTTTGTGCCGCAATTGGTTCATCTACAAGAAAGAAAGTGTCATGTTATTTTTGACATAACTTAACTTCATATGTAAACTACACTATAAGGAATTTTAGCTTATGCGATCTTTCAACCATTTAGGAAATTCTTTGCATTGTAGTTTGGTAATGTTGTATGCAATTCCATGTTGTTGTTGTTGCAACAATATCTTGTGTTCCCTTGGTAAGACAATGTAATTCATAAGTAATTTGAAGAATGATTACTAAAAAAAAGCATATAGATCACATATAGTATGTCACAGATTCGAGTCGTACTCTAGATATCCTTTCACTTCTGAGCTGTTGTGTAGGACAAACTAATGAGCCGTTTTGCGGTCGGCTACAGACACACCAGTCGCCCTTCGAAGTAGACCAAACAAACGAAAATTTTGAGTGAAAGTCGCCAACCCCGGGCCATTGTCATCCCCGTCATAGTTCATTTCTTCCCGATTAAACATCATTTCAACTCTATCCAAATACATTGAACAAAACGTCGTACACTCTTTGGAAATGTAAGCCTCCACAATAGAACCTTCTAGCCAAGATTTATTGCAAACAAATCCTTTCAGATGTCCGAGCATCCTACATGGCAATATGATTTGAATGTTAATTTTTTACTATATTTAAATAGGGATGTTCGGGAACTCGTGGTATTATCTCTTAATGGGATATATCCATTGATATTGCACAGGGCCTCCAAGCATAGCCTCGTGAGGCAAATGAAATGCCAAGTGGACCATGACATCAAAAAACGCAGGAGGAAAAATCTTCTCAAGCTTACAAAGTATAAGTATGATTTGTTTCTCCATTTTCTTCAAATCAGTCACCCTCAATGTCTTTGAGCACAATTGTTTGAAAAAATTTCCCAACTCAAAAAGTGTGGTCCCAATCTCCTTCGAAAGGTATCCATGTATCCCAATTGGAAGTAATCGTTGTAGAAGGACATGACAGTCATGAGTTTTGAGGCCAACTAATTTTCCACCATGAGCGGTGACACAGTTGGATATATTTGCTATATAGCTATTAGGGTACTTAATCAATTTCAAGAAATCACAAAAACCTTGTCTCTCTACTAGGGACAATGTGTACGATGCCGGAGGCTTCTCGAATGAGTCATTGGAACGCCTCTGCAAGTGTAACTCCTTTCATATTCACATGTTTTCTAGATCCAAGCATGCTTTATCGGTGTCGTTGTTCTTGCCATCTATGCTCAATAGTGTCCCAACCAGATTGTCACATATATTATTCTCTATGTGCATGACATCAAGGTTGTGTCGAAGCTTCAGTGTTTTCCAATAGGGTAGGTTGAACATAATGCTTTTTTTTGTCCAATTCCAAGTTGGATTTTCATTCTATTGTCTTTTTTAGTTGTTTGGATGCTTTCAATACGGCCTGTATGTCCCAGAATCAATTTGCTGCAGTATTTGTTCTCCCAATAACTCCACAGGTTTGGACTGATTCTCAATTTGACCGTTGAAGAGATTACTTCTTCGCCAAATATGGTTCTCGGGCAAGTGGCGGTGGGCACCCCATATACCTTATCTTACTTCGCAGAGGCTAAGATGATGCATCCATGTTACAATTAGGGCAAGCCAAGTAACCTTTTGTAGTCCAACTAGACATGGTACCATATGCGGGGAAGTCATTGATGGTCCACATGACTGTTGCATGCATTTGAAATATTTGACCATTTGAGGCATCATATGTTTGCACACCATGCTTCCACAAATTCTTTAACTCCTCCACTAATGGTTTCAAGTAAACATTGATGTCTCTTCTAGGGACGGATGGACTGGGAATAAGCATTGACATCATCATAAATTTCTCTTTCATACACTTCCACGGGGAAGATTGTAAGGCATTAAGATTACGGGCCATATGCTGTACGATGCGCTCATATTTCCAAACGGATTGAAACCATCCGTGGCAAGCCCTAACCTTACATTCTGGGGTTCCACAGATAATGTAGGATGCTGCATAACAAAGTCCGTCCATGCCTAACCATCGGATGGATGCCTTAACATTCCATCATCCATACGCTTCTCTTTGTGCCATCTCATATTTGCGGTAGTTTTTTTCGACATTCAACCTTGGTGTTAAAGAAAAGTACCTCAATATTTTGTAAGGAATTCTTTTACCACTCTCATTGTTGAACTTGTATCTAGACTCCTTACATGTAGGACAATTTTTCAGTTTTGCGTTGTCCTTCCAAAATAAAATACAATCATTCTTGCATGCATGAATGGCCTCGTATCCCAAAACTAAATTCACGTAAGAAATTTTTCACTTCATAAAGGGTCCATGGAACAGTTTCATCACACTTTGGGAGAATGTCTTTGATAACTTGCATAACCATATCGAAAGATTTGTTGTTCCATTTATTATACACCTTAATATGAAGCATCTTAATAATGAAGGACAACATGGAGAACTTTTCACACTCCGGGTAAACTTTGCGTTGAGTATCATCAAACAACCTAATGAACTTTAATAAATTTTTCCTCTCCGAGCTATTAGGTTCTTCGTCGATATGATCATCCATGAGGCCACTCATGTAAATCTCTTCCAACATAATAGACAACTCGCCCAAATTATTGTCATTGTCAAAATTTGCATCTCCATCTCTTTCACCATCATCGTTTGACACACTAGGCTGATCATGACACAATGGAACATGTTCCTCGTGGTGCACCCAAGTTCTATAAGAACACGCGATTCCTCTTCGAATCAAGTGCAACCATACAACTTGTCAACTATGTTTTGTGCCATTCAAGCAATCGACACACAGACAACGAATGTTATCGTATGGGCCTAAATCCTTCGTAGCAAAGTCAATAAATGAATTATCACCTTGTTGATACTCTTTACTTTTCAACCTATCTTTTATCATCATTAAACTCTTGTCCATCTTTTGAACCCTACAAATCAAGCAAAGATTAACTTAGGAATGGACAACAAATAAACTAAAATACACAACAATGGAATTGCGTATCTTTTATCATCGTCGAACTCTTGTACATCTTTTTCGCCTATCTTTTAGTTTTCACTTATTTGCAACATAGATTAAAATTTGGAAACATATGCTTTAGGGATTAT
The DNA here is from genome assembly GCA_036172215.1 of Camellia granthamiana. NCBI lineage: Eukaryota > Viridiplantae > Streptophyta > Magnoliopsida > Ericales > Theaceae > Camellia > Camellia granthamiana. The sequence goes on from CM069906.1 coordinate 155,837,263, forward strand.
ATTCAAAAGTTAGGGTGAAACAACTAACTATTTGGACTATACAAGTAGAACGTAAACAAGGAGAGGTAAAAAAGAGTGAGGCAATTCACCAAACACAACCATCGTAAGTATAAAAAACAACCAAGTTATCATCAAAGGTTGTGGTGTAGCCACAAGTCATAGGTTGTGCACTAAAAAAAAAAAAAAAAAAAAAAGATTCAGGTGTCAGATGTTATAAATTTATTAACAACCCAATAAATTCGGTATCTTAATTTGGAAGCACGACTTTAATTGATTACTATAAATTTGTTTGTATGAGTTTGTGTTCATGAAATAACTTGAGTTTAGAAAACAAATTTAGAATTGCTTGGCATTAAGAATTTTGTTCTAAAACAATTTGCAAATGGTAAATAATAATAATAATAATAATAATAATAATAATAATAATAATAATAATAATAATAATAATAATAATAATAAAAAGTTTGTATCCAACCATTGCCTTGTCATCACACCATTAGTACACAATTGTAGGGGAAAAGAACATTTTTGGAAAGAGAGCACCTTTGTTTGATGAAATTACATTCTTTGGGAAACACAAAGGCACTCAACAAAAGAAAGAAAATCAAATTGAAAAACTAAAAGAAATTTCGCAATAATATATCTTACATGCCTGCATAGATGATGTATGGAGATTGGAGACTAGCTAGCATATTTTCTAGGATTGTGTTCCAATTTTTTCTCACCTCATATTACATGCTCTGTTTTCTTTTTCATTACAAAGTTCAATCCTCAATCAATCCATGAATCTCTCTATTTCTTATCAGTCTTTGAACATAAGTAGCGACAAAGGAAATACCAATGGGATACCTCCAACAAGTTTAGTGTTTTATCGAGCAAGAGAGGAGAAGCTTTGACAAAGCTGATTCCATTTAGTATCAGATTGTTCATTGATTTGATTTTAGAATAACAAGGGAAAAGCTCCATTGAAAAACACTAGTTTATTTGAAAAACTTCCTAATCATTTGGCATTTAAAAAAACATTAGAATAGCAGGGGGAAAAAAAGGGGGACAAAAGAACCAATAAAGGAAATTGTTCCACATTGATTATTAAACTAAAAACATGATATAAACAATCCTTTCTCTCCACCCCCAAAACCACACTCTTAACATATTAAAAAAAAAAGAAAAAGAAAAAGAAAATGAACAAATCAAATAAAAACATGAATCACACAAAAGCAGACATCTTCTTGGTCAAGAATTCCTTGTCCTTAAAATTATTATCTCTTTATCTTCAATCAATTCTTAATCATAAGATATGAAAATTTTTTAAATCTATAAATCTTGACATATGATTTTGTGAATGAATATATCCTCTATCTACAATCCATGCACAAATTCATGTGATTTATTGGTGAAATTGGCCATTGGTAACATCTTTGACCAATCCTTTCTTATTACTGCTATACTTTAATTGCTCCACAAATTCATCAATGCACTGATCTAAACTCCCTCCCTTGACTAATAGCCTCCTTTGCCAACCCTTTCCATTTACTTGCATTGTTTCTAATCTCAACACTTCTCTCACCTTTCATGACTTGCTTCAAACAAGACATGAGCTCTTCTCTCTTTACAACCCCTTTCTCATCCCTCTTAGCTCTCACACCAACCTCCCACATCTCGTCTATAAACTTAGCATTGGTCAACTAGTCCAACCATTTCGGTACCCCAACCATTGGACATCAAGTTTTCTTTGTCCGTCAAACCTACAAAACTAAAATGAAACCAATTTTGGACATGAAGAATAACATAATGTCATAAAAATCAAACAATTTAACCAAACCCATTAACGAAATCAACACAAAATTAAACTAAAAAAAATCATATAAACCCTAGATGAAGTGTGAGAGATAAGGAAATAGGGAAAGGGAGAGAGAGAGAGAGAGAGAGAGAGAGAGAGAGAGAGAGAGAGAGAGACAGAGAGAGTTTCTTTGTCTGTCAAACACATAAAACTAAAATGAAACCAATTTTAGACATGAAGAATAACGTAATTTCATAGAAATCAAACAATTCAACCTAAACCATTTACAAAATCAACATAAAATTAAACTAAAAAAAAATCATATAAACCCTAGATGAAATGTGTGAGATGGGAAAATAGGGGAAGAGAGAGGGAGAGAGACCCAGATCGACAGAGAGGGAGAGGACTGAGAGTGACAGAGAGAGAGAGAGGGACAAGAACCTGTGATTTGCAGTAGTGGAGGTGGTGATTTGCGGTGGTGGTGACGTGCGATGGTGAGGTGGTGATCGTCAGTGAGCGTGTGTCTGGTTTGGTGTATTGGTGGTCTGTGTGTTTGTGAGACAAAATAGACAAAAGATCTGTGTGAAAGAAAGAGGGATGGGTGCCAATATTTCCCTCTAAAAAAAATTCCCTACCTTTAGCGACTAAATAAAAATTTGTCGGCAAATGTAATAAACAGCGACTAAAACTTTGTAGCTTTTTGTTTAATATTGGCTACTAAAAATGTTTTTGTCGGCAATAACTACCAACGACGACTACAGTGTTTTAGTCACTGATGGTTGTAATAAATAAGCCTATTTTTGGCGGCTAAAAGAAATTTTGGTTAGAAAAAGGCTGTATACACCGACTTAAACAAAAATTAGCAGCCTAAAATGTAAACAAATGCTGACTAAAGCTTTTTTAGTTGCCTATTAACATATTGTAGACACCCAATTTTTGACCGCCTTTAAGATTTGGGCGCCTCAGGTTGATCACTCGATGATGACAGTTGTGCTGTGCAAATGTTCGATTTCTTCAGCATGAAAAGCTTCTAAATCCCAACCTTACACCCCATTTCGACCAAAACCATTTTAGACCAAAACTATTTTAGACCTTAAAACCCATTTTTTCAAAATATTTTTTTAAATGTTTCTATGATGTTCCGAGACTCGCATTTCATTTAAAATATTGCACTTTTCGGTAAACTGAGTAAGGACAAAGTGGAAATAAATAAAAGGGAGGTGAACTATTTTAAAATCTTTAAAAACATCTTATTTATAGGTTTGGAGTTGAAGAAAATAGGAGGGGATGGAAGAAAACTAGTTGGGGAAGAAGTTGGGCATCAATCCGTTAGGACAGAAATGAGCAATCTTCACTAAAATAGGAATATCTCTTTTCACACTTAGAATTTAGATATGGGCCACCACCGTTGGAAAGTAGATTTTCGGTGCTTCAGTTTAAACTAAAGAATGACCTAAAACCGAGCTTGGATAAAGGAGATACGCCCATTTGAAGTCGGGTCTAGAAGCAGTTTTTTGCCTACCGGCCATTGATGGCTTGCCGTCCACTAATAGTGGCTGGCAACCCACTTTTAGTGGCCTTTCGGCCACTTGTGTAAAAAACCAAATATTTTCTGCCAGCTGTCCCCCATGTGCATGCACCATTCTAGCTGTATGTATACAGATATTTTTGAGATAGGCACAAGGTTTTCTATATATAGATGACCTCCCCTCTTGGTTTAAAAGTTGGAAAAATTTAGGAGTGAGAAAATGTTTTTGGAAGAGCAAAATTCTCTCTCTCTCTTGCAACTTATATAGCCTTTGCTCAAACATTCTAAACCAAACCTAGAGAGTTCCTTGCAGAGGTGATTTAGACTAGAATTTTAGCTCTTGAGGCACTTGAGAGTGTGAAATTGGTGGTTTGTGACTAAAGGTATTATTCTTCTTCAAGAGGTATTCTAGTGCTTTTGTACCAACTCTACATTACTTGTTTTCCATCTTTTCTTGCTGCTTTTGAGTTTTTTTTTGACCTATCCTTTTGGGATGAAACTTGTGGTTTATGGCTATTAGAGGTAGAGGGGTTGATAACCCTTTTTTAAACCTTGCTTCGAAGGCCTTTGCCCTTGTATTTCCCACCTTCTCATCAACTTTTTTTTGAGCTTTTGACCACTGATTTTCAGAGGTTTTTCAGAGGCTCAAATCATGTTTTGAAGTCCCAAAAGTGGAGGGGTTAACCTGCCTTCCTTGTGCTTGCTTGTTAGCTTAACTTGCTTTATGTTGTAGCTTACTCTTTTAGCTCTTTTAACTTCAATTCTAGCACTGTTTTAGCCTATTTTAGGACTATTTTTTATGTGTTTGTTCCAACCATGCTTTGTATTGTAGGCTTGTAGTGTAACGGTCCTCATAGGTTTGGTGGTTTAGGCCTTGGCCACCAATCTAGTTGAGTTGATAGCATTTATTTCAAGCTTTCCATACTTTTTTTTCATCTCTAATCACCTCTGCAACCTCCCTCCTTTCTTGGCTTTTTCTTTGTTTTGAAAGTTGTTTCAAACTAGTTGCTTCTTTAAAGCTTGAGATAGAGGTATCGTGCTTAATGGTTTAATCTCTTTGGGGGTTCATTACCAACAACATGATGTCTCTCTTCTGCCCAAAATAACTCTTTGTTTGATGCTCCTTTCCATTAGAGGACTTAAAGCTCATTATTGGACTCAATTGATTAAGGAATGGAAAGGTAATTAAAATGAAGTAATAACATTGGACCTAAAAGTGAAGTAAGATAATGAAATGATTTTGTGTTCAATCGGACGTTAATTGAACACATGGAGACTTGAGTCATTTCATACTTGTTAAGTGAAGAAATGGTTAGAGTTTCCAAGGTCAACCACTTCCTTTGATCAATCTATGATAGAAAGGAGGTTTTGTTGGTCTTTTTTTATGAATTTACTAAAATTGTGTCCCTTGATTCATAAGTCATCACACAATGAAATTGAGTCGATTGATGATTTGCGAATCAAGCCTGCCCCTCCTTTGACTTGTTTGCTGATAAGGAGAGGCAGGGTAGAGAAACATCCCCTGAGAATACTCTAGTTTGTGCTCTGTTTGTCCTCTGTTGTTGTAGGGATAAAAAAACAAAAAAAAAAAAATCAGCGGCCAGCAGACCACTTTTTCTAGACGGCAACCCACTATTAGTGGCCTGCTGGCCACTACTTCTGGGTTTCCAGCCACTTTTTCAGCCAGGTAGTGTCCCTTTTTCAGTAGAGCAGAGCAGAGCAGAGGCTGAGGTGAAAAACAGTGCAATTTTCCAACTGTGCAACAGAGGTATTCCGGTAGCAGAATGGAGAGCATTATCGGGTGGAAATCCACATCCATGCATGAGCCGTCCATCGATTCTCAGGATCCATGTAGTGATGTTATAATATTAGTGTTGTGCTTGTAATATAGCGGACTTGTAATTAATTAGTTAAAATAGCTAGTTAGTTTTGGTGTTGTATTTATTAAATTAGCTAAAATAGTTAATTACATTTGTAGTTGTAATAATTAGTTAAGTAGCTTAGCTAATTTATTCATTTGGGTTTGTAAAATTTATTTGATTACGTAATTAATTAGCTAGTCCATTCATTCGGACCCTCTCGCGCGAGGGCAAACATGTAATAATGTGTATGTCTTCCAACCCCACACTTTTCTCTCTTTTATTTATCTACTTATGATGGATAGAATAGAACATCATGTTTCTTTTAGCATTTCTCATGTTTGCATATACTTGTCTTGCATACATCGAGGCTCGGTTCATCATTCTAATAAGCATTGTAGTTTACATACTTGGTTGAAATACATGTTGAAACCGCATGCTATCAAATTGATTCACATGTCATAATTAGTAGTCGAGCCTATTAATCGCATATCGCATGTGCTGCATTAGTCATATCGCATTAGTTAGGAACATGCATTTTTTTTATTATTTTGCTTTGTTTGGCTTGCCTTGGAGTACTAGGTGAGCATTTTATCGCTTTAGCATATTGCATAAGTGTGATTGTTGCCATGTCAAGCATGATTACCATGAGGCTAATTGCTTAAATCGATACACTTGCTTGAATGTCTGTGGATGAAGGCTAATTGCTTGAATTTGAATAATTTGAGGAATGTGCATATGAGATCACTTTTTTAAGTGGTACATATTCGAAACAATTTTCAAAAAAAGCATGAATCAAAATGTTCCAATTTTTGGAAATTAGTCTATACTTGTGTGCGCATCACATAGTAACAATAGCCTAATAACTGGAACAAGAGCATATAATGTAAATAAGAATTACGTCATGATTAGTAGAGGTCGATCTTTGATAGGGCGAGTGGGGTGCTCAATTCATGACTTTCTTCTCTCATACCTAAGTTCCTAAGCTGAGACAGTCTTGGTAATGACGGACATGTGTCCTTTGGCACGATTCATGGGTTTCCTAAATTTTCCAAAAATATTTATGTTGCGATTCTGTATCTGGCAAAGCAGTCCATTTTTGGCATTTTGATTCAAAATCGATTTTGCAAAAGATTTTTCGGATTTGGACTCTTTTGTGTTTATCTATCTCACATTGCACTTCTGAGATTAGATTCAGAACCATGGGAATCCGAACTGTAGAGCTAATCGTATCCGAAAGAAGAACGAAAAGTCGAGCTACACATATTTTTAGTGACTAAATATTTTTTTAGCCGCAAATGACTAACACATGGCTATTAAAAATTTAGTAGCTAAAAATTAAATCATTGCCAACCAATAGGAAAATTTGTATTTTTAGTCGCCAAAAGTGGTCACCAAATTAAAGGTGCAAATTGTTGTAGTGAATTATACTGATAGTTCTGATACTTTAATGTGTATGTTATTTGGTATTTATACTTTAGCTCTTATATCATTTGGTCTTTATAATGTAACTAATCCAATTTTAACCTTAAATTTATAATTTTTCTTAATTTGATCTAATTGATTGCACCCATTAGCTTTTATGATGAAAATATGCATGTGAGCAACATGTGTTATGATTTTAAGAATGAAATTATAAATTTACTTAACTTGATGGGTTAATCTCAACTAATTTAGTAACCATTTATCATAAAGACTCTAACAAATTTATTAATTGAACCAAATAGATATAAAATCTAAAATTAAAAATCAAAATTAAGCTAATTAAAAGCGTAAGGATGAAAATGACATAAATGCCAAATGCAAGAACCACTAGTAATTGGTTTTTTTAGCCCATAATACACAATTTAATGACTTTTTGACATTTTTACTCTTTTAGCAAAAACTGACTTTTTTAGCTTATCACCAAACGCCACTTGGTGTGATATAATATACTTCACATCCCTTAGCTAATATTAATCATCTAGCCTATATTGAAATGAAATAAAATGGAATGGAATTGTCCTAGCCTCCCTATGTGTTTTCGATAATTGATAAAGATTTCACTTATCTCTTCAACTATATAATAAATAGGGGAAATTAAAAAAAAAAAAAAAAAAAAATCTCAATGATTGATCTTTAATAAAATAAGTTTTGAATTTTGAATTTTTTCAATTTAAATTCTAATATTTTGATTTATTTTAAGCCTAAACTATTTGTTTATTTTTGCTAAGTAACTAATGGGGAAAAAAATATTTTAGTCATTGAATTCAACAAAAAAGAGTATGTCAAACATTTTATATAAATCTATGTTAAGTTTAACGGCAAAGATATCATTTTTTCGTCGGCTTTACTTAATAGAAATAGACAAATGGGTTAAATTCAAAATAAATCAAAAGATTAAAGTTTAAATTGATAAAATTTAAAATATAAGATTTATTTTATTACAAGGTTCAAACTCTGGATTATTGTAATTTTCCTCAATAAATATCAATAATGTTAAGATGATTGTATTTTTTTTTTCTTCAATAATTTACTTATCATCTTATGTGTCAATATTGTATTGATTTATTGAGTTCCACCACATATGTTTGTTATTAGTATAATATTAATATACGACATGATAAACAAAATATGATAAGAAAATATGATCATCATAATATTATTGAGAACATAAATTGATAATGAAGTAATGCTATAATTTCTTCTAAATGAAACAAGTCTCTACCCACTGTGTACCGCAAATTATTCAATAATATCACTATATACTTTTTACACTAGGATATATGTCACGCCCCAAACTCGCCCCTAAAAGTTCGGGCATGACCACTGCAGAAATGGACATAAAACCTGAAGAATATAACCTAGGGGGCCTAAACGGAAGCACTTAATATCATATGATAGCGTAAAATAGTATCCATTGAGCTAACACTACTATGCCAGGATCACAAACAGAACATAATGCAGATAAATAGACAGTGACATGCATCTGAAGATAGCTAAGTACACATGTATATACATATACAGACCCAGCCCTCAAGGTCGGGCGTATAACGAAAACATGGGAAGGCAAACGAATTACATACACCTCAATCTTAACAGACATTTAGGGTACAAATTAAAAACTTAACAAAACTCCATAACTTGAACATCAACATCTAAGAGCTTAGACACTCAGGGATTGACAATTGGGTGACGGGAGTCACAGGTTAAGGTTGACCTCCAGGTTGAGTGCCTATAGAGCTTAGACACTCAGGGATTGACAACTGGGTGACGGGAGTCACAGGTTAAGGTTGACCTCCAGGTTGAGTGCCTACAGAAACAAACACAAAATAAAGTGAGTCAACTCAGTGAGTAACAGTACATAAACCATTTAAAGATTTACCTAACTTACCTACAATGTACATATTCATTCATTTACATAAGTAAATGTAAAAATCCTGCGGTTAGTCTGATTCTGTACACATTTCAGAATGGCCTTGTCGGGTCGTAACTTCACAAATTGGCCATCGGCCTCATAATTTCATAGTTCCACAAGTTACAGGGTTATACTTCACAAGTTGGCTCTCGGCCTCATAACTTCACAAAGTCATAAGGTTATATCTTTCATATCTTCACAAATTGGCTTTAAGCCCAGTAATGTACAGAACGGCCATAGGCCCAGAAATAACAGAAATAACAGAAATAGCAGAAATAACAGAAATAATAGAAATAACAGAAACAACAAAACTAACAGAAATAACAGAACGCATAAGCGTGGGGTAACAGAACGCATAAACGTGGGGTAACAGAACGCATAAACGTGGTAACAGAACGCATAAGCGTGAGGTAACAGAACGCATAAGCGTGGTAACAGAAATAACCAGTGTATGGACTCAAGGCGTGGCTCGTATGGATTCTAGAGGTGGCTCCCACCAAAGTGTAGCACTTAGTTCCGTACAACACTTTGTTCCATAACATAAATCAATAAGTCTCATCATGTCATAATATAAATGAAACGAACATCATAACGGAATAACCACAGATATCATCAGAACAGACTGGTCTTATAGTTGTTCAGAGGCACATAGATTATTCCAATCATTTACATTAACATGTAGTTAGTTTACGTGTAACAGAATATTAATGATAATACGTATAACGTATCTCACAGAGTGTACAGGTGCCATCACAATGCTATTCGTAGGGACAAAATAATTACCTCATACCAGTCTTAAACCATCCTTGTTAAAACTGAATAGTTCGGGATACATAAGCATCATTGTTCCATTTGTTCACCATGAATCACTAAGCTTAATCTACGGATAACAGAATGTGAATAATGTCTTTTAAACACACTACTATATAGATTGTAACACATTACCGATAACCATTAATCGTAGACAGAATACATAATAGTTTCAGAGTCATATCAATGGATGCCAAACCCTTCTATATTCACACCAATTCTCAAATACAAGCATGTTAACATAATTGCCATGGAAAAACGGAATGTTAATAATAATAATAATTATTAACGGTAATTGATGTACGTTTATAGTACTATTACTCACAGTGTCCTGGTAGAGCATTTGTTCCTCCCGAAGCGTGTCCTACACACATATGAAGTCACACATTAATTCTCTAAATCCTTTCCCTTAATTTCCTTTCTCATCTAACTTGATTCATTCGCAAACTTTTAACATTATTTCAAAACATCTCAAAAATCCAATTAAACTTGTGCACGTATAATTCAACCCTTCAATTCCATGATTCTATTATCAATTTGGGCAAAATCATTATTTATCATTACAAATTAACCTAGGGTTTCCAAAAACAAATAAAGTTTTCATAAATATTCAAACTTCTCATACCAGTACCTTACATCCCAATTTCCTCCTTGATTATACATCTAAGGGTCATACTCTAGCACCTTAACCCATCAATTGAATCCCCCAATGTTCAAACCCGAAATTCCCAAAATCTCATAATTTCTTCTATATACTCAAAAATGAAAGTTTGTACAATTATACAATGAAACTACCTCAAATCTATCTATGGATGTAAGTATTGAAGAGTATTAGAACCCTTACCTCAAGAATCAAACAAAGGAGCAAGCTTGAGCCGAATTCTACACAAATCCGAGTTCCAATCGAATAAAAACGTTGATCCCCTCTTGTTCTGCATCATTGATGCAAAAACCATGGTGGATTGTTGGTAAAAAATGGATGAAATCAAAGGTTTGAGAGTTCGGGTTTCGGACTTAGGAAGAGAGGAAGGAAGAGGAAAGAAGAAAATATCTAAAATGATCCCAAAATCCCGTTTTTTAAGCTGCTGGTCCGCTACTCCCGCTCGAGCGTCCCTATTCCTACTCAAGCGGACCTGCTCCCAGCACAGATTTCAAAACTTCGAACACGTATAACTCTCCCATCCGGACTCCGTTTTAGGTCGTTCTTGTGTCCAAATTGAAGCCCCGGAAATAAGCTTTCCAGTGGTTCTAACCTCCCATCCATATTCAAAGTGTGGAAAAAGAAAAGGGCAAATGAGTGACGGTTAGTTGTAGACGAATTATTCAAATTAAAGTTTTTGGTCCAATCTTAATTTACCATCATATTACCACCTCAATTAATACTCCAAAATAAAATAAGAAGGTTCCAAATACACTAATACAATGCCAAGGGCAATCTTACTTTATACGCTCGAGCGTCGCTTCAACCACTCGAGCGCGCACAGACTAATAAAGCAGTCCGCTCGAGCGTCAACATCTCCGCTCGAGCGGAGATTCACAACCCACAGAATCTCTAGCCGTCTGCAAAATTGCGGAGAACCCCAAAAGTCCGCTCGAGCGTCAAATCCTCCGCTCGAGCGGAGGGAAAAATTCTGAATCGTCACATCTTTCCCTCCTTAAGAAATTTCGTCCTCGAAATTGAAGAAAACCAAATAGAAGACAGTTCAGACATAAACGGGAACACTCCCTGTAATGTTCCAAAACGAGATCCACACTCGGGATAGCTTCGTAATTTTCTGATTTGATACCTCAAAGATTTAAAGATACCCAAACAACAAGAATCACTGGGAAAGGCTCACAAATACTTTCGATCAACACACACACATCAGAATTCAATGGACAAGGAGCAACACTAACCATATATATTCCCAAAGTCCATAACAGCTTCCCAATTAACAACAAAGCGACCAAACACCAGGCCAACATAAGCAAAAACGAATAACGTACGGTCCAATACCAAAATTTTCAATTGCACCTCAATTAACGGCATTGCACCTCAATTAACGGCATCACTATTCCTTTATTCCATTTGACACTTGGCATACGTTAATTCCAACCACAACCCTCTTTTTTTTTTTTTTTTCAACTACGTGGTTAGGTTCAAGTCGAATTATGTATAATTCAATCAGACACCAGAGTTCACCCCGCCGGGTCCTACTTAATCAACAAGGTATACTCATTTCAAAATGAGTCGTTTAATTATGTGCAATGATCTTAACAAAGGTAGTACGATAGAAAGAAAGGTCACAGTACACATTGTAGAGCATAAATTCCAGAGCATAAATTCTCAGCTACGGAAGCTTACAAATTTTAAATACAACTGTATAGTAGAGATTGTTTTCCCAAGTACATAATTCATAGATTCCCCTATTTCCGAAAGCATTTCGCAGTCATACCTTTACATTGATTCCGAATTGTATGGGATAGTTCTTAGTAGGGTCAATATTATAAAAAGAAGAATCACAGAATACATCATTCATCCTCATAGTCTTACGTCAGTATAGTAAAACAGTTACGTTAATACCAAAGTAGCACATACTTTTGTAGCTTCATGCAGATGTGCTATAATAGACACTTAGTCGTACCATCATAAGTGCAGATCTAAACAATCACACATTCATCTTTCCAAGCAAGGGAAAACATCTCAAGATAAGGGCAGGAATTGCATTTATAGCCATATTTAAATGAATCAATCACAATAGTAAGATGTACATTCTCTTCCGATAAGTATTTCTTCTTGCTACAGCATAAATTAATTTAACCTCGTTTTAATCATTGCAGTATTTCACAATTCAATTACTTCTCCCTCTTCCTCCTGTAAGGTACGAGATTTACCACATGATTTGTATTCACAATTTACAATTACAGTGGTTTAGTATGCCACCATACAGAAATTAGAACCCAGGCATCTAGCCCAGTTAATGATCACAAACAGAGTGTCCAGTTACTTAATATACCTAGGTCCCACCAGATTCATTCATAGGGTCATAATTTCCATTAAGCATATAAGAACCACACCTTTTTTCTTTTTTTTTTTCATTTTTTTTTTCCATTTAGGTAGATACGTAATATAGGTGGGATTCTTCATTTCATTCAACCATTCCGTACAAGAGTGCAGATTACAGAAGACACATAACAAACGAATTGCAGAGTACAGATAACAGATTTCAGATTCCAGATTTCAGATCACAATTTTCGGATTACAGATGTCAAACTTCAGACTATAGATTCCCACAAATAGATCCTGATTATACATAAACAATACTCATTAGACACTATCAATAATTCCCTAGCAGAAGTCGTCGGTAATTGCTTTAGTTCACGAAATCATATTACGTACATGTTGTGTCAAGGTTAATAACCGATTTCCCAGCAGAGCTTAGCTATTTAAACTGTCAGTAAACGTCACTTATATGCATCACTTTGTCCTAACCGGTCCTTCTTAACACAATTGCAATTATTACACAATACATCTAATCAAACATTTAACTACAGTAATTTCTCAACATCGCAGATTTAAACATTGTGATGACAAGGAAGACATAACTATAGTATAAAGATAGAGTACCACATATGGCATTTCCTTTTATTGTAGATATATCCGATACTTAAAATGTAATCAATTCACTCAAATAGGTGCTAAACAACTGAATTATATCACCATCATTCCCCCACAGAGAGTTATCAACCGATAACACACATTTTAACTCATCAGTTACCTATAAACTGTCTTACCGATCAGCTGAAATTCTTACCACATCTCTGCAGCACAACGTTGTTGACTTAATCCCATCTGCATGCCTTGCATTACTCACCAATCTGTATAAGATAAACAGAGACAACAAAAGAATATACAACATACATAGATCGTAATCATCAGAGTCAGCAATAGACAGTTAACGTTGCCATCATTCTTTTCTTTTCATGTACTTGCAGAATATCATGCATGATGCCTAAATCTTTCTAGACATCCTAAAGCTCAATGGATTCGTGTGTGAGATGGCAACTCGTGCTCTGATACCACTTGTCACGCCCCAAACTCGCCCCTAAAAGTTCGGGCATGACCACTGCAGAAATGGACATAAAACCTGAAGAATATAACCTAGGGGGCCTGAACGGAAGCACTTAATATCATATAATAGCGTAAAATAGTATCCATTGAGCTAACACTACTATGCCAGGATCACAAACAGAACATAATGCAGATAAATAGACAGTGACATGCATCTGAAGATAGCTAAGTACACATATATATACATATACAGACCCAGCCCTCAAGGTCGGGCGTATAACGAAAACATGGGAAGGCAAACGAATTACATACACCTCAATCTTAACAGACATTTAGGGTACAAATTAAAAACTTAACAAAACTCCATAACTTGAACATCAACATCTAAGAGCTTAGACACTCAGGGATTGACAACTGGGTGACGGGAGTCACAGGTTAAGGTTGACCTCCAGGTTGAGTGCCTACAGAGCTTAGACACTCGGGATTGACAACTGGGTGACGGGAGGCACAGGTTAAGGTTGACCTCCAGGTTGAGTGCCTACAGAAACAAACACAAAATAAAGTGAGTCAACTCAGTGAGTAACAGTACATAAACCATTTAAAGATTTACCTAACTTACCTACAATGTACATATTCATTCATTTACATAAGTAAATGTAAAAATCCTGTGGTTAGTCTGATTTTGTACACATTTCAGAATGGCCTTGTCGGGTCGTAACTTCACAAATTGGCCCTCGGCCTCATAATTTCATAGTTCCACAAGTTACAGGGTTATACTTCACAAGTTGGCTCTCGGCCTCATAACTTCACAAATTCACAAGGTTATATCTTTCATATCTTCACAAATTGGCTTTAAGCCCAGTAATGTACAGAACGGCCATAGGCCCAGAAATAACAGAAATAGCAGAAATAGCAGAAATAGCAGAAATAGCAGAAATAATGGAAATAACAGAAACAATAGAACTAACAGAAATAACAGAACGCATAAGCGTGGTAACAGAAATAACCAGTGTATGGACTCAAGACGTGACTCGTACGGATTCTAGAGGTGGCTCCCACCAAAGTGTAGCACTTAGTTCCGTACAGCACTTTGTTCCATAACATAAATCAATAAGTCTCATCATGTCATAATATAAATGAAACGAACATCATAACGGAATAACCACAGATATCATCAGAACAGACTGGTCTTATAGTTGTTCAGAGGCACATAGATTATTCCAATCATTTACATTAACATGTAGTTAGTTTACATGTAACAGAATATTAATGATAATACGTATAACGTATCTCACAGAGTGTACAGGTGCCATCACAATGCTATTCGTAGGGACAAAATAAGTACCTCATACCAGTCTTAAACCATCCTTGTTAAAACTGAATAGTTCGGGATACATAAGCATCATTGTTCCATTTGTTCACCATGAATCACTAAGCTTAATCTACGGATAACAGAATGTGAATAATGTCTTTTAAACACACTACTATATAGATTGTAACACATTACCGATAACCATTAATCGTAGACGGAATACATAATAGTTTCAGAGTCATATCAATGGATGCCAAATCCTTCTATATTCACACCAATTCTCAAATACAAGCATGTTAACATAATTGCCATGGAAAAACAGAATGTTAATAATAATAATAATTATTAACGGTAATTGATGTACGTTTATAGTACTATTACTCACAGTGTCCTGGTAGAGCATTTGTTCCTCCCGAAGCGTGTCCTACACACATATGAAGTCACACATTAATTCTCTAAATCCTTTCCCTTAATTTCCTTTCTCATCTAACTTGATTCATTCGCAAACTTTTAAAATTATTTCAAAACATCTCAAAAATCCAATTAAACTTGTACACGTATAATTCAACCCTTCAATTCCATGATTCTATTATCAATTTGGGCAAAATCATTATTTATCATTACAAATTAACCTAGGGTTTCCAAAAACAAATAAAGTTTTCATAAATATTCAAACTTCTCATACCAGTACCTTACATCTCAATTTCCTCCTTGATTATACATCTAAGGGTCATACTCTAGCACCTTAACCCATCAATTGAATCCCCCAATGTTCAAACCCGAAATTCCCAAAATCTCATACTTTCTTCTATATACTCAAAAATGAAAGTTTGTACAATTATACAATGAAACTATCTCAAATCTATCTATGGATGTAAGTATTGAAGAGTATTAGAACCCTTACCTCAAAAATCAAACAAAGGAGCAAGCTTGAGCAGAATTCTTCGCAAATCCGAGTTCCAATCAGGTAAAAACGTTGATCCCCTCTTGTTCTCCATCCTTGATGCAAAAACCATGGTGGATTGTTGGTAAAAAATGGATGAAATCAAAGGTTTGAGAGTTAGGGTTTCAGACTTAGGAAGAGAGGAAGGAAGAGGAAAGAAGAAAATATATAAAATGATCCCAAAATCCCGTTTTTCAAGCTGCTGGTCCGCTACTCCCGCTCGAGCGTCCCTATTCCCGCTCGAGCGGACCTGCTCCCAGCACAGATTTCAAAACTTCAAACAGGTGTAACTCTCCCATTCGGACTCCGTTTTAGGTCGTTCTTGTGTCCAAATTGAAGCCCCGGAAATAAGCTTTCCAATGGTTCTAACCTCACATTCATATTCAAAGTGTGGAAAAAGAAAAGGGCAAATGAGTGACGGTTAGTCGTAGACGAATTATTCAAATTAAAGTTTTTGGTCCAATCTTACTTTACCATCATATTACCACCTCAATTAATACTCCAAAATAAAATAAGAAGGTTCCAAATACACTAATGCAATGCCAAGGGAAATCTTATTTTATACGCTCGAGCGTCGCTTCAACCGCTCGAGCGCGCACAGACTAATAAAGCAGTCCGCTCGAGCGTCAACATCTCCGCTCGAGCGTCAAATCCTCCGCTCGAGCGGAGGGAAAAATTCTGGATCGTCACAATATAAGTGTTCTTTCAAAGATAGAATGGTTAATAGTGCAACAAATATCACTATGGAATATTTCACAAAATTAAAAATTGTATTATTTATTTATTTATTTTTTTACAGTTTTTGAACATAATTTTGTAATGGTAAAAACTGAAAATAAATGTCATTTTGGTGCCAAATTTATGTTGGGCAATCTTCAATGTATTCAAAGAAAGGATTAAAGAAAGGAGAGAGAATGTTTGATTATAAAAATCAAAATAGTATATAAAAAAATAAAACAACAGATTCTTATTTTGTTAAAAAAGAAAATCAGAATATGAAAAGGAAAAAATTAATAAAATAGAAAAGTAAACTAATCACTTACCTTATTATTTTCGCGGAATTTTTTTTGATCAAGTCCAGTGTTTAACACTGTATCCTTAAGACAGATTCGTCATCTCCTTGGTACTTTTAGACTATGGATGTTTATCTCCCAGGATAAAATGATCAACTACGAACAGTAACAGCACTACAAACTATTCGCACAACGAACACACTTTGTATTTATACACTTTCTCACAGGAAAAATAAATGCAGCAAAATACAGGGAGCAATAGCAGAAAACAAGAACGAAAAAATTGAGTGCAAAATTCAAATGAGGGACTACCTTTATATAGGAGAACTTGTGGCTTTTCAAAAAAGGTTTCAACAGGTAAAAACCTGTTTGAACATGTTGGAACAGGTACAAGACTGGTTTGGTTTGAATTAAACATATACAAACCTCTTTGAACACGTAAAAAACCTGTTCAGATTTAAATTAAATAGGTAGGAACCAGTTCAGTAAAACAAGGAAGGTGTATTGGACCAAAGGAATTACTTTTGAATTTTTCAAACTGAAATTCAAAAGAATTATTTTAAATTCAAATGTTTTTTGCCCAAAAGATAAGCATTAGCCCGGACAAGCCCAACCCAACCTAACCTCACACCACACACCCGCATCCAAGCCTGACCTAGCCTGCCTGCTTGCCCGACCAAACGGACGGACGGACGGTGACATACGCGTGTGTGTTTGTTTTGGGTCCAATGGGTCTAGCCCACTTTGCCGATAACCTCTCCCTTCCATCAAACTTGGGTACCCTTGGGGCCTACCCCAAGTTCCAAAGTCAAACCTTATAAACCCACACAAAGTTTGCCCACCAAACCAATGTGAGACAAACGTCAACTCTAACCTTTATGGAAATTCCACCAAACACATCATTTTCATGGAGCTCACTTTGACATCAATTTCCCATTCACCCGATAATGGTTTTGAGCAACCAAATATATGACGTGAATCGTTACGTGGCAAAGAACGCGTTGCCACATGGACTTGCCAACTTTGGCGCATGGGTCCTACCTAAAAATTAGACCAAAGTTTTGGAAAAATCTGTTTTTGCCAAACCATTTCTTACAATCCCCCGCATGAATGAAATTTGATGACAACGGAAATGCAACAATGTGCAGAATTTGTCAAAAGAGTATAAATTGAAAATATCATGCATCAGGATAGGTAGCTTTCGGCCTTAAACCTTCTCTAGTGATAACCTATCAGACTTACTAGCTAACCAATGGACGCGATGCCTTGAATTGTTCATCCATTTGTGTAAGCCAAGATAATAGATTTCACACAAAATATCTTCTGACACATCGTGGTTCTCACGGTTGTATTGATTTTGGCCTTGAACGCTCCTGGTTGTTTATGAGTGTTTCTAGAGAATTTATCCTTTTCATTCTCATAGAACCAGCCCCAGTTCAACAATCATATAGGTGATTCTTATTGTGAGTACTTCTTTTACTCGTCTTGATTTTTATGCCTAAATCAAGATATAAGTAATCATTAAAAGCAAAGCTTATCCTTAAACCTCTGTATATAACACATGTTGCAAATATCACTCTCACCATAAGAATGGGTAGGGAATTTTAATCCCTTGGTGATTTCTGGCGAGCCACACATAACTTAGTGGTCCATTTGAACTTAGTTCTTGGGATCTCCAGTCATTTAAGTAGGGTTATTGGGTGAAAATCCACATCCAACTGTGCAATTTTCCAACTGTGCAACAGAGGCATTCCAGTAGCAAAACAGAGAGCATTATCAGGTAGAAATCCACATTCATGCATGAGCCATCCCCCGATTCTCGGGATCCATGAAGTGATGTTATAATATTAGTGTTGTGCTTGTAATATAGCAGACTTGTAATTAATTAGTTAGAATAGCCAATTAGTTTTGGTGTTGTACTTATTTAATTAGCTAGAATAGTTAGTTACATTTGTTGTTGTAATAATTAGTTAAGTAGCTTAGCTAATTTATTCATTTGGGTTTGTAATAGTTAGTTGATTAGGTAATTAATTAGCTAGTACATTCATTCGGACCCTCTCGCGAGAGGGCAAACATGTAATAATGTGTATGTCTTCTAACCCCACGTCTTTCGCCCTTTTATTTATCTGCTTATGATGAATAGAATAGAACATCATATTTCTTTTAGCATTTCCCATGTTTGCATACACTTGTCTTGCATATATCGAGGCTTGGTTCATCATTCTAACAAACATTGTAGTTTACATACTACGTTGAAATACATGTTGAAACCGCATGTTATCAAATTGATTCACATGTCATAATTAGTAGCCGAGCCTATTAATCGCATATCGCATGTGTTGCATTAGTCATATCGCATTAGTTCAGAACATGCATTTTTCTAATTATTTTGCTTTGTTTGGCTTACCTTGGAGTACTAGGTGAGCATTTTATTGCTTTAGTATATTGCATAAGTGTGATTGATGCCATGTCAAGCATGATTACCACGTGACTAATTGCCTAAATCGATATACTTGCTTGAATGCCTGTGGATGAATGCTAATTGCGTGAATTGTAATAATTTTAGGAATGTGCATATGAGATTACTTTTTCAAGTGGTACTTATTCGAAACAATTTTCAAAACAAGCATGAATCAAAATGTTCCAATTTTTGCAAATTAGTCTATACTTGTACGCGCATCACTTAGTAATAATAGCCTAATAACCGGAACACGAGCATACATTGTAAACAAGAATCACGTCATGATTAGTAGAGACGGATCATTGATCAGGCGAGTGGGGTGCTCAATTCATGACCTTCCCCTCTCGTACCTAAGTTTCCGAGTAAGACAATCTTGGTGATGATGGACACGTGGCCTTTAGCACGAGTCATGAGTTTTCAAAATTTTCCAAATATATTTAGGTGGTGACTCTGTATCTGGAAAAGCAATCCATTTTTGGCATTTTGATTCAAAATTGATTTTCCAAAAGATTTGTCGAATTTGGACTCTTTTGTGTTTATCTATTTCACATTGCACTTGTGAGATTAGATTCAAAACCATGGGAGTCCAAACTATAGGGCTAGTCGTATCCAAAACGAGCATGAAAAGTTGAGCTACAGTTTGTGGCGACTCTGCTGGGGAATTTGGAGAACTTGACTCAAACTTCATGATGTTACATTTATCTACACTTATATGTTCTTTGCATTTGCATTTGCATTGGTGTGCTTAAGTCACTGTGTTTGCCATCTGCTATTCTTGGACGGTTTGCCGAAGGCTTGCCCAAAAGCTTGCCAAAAGGCTGACCGGTTGTGGGCTCTGCCATGTTAGGAATACAACCCTTGGATCTGGATTGCCGCTGTACCACTTGATCCTCCTTTCACTTCTTGGTGTTAGGTGTGAGAGGTATATTAGGTAATCTTGTCGAGGTACCCTTTTGGATCAATTGGCCTAGTGCATATAGTATGCTCTAGTGACCTTTCAAAACTTGGGCTGGATACTCTCCCTTTTTTTTAGCATGTTATGATACCGCTTGTTTGAGTAGTAAAGTTGTAGATCACTCCAAAAGCTAGGACATGGAAACCCTAGCCTCTCATAGGGGTGTTTTGTGTGTGTTTTGGTGCAAAATGTGAAGTCTTTAGGAATGTATGATGCGATCCTGGAAGAGTCTTAATCTTGAGGCGATTCCTTTCAAACTTGAGGATCATATCAGAATCAGATTTGTGTTTGATATGGGTGAATTTTCAGTAAGACCAAAAGCAGGGCCAAAAATTGTATCTTGCTTTGTTTTGACCAGCATACCCGGTATCCTGATTTGATGGGGCATTTGTTTTTAATGCTAGGTTTGTCTGAGCCAGAGAAGGAGCAGTACCTGCCTTAACCCATCACAATCCATCCAATCCCAGAAAAAAAACCCACTCAGCAAAGGCCCAGCCCATCTGATCCCCAAAAGGCCAATTCAGAAAAGATCTAGCCAACACCGAAAGGCCCATTCTAAAAAGCCCAAACCAGTCAAACCCGTCTAAACTAATCCAGTGCAGATACATCAAGTATAACCGGATCGAAATCCTTATCAATTAGCTCTCAGCTTACACCCATCCATTTCCATGATTGCCAACTTGGCAGACCCATGATGACACAAAGTCTAGAAGAAGTTGTGGCCATGATAGCGACGTTAAACCAAGGAATTGCCATGTAGGATGAGACCAATGCTGAAATACAATGCCCATCTGGGGCATCTACTACACACCCAATCATGGGCCCCCAGTCGAACTTTGATTCACCTTCGCCAGCTGAAGATTTGCACGGCCCAGATCCTCGAGAAGGGTTGGCATAAGCTCGAGTTTTCAGACCCCTGGTGTAGCTTAATGAGGGGCTTTATCCCCTTGATATTAATGATCTCAACCTGACCTCATTAAAAATTGGTAACCTTGAGAAGCAATTCAAAAAGGCAGAGGGCCTTAACTCCATTCCCGACATTGAGGATGGGTACATATCCGGCTTTTCTTGGACGTCCTGAAACCAATGGGTCTGACTAAGCCTCAGAAACTTTTTCTGTATGGAAGAACCCTGTTGGGTATAACAGCCATGGGGTGCCAAGTAAGAGGATAAAGTAAAGCAGAATTGGAAAGATTTGGTTGAGGCGTTTGTCAATTAGTACTCTTACAATACCCAAATTGAAATGACCACCCAAGAGCTTGAAGCAACCCACTAGAATCCTGAAGGACCTTTTATGGAATTTGTTGCAAGGTAGAGAACAAAGGCGGCACAAATGACAGATCGACCTTTGAAGAGGGACCAAGTGCGGATGGTGGTGCAGAACCTTGAGCCTGATATGTTACAAAAGTTAATAGTTGCTCCACTGTTCACTTTCAAAAATTTGCATGAATTAGGGGTGCAGATTGAGAGTGCATTTAACAAGGGGATTATTCCTAGAACGGGCAAACCAACAAGGAGGGTGTTTTACGGGAGTACCAATGCTAGTAGTAGCACTATTCCCAAACCCACTAAAATCAATGCTGTCACCAGTAATCCCAAAGCTGCCAACCTTTTTGCCAATGCCAACCCACAAACAGTCGACCCAACCCGAGCTCAAGGTAGAACGTTCACCCCTCTCTATATGAGCCTAACCAACGCACTAAAAGTCTTGATGGAAAAAGGGTATCTCAAACCCCTTGATCCCCAACCTCTTCCTAACCCACTCCCTGCTAGACATAACCCCACCAAATACTATGCGTATCATCAGCAGCGTGGTCATGGCACCGATTGTTGCTACCGCCTTCGTCATGAGGTTCAAAATCTCATCGACAACCAGACGATAGCTCCACCTCAAGACCCCAATGTTACCACAAACCCACTTCCCATCCATGACCAAGTATCTTCTCCCCACCTTAACCTCATCAATCCATTACTTCTTACCTTCAACCCCAGCATATACATCACCTTGACCTATTTACCCAAGCCTAAGGTGTTCATTGTTGAAAGCAATGATTTGTGCATAATGGATACACCCAATTTGGTTCGGGTACGCCAAGAGCGCCAAATGGCCAAACCCACTATTGCTCAGATGTTGGGAATGATTGAAAACCTTTAAGGAACGGTGGCAGATTTAACATTTGGGGTTTCGATCCCGTCAAAAAGCTCCCCAATCTTGGGGGGAGCTACTGTTGAAAAGGGCCAACCCGAAACTATCTCAAGTCTGGGTGATGACAGATCAACAAAAAATGGGCCTCGCTTCGATTTGGCCACCCAATCCCTTGGCCAAGCAAAAGCAAGTGGCAAGAACAAAGCCGGACAAGTATTGATCCCTATGCACAACTTCGGTGGGCTATTAAGACTTTGAAGGTCAAAGGGTTGAACAATCAACAAGTGCTCGAAGTTGTTGCAAAGACTGTGGATGACACTTTTATCACTTAGGTTAAGAGCATTTTGAATCAGGGGGCAAACAATGGAAAATGGATGATTTACCAAAAACACCCATCCTGATTCTAGTCCTAAGCCCATGAATACCAGACCAACAACCGCCAACCCATTT
Organism: Camellia granthamiana; assembly: GCA_036172215.1. Lineage (NCBI taxonomy): Eukaryota > Viridiplantae > Streptophyta > Magnoliopsida > Ericales > Theaceae > Camellia > Camellia granthamiana. The sequence continues at coordinate 155,859,968 of CM069906.1, forward strand.
GCCAATGTTTCTAAACCTAATTCTTCCTCCTCCCAAAAAACGAACCTTCGCCCAACTCCAAAATGAGCCTAACCTGTGCATTGAAGGTACTGATGGAGAAAGGGTATCTCAAACCGCTCAATCCTCAACCTCTCCTTAATCCTCTCCCACCTAAACACGACTCTACCCAATATTGCACATTCCATCAACAATACAGTCACCTTACTAACCGTTGCTTTCGTCTTCACCACGAAATTCAAGACTTGATTGACAATAAAGTCATCACCCCACTTGAAAATCCCAAAGCTGTCAATAACCCTCTCCTTGATCGCAATAGATTACCACTCCATAACATAAAACCCATACACAACTTGCCACTAACCAACCATTACCCTAGCAAACACATCATACACACCACCCATTGTGTTCATTCCTGAATCTTCTGATTCCAATCTGAGCAAAAGGAAAAAAAATCTTTGAAGAGATGGAAAGTTTACTCGATCTTGGTGAGTTCAAACTTGATGAAGTAGTGATGCCAGCATTGGTGGTTGGAATGATGAATGTCAGTCTTAGCTAGGGTAATTATCAAAAGCACTTGGGAAGGACCTTCTGAACTAGGGGCATGGGGTAAAGAAACAATTGTTTTGGTCAAGAAGATATGTGGAGACAACGTAATTATGAGATTCAATCTGTGAGACCCGATTTGAAAGTCAAAAATCAATTCTTCTGGGTGTGGATGTGTATTGCTGAATTGAAGGCAGGTCTGGACCTTCCCGCGGGCTACTTGAAGTTGTTTTTGGAGAAGGGAAACCCCCTTTTGTCTAAGAAATGCTTATTTTGTTTTGAGTTATGTCTTGCAAATAGTTATGTTGTGAGTTTTATTTTCTGTCTTTTCTTGCGTTGTTGCATCAATTCAGTATTTTCCTTTGAGTCGCTCTCGCGTACCCTCAGGTCTTCATTTTTATAAGAAAGTGGGAGTCAAGTTTCTAATCATTTTATTGTGCCTATTGTAGACAGCCCATTTTTGACGGCCCTTACAACTTGGACGTCATCACTTGCACACCCAATGATGATTGTATATGTTCGTCAAGTGCTCGAAGTCCTCAGCGGAATGCCACATCTTTGAGCCTTTCAGACCTTGCACCCATGTTGCCTTGTTTTTGGACTAAAACTTTGGATTTTCAAGCCTGCAACCTCTAGTGGCCTACAAGTGACTGCTATGGGCTGCCGACCATTGGTCATGGTTGTCGGCCATTGATGTGGCCTATCGGCCACCAGTGATGGCCTGTCGGCCACTAATGTATTTTGTAGATATTTTGTGACAGCTGTGCCAACTGTTTGCACAGATGCTTGCATCTGCTCCCACGTGTATGGTTGGATGTTTTTGAGGGAGGTTCATGTTTTTCTATATATAGAGGACCTCCCCTCTTGCTTTGAGGTTAGAAAAATTTTGCAGCAAAACTTTTCCTCTCTCTCTAATTCTCTCTCTCTCTCTCTCTCTCTCTCTCTCTCTCTTGCAAATTTCTTAACCTTTGCCTATACACACTTAACCAAACCTCTCCATCTTTGATTTGGGGTATCTTTGAGCCTTGTTTGAGCTCTTGAGGGTGTGTTTACCGTGTTTTATTGCTTGGAATTAATCTCATTTTCAAGATGTATAAAGCCTTGCGTCTTTACTTGTTGTGTTTACTCTTTTTCTTACTATTTTATGACTGTTTTTGGGCTGTAAAAACTCTGTATTTTTGGGCCAAAACTTGGGTTTTAAGGCCAACAAAGGTTGAGGGGTGGTTCACCCTTTTTTGTACCTTGTTCTCAAGGCCTTTACCCTTGTGTTTCCTACCTTTGCACTATCTTTTTTTGAGCTTTTAAAAACTTATTTTCAAAGTTATTTTAGTGGCTAAAATCATGGTTTGAAGTCTAAAATTGGAGGGTTTAGCCTCCCCTCCATGTGTCTTGCTTACTAGCGTAGCATGATCCATATTTTAGCTTATTATTCTAGCTATTTTTGTCTTAATTCTAGCATGTTTTAGGAATTATTTTGGACTATTTTAGGACTATTTTCAAGTATTTTTGCATTTGAGCTTTGTTTTGTATGCTTATAGTGTAATTGTCCTCATGAGTTTGGTGTTTTAGGCATTAGACACCATCTTATTTGAGTTGATTGCATTTATTTACGGTTTTCCATACTTGTGATCACTCTTAATCACCTTTGCAACTCCCTCCTTTCTTGGCTTTGCTTTGCTTTGAAAGTTGGTTCAAACTTGTTGCTTGTTTAAAGCATGAGATTGAGGTCTTACGCTTAATGGTTTAATCCCTTTGGGGGTTTATTACCAACGGCATGACACTTATCTCATGCCTAAAACAACTCTTGGTTTGACCTTTCTTTCCATTAGAGGACTTAAACTCACCTTTGGACTTAATTGATTAAACAATTGAAAGGTAACTAAAATGGAGTAATAAAATTGGTGATTTAAAATGGTGCAAGATAATAACTTGTTTGGGTTTAATTGGACCTTCATTGAACCCTTGAGTCTTGAGTCGTTTCATACTCATTAGTGATGAAAACGGTTCAAGATTCATTGTCAACTACTTCCCTTGATCTTTCATGATAGGGAGGTGGTTTTGAGAGTCTTATTTTGTTGCATTTATTGAACTTGCACACTCGATTCATGAGCCATCATGCAACGAAATTGCATATATTGATGGTTTGTAAATCAAACTTGCTACTCCTTTGAGCTATTCAAATGATAAGAAGGGGTGAGTTGTGCAAACAAACCCTTGAGAATACCCTGTTCTTGCTATGTTTGCTCTTTGTTCCAGTAGGAAAATCTAGTCATCAGTGGCCTGCAGGCCCTTTTTTGTGGGTGATAGGCCACCTTCAGTGGCCGACAGGCCATCTGCCAACCACCTGTGCAAAATCCTGAAGTGTACTGACAGAGTTGGCCGGGAGGTGGAATAAAGTGCAAGTGTTCTACTATGCAACAGAGGCATTCAGCAGCAGAACAGTTGCTTTTTCGGGTGGAAATCCGCACATGCATGAGCATCTCTCGCTTCCCTAATTATTTAATTTAGTTACTTTATTTCATGTTGTATTCATGTTGTAAGTTAGCTAAATTAGAATTTTGTAATTAATTAATTAGTGTAATTAATTAGTTAGTTCCAATTTGTAATATTTAGCTAAAATAGTTAATTAGTTGTGATGTTGCAATAACGAACTTGCATAGTTAGTTAATTCGTTTTGTAATAGTTAGTTAATCAGTTAGCAAGTTAGTTCATTCGGACTCTCCTTCGTGAGACTGCAATGTTATAATAATGTGTATGTCTTCCAACTCCACATCTTTCTTCCTTTTATTTACCTGCTTATGATGGTTAGTTTAGGGCATCATGTTTTGTTTAGCATTCTCCATGTTTGCATCCATTTGTATTGCATACATTGAGGCTCAGTTCATCGTTTTAACTTGCATTGTTAGTTTAATAATTCTTTGAATACATGCTTAGACCGCATGCTATCAAATTGTTTCAAATGCCATGATAAGTAGCCGAGCCTATTTAGATTGCATATCGCATGTGTTGCATTAGTCATATTGCATAGTTAGAATCATGCATTTTTCTAACTCTTTTATCATTGTTTTTGGTTTGGAGTACTGGGTGAGCCTTTACTCACTTTAGCATATTGCATGAGTGTGAGTGTTGCCCTGTCAAAGCATATTCACCATGAGGCTAAGTGCTTACGTGATAAAGTGTTTGAATGCCTGTGGATGAAGGCTAATTGCTTGAATTGGAATAATTTGAGTAATGTTTATATGCGATCACTTTTCCAAGTGGTACATATTCGAAACAATTTTCAAAACAAACATGAATCAAGTGTTCCAATTCTCGCAACTTAGTCTATACTTGTGTGTGTGCGCTTCACATAGTAATTGTAGTCTAATAAATCGGAACAAGAGCATATAATGTAAATAAGATTCACATCATGATTAGTAAAGGCCGATCTTTGATCGGGTGAGCGGGGGTGCTCAATTCATGACCTTCCCCTCTCGTACCTAAGTTCCTGAGCCGAGACAATCTTGGTGATGATGGACACGTGGGCTTTGGCATAAGTCATGGGTTTTCTAAATTTCCCAAAATAATATTTAGGTGGCGACTCTGTATCTAGCGAAGCAGTCCATTTTTGGCAATTTGATTCAAAATCAATTTTCTAAATGATTTGCGGGATTAGAACTCTTTGGTGTTTATCTATTTCACATTGCACTTGTGAGATTAGATTCAGAACCGCGGGAGTCTGATACTGTAGGGCTTATTCGTCTTTTGAAAGGCGGCGTAAAAAAATCGAGCTACAGTTTCTGGCGACTCTGCTGAGGAATTTACCGAACTTGACTTGAACTTCATGGTATGAATTTTTATCTACACTTATATGTTTCTTTGCATTGCATTTGCATTGGTGCGCCTAAGTGACCGTCTTTGCCATCTGTTATTCCTGGACGGTTTGTCGGAGGCTTGTGTAAAAGCTTGCCAAAAGGCTAACCGGTCACGGGCTCTGTCATGATGGGAACACAACCCTTGGATCTGGACTACCGCTGTACTGTTTGATCCTCATTTCACTTCTCGGTGTTAGGTGCGAGAGGTATATTAGGTAGTCTTGCTAAGGTACCCTTTTGACGATTTGGCCTTGTTGCATATCGGAAAGCCATAGAGATTGTTCCAAACTAGGACATGATGCTTACCCGAATACAGAATTGCGTGAAACCACGTTGTTTGAATAGTGAACCTTACTTCCTGACGAAACTAGGATAGGGTAACCTTACCCCCTCATAAGAGTGTTTTGGCTCTCACTTAACTGGTATGAACTTTACAGTGAAATTGTACAGGAACATGTATATCAGTTGCAAGTTTGTTATCCGTTTTAAGGGGCATAATTCATTGTTGAGTGCAGTCCTACAACATTGATTACATCTATGTTGGTAACATCATTAGCTGAGGTGCTATGCGGTTTGTGATTACTGCTTTCTTTTTTGCTTTATTTCTTTTTCCAAGGTAGTATAACACCATAGCTTCAGAAAGTTCGGATATACCCCAAGTGTTTTGGACCCGAGTCAGAAGGCTTTGCAAAGACAGAGACCTTGTTAGGGGACAGCCTGTGTTTACTTTACTCCCACCGGTTACGAGACAGAGGAGAGTTAGGTAGAGTTCATTGGTCCAATTTTTATAGCAATCACCCCTCAATTCACCTGCACCCAGCCAGGCTTAAGGACAGTCTTCTATATCTAGTCCAGTACGAGATCACTCGCCTATTCCGATGACACAGTATCCCCCAGTTAGTATGGAGGAATTGATCCATCATCTTTAGCAAATAGTTGAAACCCTACAGTAAGATGCTGCTCGTCAGGCCGAGGTCACAGTCGGTCAGGCTAAGGTAATAAATAGGCTACAACAACAACAACCACAACCGGCAACAGCTTCTGCATCCCATGTACCTCCTACGGGTATCCCAGCACCCGGAGCCACTGCCCATACCGCTAATGTCTAAGAAAATCCGGGCAATCTGACAGAGCCGATCCCAGCACAAGCCTCCAAAGCACCTGTGTATCAAATTGAGGCTCCATTTGAGATTGAGGTTGACCTGACTGTACTCAAGGTCAACAAATTAGAGAAGCTATTCAAGAGAGCACAAGGTATTAATTCCATCCCTGATATAGAAGATGGGTATACCGACTCTACAGTGACATTGCCAGATCGGTTCAAAATGTTGCACATCGATCAATTTGACGGCCTCGAAGATCCTATAGTTCATCTATGGCTATTTTCAGACATCCTGCAGCCGATGAGCCTGACTAGATTGCAAAAACTATCTCTCTTTGGTGGGACCATGTCAGGAATAACAGCCATATGGTATGCGAAGTTGGAGGATTCTATTAAGTAGAATTGGGAGGAAATGGTCGAGGCCTTAATTGCTCTGTACTCATATAACACACAAATCGAGGTCACAACTCATGATCTTGAGGCAACGTGCCAGGAGCCAAAGGAGGGCTTCTCAGAATTTGTAACGAGGTGGAGGGCTAAAGCTTCAATGATGACCACAAGGCCTTCCAAGAAAGATCAGATAAGGATGGTAGTCCACAATCTACACAGGAAGTTGTTGTAGAAAATGATTATCCTACCTTTGTTCATGTTCACCGAGCTCCATGAGATGGGGGTTCAGATTGAAGACGCCATGAAACAAGGGCTGATTACTGATGAGAAAGAGCAGGCAAAAAGGCCTTTTGTGCTCAGTTCCAATGTTACCACGAGTGGTAGCACAGCTGTGAGGCCATCAGATGTGAGTGTTGTCACCACCAAAACTGCCAACCCCTTTGCCAACACAGCTCCACAAACTTCAGCCAACCCTATCCAATCCCAGAAGACCTTTACCCAACTCTACATGACCTTATCCTAAGCCATGAAGGTGTTGGTCAAAAAAGGGCACCTCAAACCATTAGAGCTTCACCTATTACCTGATCCTCTTCCACCTAAACATAACCCAGTGAAGTACTGCTTGTTTCACTAGCAGTATGGTCAGGATACCGACCAGTGCTTCCGACTGCATCATGAGATTCAGGACCTTATTGGCAATAAGGCAATTGCACCACCCCAGAAACCAAATGTAACTACAAACCCTCTCTTGGCCTACAATCAAGTTCCTCTACCTCAAAATCTGAACCTAATCCATACACTAGCCATCCCCTACGACCCCAGCGTATATATTACCCCTTCTCACCTACCAAGACTGACAGTGTTCATTCTTGAAAGCACAAATTTGTGGATGATAGACACATCCGCCCTTCAACCAAAGCCTGTGGTGGTGACAGTTGCAGTGGAAGGGAGGCCGGGCTTAGAGGAAAGTACGAGTCCATTGTCGGAGAGTGCTGAGGACTTGCCTAAAGGGGTGTACAATCCAAGCTGCTACATTGTGCCGATTGATCAAGTCAAGCTTGCATTGGTGTTGCCAACTGCAGTGGAGGTTAATGTGGTTAGGAAAGGTGGCCCGAGCCAAGGGTTAGATGATTTGGCAAAACTCGAGGAGGATTTAAACAACCTGCAGTTCTTTGACGAATAAGATCAAAGGGATGTGCAGATTGGCTAGTTTGATTTGAATGGATCAACCGACAACTCTGGGTGGTTGAGTGATGAGCCGAATGTGGAGGAAGGAACTAAAACGAAACCGGGAGAAAAAGAAACAGGAATTGCTGTAGTAGCCGGAAGGGCCGATGAAAATGGAAAACTACTAAAGAACACCAGCGTGGAAAATTCAGCTCAGGAAGTAGGCACTGTGAGCATTGTGGACACAGAACAACAAGCTACACTGAAATAGTTTGCACGAGAGAGGGTTGAAGACAACCAGGAAGCTGTACTGGCCCAACACCCTGCGGGGAATACCTGTGGTTTGAAAGTGATCCGAACGGAGCCGGACAACTATTTGTGGGCTTCTAGAGGTGTATGATGGGATGGTGACGATCTACATCAGGCTCACACCGATGAAGATTGGGGTGAGTGCCTTCCAGACAACACGTGGTACGCGGAAAAGATAGATCACATGACAAAAAGTGGGCAGTATTTTAAACCACCGCACTTAGATCAAGTTGAGACATTTGGGAAAGATAGAGGGGTTGAGAAACACAAAGAGAAGCAGCAGGAAGAAGAGGCAGTGTTGAAGCAGCTTAAGAAAATCCAAGCCAACATCTCAATTTGGGATCTTTTTATGGCCTCTCGGGTGCATTGATAGGCAGTACTGTCAGCAATGAACAAAGCTAAATTGTCCATTGATACTACCCCTGAACAGCTTACCTTTTCTGACAAAGAACTGCCACCAGAAGGCTTCTCACCACAAACCCTTGTACATATCTGTTGAGTGTAGGGGAAAATGGGTACCGGTGGTGTTGATAGACACCTATTCAGCTATCAGTATATGTCCTTCCCACACAGCTTATGCAATCGGCCTTAGACCGACAAACTTTGTGCGCACAGCCCAAGTAATTCGGGCATATGATAATACGAGCAAAGCGGTCATGGGCATGGTGAAAATTAGAGTCCAGGTGAACCTAGCTCTGCAAGATGTCGAGTTTCATGTCCTGGATGTGTCGGCCACCTTTAACTTGTTGCTAAGGAGGCCTTGGCTGTATCATGTGAAAGTTGCCTCCTCCACTCTTCACCAAATGTTTAAGTACCCTCACAGAAAAAGAGTGGCGATTGTTTTTGGGAATTTATCCATCTATCCCCCACCAGAAGTAACTACACCAGTGTTGGAGATCATTCATGGCGAGGAGGATGTATTCCTCTCAGGGTTCACTTTAGTTGAAGATGAGGGCGTGTATGTCAGCGCCCAATCTATCTATTTTATGAACAAACTGCAGCATGTGCCAAGAATGGGGCTTGGAACAAGTGATCAGAAATGTGTCACAACATTGACAAACGTGTCGCACAACCCACATACCTTTGGTCTTGGATATGTGCCTACCAAAGAGGACTAGATCAGGAAAGGTGAAGAAATTAGAGGGAGAACAAGGGCCAAACAAGCCGGGAAATACTATGAGCTCATCTATAGGCCAATCCAGGGAATGTTGAATGGCCACTTTGTTCGAGAGGGAGAAGATTTTCCCTTTTGCAACTTTCCTGAGCCCTAGATGAATTCTGCGAAGCAGCATATCCCCGGGTTTGAAATCTTCTTTGACCTGCAGCTGTAAGATAGTGATACTGAGGAAAAAGCTGAACCAAGTACTGAAGTTGAACAGAGCATGGAAAATGACTTTGACAGTAGCAAACTTGGTGTACGGACAACAATGGCTTGTCTCCTTACAGATCCTGCGGCTGACTCAGAGAACTTGAGGGATAACCTTACCATCTCTATGATCGGGGAGAAATTGAGTGTCAACCCATCCAGTAGCATTTTGGATGCATTGGAAGCACCATCTCTTATCTGGTAGCTGGAGGAAGGCTATCTGTTTAGATCTGAGTCGAGTGATGAGCTAGAATTTGATCCCACTAAGTCTGTAGAGTCGGGATCAGATTCTGGTTCTTCTGAGTTTGAGTCTGGTATTCCCGGGGGTGATAACTCGGATGCCAAGGTCTTATCCAAGTCCTCCTTTTCTTTTGCTTTTGAGTCAGTTATAACCGAAGATCTGGATCTTATGAATGAGAACGCTGCCGATTCTGAGTATTTCTCTGTGCCGCTTATTTATTGTATTGACCAAGATTTTCAAAATTTTAATGAAAATGAAGAGGAAGGAATTCTCTAGTTTTGAAAAACTTGATTAATCGAGAGGAGGAGAGGTTTACAAAACCCTGTGATGATGAAATCATTGCTATTATTATGGGTACTAAGAAGGATTCGCGTCTGGTCTAGATCGGGTCCACGTTGTCTTCGGAGGAGAGTGAGTGCTTAGTCACTTTATTAAAAGATTTCAAAGATGTTTTTGTGTGGTCCTACGAAGACATGCCTTGAATTGATCCTGAGATTGTATAGCATCGGATCCCTCTTGACTCCGAGGCTCGGTCCATCAAGCAGAAGTTGTGTAGAATTCGTCCGGATTAGGCGTTGAAAATCAAGGAAGAGGTCACCAAGCAAATTGATGCAAGATTCTTGTTAGTATCTGAGAATCTGACTTGGTTGGCCAATATCGTCCCAGTGCTGAAAAAGGATGGTAGAATTCAGGTATGTGTGGACTTCCGGGACTTGAACAGAGCCAGTCCAAAGGATGACTTTCCTTTGCTGCATATTGATGAGCTAGTGGACTTCACTGTGGGCCATGCATTGCTATCCTTTATGGATGGGTTTTCTGGGTACAACTAGATTCTGATGGAGCCCAAGAACAGAGAGAAAACCGCATTCACTACGCCGTAGGGCACCTACTGCTATTGGGTTATGCCATTTACGCTGAAGAATGCCGGGGCTACTTATCAAAGGGCTGCAACTACCATTCTGCATGATATGCTGCACAAAGAGGTCGAGGTGTACGTGGATGACATGATTGTCAAGTCCAAAGAAATAGAGGGCCACTACACCGCCTTGGAGAAATTCTTTTAACGGATATAGATTGAGGTTGAAGCCGCAGAAATGCACTTTTGGTGTAACAGCTGGGAAAATGCTGTGCTTTTTGATCACACAAAGGGGCATCGAAGTAGATCCTTTCAAAATCAAGGCCATCCTAGAAATGCCACCACCAAGAGCTAAAAAGGAGGTGCGAGGCTTTCTGGGGAAAGTGCAATTCATCAGACGGTTTATTTCTAAATTAACCTTGACTTGTGAATCACTTCTTGGTCTCCTGAAGAAAAGGAAGAAATTCCGATGAGATGATCAATGTGAATTCGCCTTTGAGTAGGTTAAGCAGTACCTCTAGAATCCTCCTGTGTTGTCACCGCCAGAGCCGGGGAAGCCTTTGATTTTGTACTTGTCAGTGATAGACACGACTATGGGATGCATGCTTGCTCAGGAATCTAAAGATAGGGTAGAGAAAGCCATGTACTACTTGAGCAAGAAAATGCTGGATTATGAGACCCGTTATACTCCATTGGAGAAAGCTTGCCTAGCCTTGGTATAGGCTACCAGGAAGTTAAGGCACTATTTGTTAGCTCACTTTGTAATCCTGGTTTTGAGATTAGATCCCATGAAATATCTCTTTGAGAAACCAGCGCTTACGGGTAGGCTAGCTCGTTGGTTGCTTTTCCTCTCTAAATTTGATCTCAAATATGTCACCCATAAGTTGGTCAAAGGAAGATCTGTAGTGGAGTTCTTGGCAGATCACCCAGTAGAAGGGGATAAGGCGATAGAATACTTATTCCTAGATGAAGCCATTCTGCAAGTTCAGGAGGAGACTTGGACGATGTACTTTGACGGAGCGTCTAATCAGTACGGTTATGGGATAGGTGTATTGCTGATAGCACCCGACGACTCCCATATATCTTTAGCCTTCAAACTCTGGTTCAAGGTGTCCAATAATGAAACAGAATATGAAGCGTGTATTGCTGGTTTAAAAGCCACCCTAGAACTAGGAGCAAAAAGGTTGGATGTTATCGGGGACTCGAACTTAGTTGTTTCTCAAGCAAATGGAGACTGGAAAATCAAAGAAGAAAAGATAAAGGTTTATCACCAGACCTGGATGTTCTAATTCCTAGGTTTGAAAAGCTGACTTTCACGCATCTACTGAGGGAGAACAACAGGTTCGCTGATGCTTTAGCAACTCTATCTTCCATGGTATGTGTCCGATTATTATCGAAGAGAAATACATGCCGGCTTATGAAACTATCGCCGCAATATATGAAGCGCAAGGCAAAAACCCTTGGTACTACAATATTTGGAACTTCTTGGAAAGGGAGATTTATCCACCAGGGGAAAATGCCAAGGACAAAAGGGAAATATGGCGAATGGCTATCCAATTTATCATTTGCGGAGGTGAACTGTATAAAAATGGTCATCTGGGAATGCACAAGTTGTGTGTCGAAGAAGAGGAACGAAAGCGCCTAATGGAGGCCATCCACGGCGAGGAATGCGGGGCGCATATGAATAGTGTAATGTTAGCCCAGAAGATTCTTAGGCAAGGTTACTACTGGTCCACTATAGAGGAGGATTGTATTGGTTTTGTTCGGCGATGCCACAAATGCAAAATTCATGCCAATCGCATGTACATTCCACCGTCAAAGTTGTACAACATGGCTTCGCCATGGCCTTTCTCAGTCTAGAGAATCGACGTCATCGGAGCAGTTACACCAAAAGGGTCGAATGGGCATGAATATATTTTGGTAGCAATTGATTAATTTACAAAGTGGGTGGAGGCTTAATCCTATGCCGTGTTGAAAGCATCGCATGTGGCCAAGTTCGTCAGGAACAACATCATTTGCTGGTATGGAGTGCCCAATTAGATCATATCAAATAATGGCTCCCACTTCAAGAAAGAGGTGATAGACTTGTTGGACAAATACAATGTGGCTTTTCATAATTCATCTACATATCGGCCGCAAACCAATGGAGCTGTCGAAGCCATCAACAAGAACATCAAGAACATCTTGCAGAAGATGGTTGAGACCTACAGGGACTAGCCAGATAAATTGCCATTCGCACTCTAGGGTTATAGAACTTCAATCCGAACGTCCACAGTGGCAACTCCTTATTCTCTCGTCTACGGGATGGAAGCTATTCTGCCAATTGAAATTGAAGTCCCGTCACTGCGAGTTATGGCTGAGGGTCAAATAGTAGAGGTGGATTGGCAACATAGCAGATTTAAGGAGTTGATGTGTTTGATGAGAGAAGGCTAAAAACATTGTACCATGTTTAGGGTTACCAATGCAGAATTGCTAAGGCCTTTAACAAGAAAGTTAAGTCCCGAAATCTCAAAGAGGGAGATATGGTGCTGAAAGACAACCGAGCCCCCATTCATGACCCTAGGGGCAAGTTCAGACCTAATTAGATTGGTCTTTACCTCATCAAAGCTATCTGGTTGGGTGGAGCTGTTATTCTCATGGACTTAGATGGTCTAGAATTTTCACAACTTATCAACACGGACAAGTTGAAGAAATACTATGCTTGAGAGGCTCGCTAGGATGAAAACCCGAAAGGGTAACCTAGGAAAAAGTTAGAGCATGAAAAATTAAACAGTTAGAGCATGAAAAATTAGAAATAAAGAAAAATTGAGCACGCAAGGTTGAAAACCCAAAAGGGTGACTTTGGCAAAAGTTAGAGCGCAAAAGGAGAGAGTTAATACTGGAGTGAACCTGACCCGAACTACGTAAGGCCTGATTCCCATCTTTGGGATATGTAGGCAACTTCATCCTGAAGTTCGGTTGTAATCACCTCCAACTCAACTGTCCTGTCAATGTGTCTGATCAGGTCATTTTTGTCTGTCCATTATTTGAGAGTTCGGTTGTGATCTTTGTTCTAGGAAGAAGTGCTGGTTACAATGCAGAGCAATGTATTCAATCAAGGGTCAGTTATGATCTTTTGATTCGGGGTTGTACACCTTGAGGATTGATTCTGTGCGTGTCAAGTGGTGATCCTTTTCGAAAATGGTTTTGGAAAGTTTTAATAAAAGTTGATTTTGTTCAAAATTTTACCCTTTACAACTTAGACCATTTTTGGACCAAAAAGAAAATTTTCAATGCTCACAACTTTAATTTCACTGATTTCAATATAAAGTTCTCCAACTCTCTGATACAAATCAAAGTTACTTTTATTACGTCATAAAACTTGAAAAGAAAGGTCAAAGCAATAAACTAGGGGCATAGGTGAATCAGGTGCTCCTGCATCCTTTGCTTGTGCTTGTGGAAGCTTCTGAAGCTAAAGTGGGCCCGACTTGTGCCTCGTCCTTGAGCCAAGCTAAGCACTCACTAGAAAGGGCATAACTGAAACTAGGGGCAGGGGCCAGAAGTTCCCTCATCCTCCAAGCAGTGAGGTACCTAGCCAGGTGTGAACCACGAATTGGAAATGAAACCGGGTACTCTACCCCCTCATCTGGGAAAGTAGAACACGCAGTGCGTGAGGCCAATCAACTGTATGCCAGGCTGCTGAGCCATGCTGTAGCTCATCTCGGTCAGATTAAGCCAGGGGTAGCACCAAACTATGTCAGTCGTAGACCTACTGCACATCCAGTCGCACCACCATCCCTCGTTGGGGAAATCTACTAGCCGGTGGCGGAAGAAATAGCCTTGAGTTGAGTACTTATGGCAAGAGTCTACTACCTTCAGCTTATCCATAAGCCAGACCTGGGAAGGGATGAAAAAAAAAAAGAAAAAAGAAAAAAAGGGGGAAGAGAGATTAAAGAATAGATTGATGTATGTTGAGAGAAGAGTAAGGAAAGGGCTTTGAGAGAAAAATAGAGCATGAGTGCCGAGTGATGTGAGAAACACATATGAGAAAGGATGTGAAACAATACCTGAAGAAGTAGTGGACTCCCCGTGAATCTGGTAGTCTCTCGTCGATGAAAGGCATCTAAGCCCATCAAGGTCTCGGCCAGCGCAAAACCAATGCAACTCTTGCCTTCTTTCAGGCCTTGGGCCACTTCGATCATCCGAATGTTGGATCTGCCAAAACTAGGGGCAAGAAGGAGATGTGCAAGCATACATAAGCAGAGGGCATGTTGCCGAAAACCTCGCCAGAGAAGGTTGCCTCTATCACCGATGTCGGAGAATCGATGAATCAAGCTGGGTATATCCAGTTCTCCGTTATGGGCCAGAGATCGAGCCTCGTGCAGAGTGAGCCCACACATCCATCCCAAAGCTTGGGCGTGGCCAAAACGGGGCTGAGGCATGATTTCTTCATCGCACCAGGATTCCATTAATGCCTGAAATTTTTTAATTGTCGGGCATATTTCTTGTCCCCTAAAGTGAAAGACATGTGTAATTGGGTCTTAGCATCCGGCTGCAACATGGAGGAAAGGAAAACAAAGTGGAGTATGGCTCACTGAGAAAAAGTGCATTTATGCTGAAACCCCAGAAATTTATCTTTTCCGTATCGTCTAAAGTCACTATCCAATCCGTGAGTCTTTCGGTAAGAAATGGCTCCATTTGTGGAAGAAATTGCAGCTGAAATGAAGTTCTAGAGGAGAAATCACGGAGCTGAACCTTTTGTAGAAGATAAGGCTGTGAGTGGAAGCCAGCTGTCAACAATCTAGAGGTTACTTACACTGTTGGCAGGCAGGCTACTTTGGTGGCCGGTAGGCCACAATCTCTATCTCTGGCCGGCAGTCTCTCTTTCTGGTCTGCCGTCCATCTGTGTGTCGGGCAGTGTTGGTAGCATGTGTTTTGTCTTGATCTTTGAGTGTTTTAAGGTCTTGTTTTGAGTCTTTTTGGTTTTACCAAGTTTGTTTATTTGATTTTGAGTTGTTTTTGTTTTGTTTATTGAGTAGTATGCTGTATTTTGTATTTTGGTTATTGGTCGACTCATTACCCATTTAAGAACATTGTTTTAATCAAGCGCTTTCTTAGCCAATTCAATTTCATGTCCATTTCATGCAAATATGGTGCTCATGATACAGAAATAACAACACTTTTCATAAAAGCTGCGAGGTTTTATTCTGATCATGGTTTTTACAAAAGAGGAGTACAAGTTTTAAAAGCAAATAAAACCTAGCTGAAGCTATACATGTGCTAATGTTACCAAACAAAAAGAAACTAAGCAAAAAGTATAAAAAAATCAGCACCAGTCACCTCAGGCTCAAGATGCCCTCTTCGTCCTCTTCCTCGGAGGGGAGGACTCGAGAGAACTGTCTCCATCGACATTACTACCAGAATCAGACTCTAAACCAGAGCCGGTACCATCTCCACTCTCTGCCTTAGAATCTGCCTCGGCATCACCTCCGCTCTCGGACCCTGAGCCAGTGTCCTCGTCTCCACTTTCGGACGACTTAGAATACTGACTCACTGCCTCCTCAGAGTCATTGGTCTCAGCTTCACCATCGCTCAAAATGGGCTCTGAAGAACTACTTTGGCCACGGGTGCCCTTATCTCTACGTCGACCACGACTCATATCCCGGCTGCGTGCTAGGGCCTGTTTCTCTCCTCTCTCTGCTGTTGGAGGAGGTGTTGGTGATGCTGGTGCTAGTGTTGGTGCTGGTGCTGGTGCTGCCGCTGGTGCCAACGGTGCAGATGGAATCTGAAAAAGACAGTTGTCAACATATCAGCTACAGTGTGTGTATCAGATGCAGGCATAGTATGCAGAATAAGTGGTTTGCAAAAATCAGATACAGTTTGAGTATAATGTGCCAATGCGATGTATCAGTGGAAATATGATAGCATGAAGTGCAAACTGAAGGAAATTACCTGGATACCATGGAGACCAAGTAGCGTCTCCCTCATCTGCACCATGTCCATCAAGGAAGCCACCAGCTTGAGAACGCTCCCTGTATACTCCATAGATACTTGCAACTATATTTGGGTGATTAATGTCTGTAATAAACATATCTCAAATGGAAATGTAGGGTGCAAATGGTAAAGTGTGGTCCATACCTGGGACGAGCCTTGAACTCCGACAAGCTCGTGTCCAACCTTTGCCGACTCAATCGGAATCTGATAAGCAGTCCCAATAGGCCCCCAGCATGTGAGCATCATGGAAAGCTCTGGTCAATGAATAGTCTGCTCAACAAGGGGAACCCCTCTAGCATGGGCCCTAGTCGCCCAAGTCGTCTCGCCTGTTGCAGGGGCCCTTGCCCCCTCACCTGTATGAGCGCCCGTCAGAGGAGGCATAAGGCGGGTCTGAATAAATGTAGTGTAGTCACCCTGTCGTAGGAGCCCCTGCTTTCTTTCTTGCGTGAGCGCCCATCACAGGAGACATAAGGTGGGTCTGAATAAATGTAGTGTAGTCACCCTCGTCTCTGAAGAAATCAAGCCTGGCAAATTAGGCCCTCAAGCAGAATCCGAAAGTGTGAATTAGTCCCTCAAGTAGAAGAAATCAAGCAGAATCCGAAAGCGTGATGTACCCCAGGCTCCCACGTACTGGTCTTTCACCCCAGCCAGCATCATGGCCCAAGGCTGTCACGCGATCTACAAACAGAGAACGTACAGATTATTAGTTGCCGTCAATTGTCAAAGTGTGAATTAGTGTAGTTGCAAAGAAAAAATGACTGTGTTTCGGGTTACCTCGTGGGCGGCACAGTATCAAAGTAGTGACGGAAGAAGGCAAAGGTCTCGCGACTCCAGCACTGACACCGACCATCATACCGTCTCGAGTAGGGAACCACAAGAGGGAGCTCATCCATAAGGCTCTGCAGTGAGGGCTGGAAAATATGCATAAACCCATAGCTACAAGGAAAGTGCAGTGATGTGTGATCAACAGAGCACGAACAGATATAGAGTGCAAAGCAAAAAGCACAAGGTATGAATAGATATAGAAATTACAAAGTAGAAAGCACGGGTGTTGAACAGATATAAAGCAGAAAATGTGAAATAGAAAGTGTAAAGTGCAAAGAGGGAATTGAAATGCATACCTCTCAAGCTTGCCAGTAGCCTCTGATCCGCTCTCTCCTCAGGCAGGACGTGGAGCTCATATAGCCGTAAATGGTGGCGAGGCCAGCTCCGCCCCAGTCATAGAAGCATACCTGGTGAAGGGTTACCAGGGCACTCAACAAATATAAACCCACAATGTTCCACCTATTCGAAAACAGGGTGGTACTGAGGACAACATCAGGAAGCCCTGGGCATACTACTCCATCTTCTCTAGCATCTCAGGCTCGCTCCTGCGAAACTACTCATCGAACCAGCTGTATCTTACCATGGTTGGCTGGTACAGAGGTGGACGTCCTCCCAACAGGTCAATCTAAGCAACCTCCCACTTCCTTATGTTTGTGTCAAAAGGGATCGGATCGCCCCTTACTCCTAAGCTTGTGACCATGGAAAAGTCATAGGGAGTCATCGTCATCTCCACGACAATAGAGAAGTGGAAGGAGTTGGTGGTGTCCCACTACCTCTCCACTAGCGCCGTTAGAAGGGGGCGGCTCGCTATGACCTGTGTCAGCTCAGAGCAGAAGAGGCCGAAGCCAGTCTCATCGATAATGTCACGGACCTCGGTAGGGAGCTCGTCGTACTAATCCCTCGTCGTCGTCGCTCCATACCCCCTATAGGCACGAGAGTCTCCTTGTGTAAAAGAACATTTGCAATCAGATGAAAGTGTAATCAGACGAAAGGCAATGCAAGAAATGCAGTTAAAGGAAAGGCAAGAATGCATGAAAACATAGTTCATACCTCACTAGCGCTGGATGAAAGGTGAGAGGCCGGCTCCCTCAACAGGAGGTCCTCTGGTACACCGCAAGCAAAGTCGCTGAAGCGCCTAATACCTTCAGGCGGCAATATGTGTGTGCGGGGATGATATCTTGTTGGATCAAAGGGCAGCACTCTTAATGGCAGCGGCTCTGGCTCGAGCTCTGGCGCAAACTCCGCCTCCAGGTCAGCTGTAATATCCTTCGCCTCTAGCTCTTCTGTCTTGACAACGGGTGAAAACACGGGTGGAACCTCTGGAGGAGCCCCGTCGTGAGGAATATCGTCTTCTATCTAGAAAATGGGTGAAAAGTGAGGAAAAATGGAGAAAAAAAGGGTAAACTTGGAAAAAAGTCAACCCTAGGAGAGAGTAAATGGGAAGAAAAAGTCAAAGCCCGGGAAAGTTCTCGAAACTTGAGGGGGACAAGCCTAAAGTGGTGAAAATTCAAGAAAAAGCAACGAAATCAAATCAAATTGGTTCAAAATGTAGAGAACTAAAAGGGTTTTACGAATAAAGTTTGCGTGGGGTGTTGGAAAATGCGTATAAAGCACGGCTCTAGAGAGAGAAAGTAGCTAGAGAGAGAGAGGGAGAGGATTTTTGGCCTTGTGGGTGTGAGGAAATGAAGGCCTTGTGACCTATACTTAAAGACCCGAAGTAAAAAGTCAATTTTGCCCGGAATCTGCCATCGGTGGCTGGCAGGCCATCATCCATGGCCACTGGCCACATCTGTGGATGGTAATACTAAATGGAGGCTGGCAGGTGGCCTGCAGCTTCTCCTGGTGGCCGGTGGCCCTCCTTTGTGTCTTGATGCTATTTTATGTCTTTGCTTCCCAAGAAGTATGTGGAAAGTTCACTGTTGGGTCCAGATTGTTTCTAGGGGAGCTCAAAGTTGTGTATTGGCACACGTGTCCCATTTGCTACTATGAACGAGGTGTATCCTTTTGAATATGTTGCAATTCCTCCGAGAGGCAAATCAGAGGTCGCCATCGAATATCATTTATTCGTTTTGTCAAATTACACCTTTATTCTCTTCCTTTGCATAGAATGTGCATTTCACATATATGTATGTTGCACGCCTGTCTTACATCATTTATGATTTGTGCATAGAACATGCTGTCAATTTTGCGTAGAATATGCTCTTATTTCTTGTATAGAATATGCTTTTGTTTCTTGCATAGAAAATGCCGTCAATTAAACATCATACGTCAGTTGACCATCTTGCATGGAACATGCGTTCTCACTGTTTCAATTTATAAATACATTCACTTTCTGCATCTATCACACTTGTTCACTTTGTGCAACTATTGCACTTGCTTCACTTTGTGCATCTATCGCACACGTTCACTTTGTGCATCTATCACACTCGTTCGCTTTGTGCATCTATCGCACTTGTTCACTTTGTGCATCTATTGCATTTGTTCATTTTGCGTACTATTACATACATTTAGGACACATTTCACACGCAAGCCTGAGCAGTTTCTCTTGTATCTTAGGACACATGAAGCGCGGCCCTGGGCGTGTTTTATCTTGGGACGCCGAGAAGTGCAAGTGTAGACACCCCATTTTTGACCGTCCTCAAGACTTGGACGTCATCGTTTGAAACACTCGATGATCATCCATGCTCGTGTTCGTTTTGAGTTCCCGGAGGTCTTGGGCACGCCCCTTGTCTCAAGATTTCTCAACTTATCTGCTTTGTGCTTGGTTGTGGACCAAGCACTTGTGTTTCAGCTTCTAAGGGAAGAGGGCGGCTTGTTGGCCATCCCCTAAACACATTGGCTAAGGCATGATGTCATTGGCCCGATTTTCTTGCCATCGGTCAAAAGTGTTGGCCGATCGGCACTTTTTTTGGTCGGTCGGCCCTTATGTTGGTCGATCGGCCATATTTTCTAGCCGAACCCTGTTCATCTGCTTTTTACAGATATTTTATGCCAGCTGTCACAGCTAGCATGCACAATTCACCCCCCCCTCCATACACGTGTATGGAGGGATTTGCCCCCTTGCTTAGCGTCTCCAAGAAGCTTTGGAATTGGAATTCTATAAGAAGGGAGCCCCTCCTCCCTTCTCAGAGGTTCAGAAATTTGGTTCTTGAGAGATAGATATTATTTGCATCTATATCTCCTTGTTTGTTCCTATTTTGTGCCTTAAAGTGTATTTTGTTCATAGTTTTGCACTAGAGTACCTAGTAGAACACCATCATTTGGTTACTGAGGCACTAGGGAGTTGGCTTTAGAGTTCTTGGAGTGGGTTTAAGCTTGGAAAAGTTGCTGGAGTGGTGTTCTTGAAGGTGTTCTTCAAGGGTGAGCAAACTACCTTTTAATACCCCATTCTTGCTTAAGCTTTTAGCACCTATTTGCTTATTGTTTTAAGCTTAACTCTAAACTACAATAAGTTCGAATTTTGTATGCTTGTGATGATTGGTTAAGTTCATTTTTGTGTTGGGGGTTGTTTACCCCCTCTTAGGCCTTGTTAGGCCTTGTTTTAGGCCATCCCTTTTGGCCCTTGTTCTTGGCTTTGCATGACCTTTCGACCACTGAAATCCAGAGGATTTTCAGTGGCGGAAAGGTGGTTTTGGAGTCCTAAGTGGGAGAGGGTCATCCCCTCTCCTTGTTGTCTTGTATGCTAGTATAAATGGCTTATATTGGTAGCATGTTTGCTTGGCTTGTTTTGCTTATTTCAGTATGTATTAGGCTTTGTTTTTCCATGATATAACACTATTTTTGCTTGGTTTTGTCACTCCATGCATGCCTAATACACTTGTAGTGTAAATCACACAAACTAGTCTTATATGCTTCATGTTTGAGCATGTCTTTCTAGCTTATGTTGACTCCATTTCAGTGGGTTTTGGGTGTTGTTTTAGCATGCCATAACTCTGTTTTGACTTGGTTTAATGGCCTCTTGCATGTATCATGTACTTGCCTTGCAATCCTCTTATTTGCCTTAACATGTTTTGTGCTTTGAGCCATGTTTTTAGCATGATTTTGGCTTGACCCAAAGGAGCTTTTAACCATGTTATAGGATGCTTAAGCTTTGTTTGGTGTTGTTTTAATCATATATGCCATGCTTTGTATAGTTGTGGGAGCCAAATAAGTGAGAATCAGAAGCGTACTCTAGAAGAAATTACTAGGATCTATTCGGCATGACAAGGGTGCGAAATAAAATAGATTGATAGGCCGAATAGTCGTTCAACTATAGAGCCGAGTAAAGAAGAGGATAATGAGTGGAAAGAGGGCCTGGCCTCGAGGCCTAGGGAATGAATATAAAAAGAAGAGACATCAGCTAGAAGGAGGTATGTGAGAATTGTGGTGTTTAACTTAGAATACAAGCAACCTTGAGTGTTGAGACTGACTTGTCCGTCGGAGTGCTAATTCCGGCACCCCTGACCGGAGTGTTTATTTCTTTTCAGGTGACTATCAGTGGGTCACGAGCGTCCTCAAGGATCAGAAGAGTATTTCTTGAACCACTTCTCCACAATAGCCATAAGGCATTCTAGCTTGTTAGCCTTAAGTGACCAAGTCACTAGCATGTATTACTTGGCTTATTTCAATGATTTGGCATCATTCCATATGTGTTTTCAGTCCATGTTTCATGCTCATACACTTGCACCTATCACTCCTTTTAATGCTTTAAAGAGTTGATGTTTTATGTCTCATGAATGGACCATTGTGTATGCCTCCATGTTTAGGCCTTTGGGATGCTATCTAAGTGGGTTTTTGGTCTTGTTTTACCATGCCATAACTCTGTTTTTCATTGGTTAAGGCATGACATATTTTGGTTTTGATAGGTGTAGTGTAACACCCCTTTTGTAGCCTTGCATGACTCATGCTTTTGGTGTTCTGTTCTAGCTTGTGTTGGCTAGTTTCAAGCTTATTTTTGGTCTTGTATTGACCAGCCTTGGGACTATTTTGATAGCCCTTGGCCCTTTCGGGCTTGCCTTGTATAGCCATGGTTTGAGTCCTTTGGCTAACCTTAAGTTGTAAGCCTTCTTGCATGATTTGCTTGCTTTGCTTGATTGGTTTGGCACCTTTCCATGCATGATTTCAGAGTTTACCATGTTTGTCACATGCCCATATTTGTCCCCTTTTAAGTGCTCTTGAAAGTTTCCCTCCTATGCCTAGGTGTTGGGACCATTTACATGTGCATGTTTGCTTTGCATTTTCATGCTTCCAATTCATAAGCTTGGCCACTGATTTGGGCATGTTTAAGAGCTGTCCACTTTAGTTTAAGTCCATCTTTGCATGTTGTTGCATGCTTGTCTTGCATGTTGTTGCATGCTTGTCTTGTATGTTGTTGCATGCTTGCTTTATTTTGCATGTTGTTGCATGCCATGCATCTTTACATGCTTAGGTTGTATGCCTATTGCATATTAGTTGCATTGCATGATATTGTTGCATGTTGTTGAATGCTTGAGTTGTTTGCATGTTTGCTTGCATGCTTAGGTTGCATCACATTGTGTGTGCATCCCTTGCCTCTTGATCAAGCATGATAGGGGTTGGGACCCCTTATGTGTTTTGTGCATTTCATTTGACATTGAATTGCACACTTAGCTCCTTTGGCCATCATGCATTGGAATGCGTGATTGGTGGCCCGAGGGCGAGAACTACACTTCTTTGAGTCTTAAACATGATAAGAGGTGTAGTTGCAAACATTGTCTTGTAAATGTATTGCCATGCTCTGTTTGTCCTTTGCTGCAGCAAAATGAGCAGTCTGCAGGAATAGATAGCCGATCAGCCATCTTCAGTGCCTGTCGGCTACAAGTGTTTTGTCAATTTATTCATACTTAATCAATGACCTGTTTATCTTAGCCGATGACCATGATTTTTGGCCAATGGCCTCCCACAGTGCCCATGTGGTGAATCAGAAGTGTGTTGGGAATTTTCACACTTTGCAGAGGTATAGAGCAGTGCAAACAGAGGCAACACGAGGCATGGCAACGGATTTCCGAGCGAAGCCGACCGAGCATGCATTTGTTCCTCTTCCCGAGGCTGTTTTACTGTTTTCATAGCTTAATTAATTTGTTTAATTAGTTAAGAGTTGTGTAATAATTAATTAGCTTATAAGTTAGTTAATTAGATGGATTGTATTATTCTTTCGGTCCCTCCCTCATAATTAATTAGCATGCAAGTTAGTTAATTAGATGGATTGTATTATTCTTTCGGTCCCTCCCTCGAGAGAGCCAATTGGTGTAATAAGCGTGCGTGTGTGTGATGCATGTCTTCCAACCCCACTTCTTTCTCCTTTTTACTTAACCGCTTATGGTGGTTAGTTTTAGGGCATATTTCATTTAGCATACCTTATGCTCGCATGCGTGCATCCATTCACCTGTATTGCATGCACCGGGCTCGGTGCATCATACTAACTGCATTGTATTTCAATTCCAATTTGAATACATGTATCAAATCGTTGCATCTCATATGTCATCTTAGAATAGCCGAGCCTATTTCTAGTTGCATCTTTGCATGTGTTGCATTAGCCATCTCAACATGAACTAGGATCACGCATGATTTCTAACTAGTTCTTTGTTTTGGCTCGGAGTACACTGTGAGTGTTTATGCTTTAGCATACCGCATAAATGTGATTGTTGCCATGATAGCATGCTTGCCATGAGGCTAATTGCTTATTTGATATAACTGCCTGAATGCCTGTGGGTGAAGGTTGGATTACTTGAATTCGAATAATTCATTAAAATCCCTGTTTTAGCCTACTTACGAGTAGCAAACTTCAAACCATTTTTCAAACAAACGAATATGTAATGCTTTGTTCCAAATTAGGCGATCTAGTCTATACTTGTTTGTTGTGCGCATCACGTAATAAGATTTGCTAATTAACCGGAATAAGAACGCATGTGTTTTCAAAAACAAGATATCATGCTTAGTATAGGCCGATCTTTGATCGGGCAAGCGGGGGTGCTCATTGCATGACCTTCCCCTCTCGTACCCAAGTTCCCGAGCCGAGGCAACTTTGGTGATGATGGACACGTGGCCTTAGGCACGAGTCAGGGTTTCCTAAATTCCCCAAAACAAAATATTTAGGTGGCGACTCTGTATCTGGCAAAGCAGTCCATGTTTGGCACTTCTTTCTTAAAAATCAGTTTTCCAAAATGATTTGTCGGATTTGGACTCTTTGGTGATTTGTTGATATTGCATTGCACTTTGCGAGATCAGATTCAGAACCGTGACATTTGAGTCCGAACTGTAGTATGCTAGAGAACAAAACGAGATTTCGCCCCTTCGCAAAAGCGCGGAGCTTCAGGACGTCCTCGGGGCGTATCTACAGTTTTTAGCGATTCCGCTGGGGAGTTTAAAGAACTTGACTCGAACTCATGATATCTTGTTTTGACTACACTTATGTGTTTCTTTGCATTGCATTTGCATTGGTGCGCCTAGGACACCGTGTTTGTCGTATGCTATTCCTGAACGGTTTGCTGGAGGCTCGTTTTGAGAAGCGTGCCATAAGGCTGACCGGTTGCGGGCTCTGCCACGACGGGAACACAAACCCCGATTTTACCGGGGCACTCTTTTTGACCATTCGACCTACTGCATATCAGAATCCATAGTGACTATTCCAAACTAGGGCAGGTTGCTTACCCTATTATAGGTTGTTTGAAACCGCTGTGTGTGTAGTGAAACCCTAGCTCCTGACAAGATAGGACGGGTAAACCCTACCCCAACATAGGGGTGTTTTGTCTCTCACTTGCTTGCTATGTGCTTTTAGAGTGTGCCTCTACAGGAATGCATATATCAGTTTGCAAGTCTAGATATCAGGCCTGCGGGCATCGGCATTTTGAGAATTGGTTATATCTGTGGGTATCAGATTTAGATTTAGGGCAGTGATTTGGGAATAGTGATCAGTAGTTGAGAACAGTTCATTCAGCTCGTGGTTGCCAACTATGTGTTTATTTAAGCTGTTATGCTGTCTGTTTTTCTGTTCATTATTTCCTTATTTTGCTTTATTTATCTTTTTGTAAGGTAGTTTAGCACAATTGCATCCGACCAGGTGGATATCCCCCGAGCACTCTGGGTCAGAGGTCGTAGACTTAATCGATCTAGGGATCTGATAGACGGACAAGCAGTGTTCCTTTCTTTACCCCCGGTTACCTGACGGAGGTCAAAAAGGCACAGTGTATCAGTACCACGGTCGCCAAATCAGTGGTCTACCCCACCAGTGAGCAGTCAGGCTGAAGTCTCAGTTTCTATTGTAGGGACATATATACTGGCAGTTCGGTTAGATCAGCACAATATGGCAGGCTTAGAAGAGATGATGCGTCAGCTCCAGGAGAGTATGAAAACCATGCAGCAGGACGCTGCCCGTCAAACAGAATTTGCCAAACAACAGGCCGAGGTCATGACCCAATAGGCAGAGTTAGTTGCTAGGCTACAGCAGCAAACTGGAGTATTTGCTTCACACCAGGTTCCTTCCCCACCAAGAGTTCCCATACTCAGGGAGACAGCTAATGTCCAGGATGATACGGACATTCCAACCGGGCCGGCTCCGCCCCCGATCCTACCCCAGCTATCCAAAGCACAGACCAACCTACCCGATTCTCCCTTTGGGTTCAAGGTGGACCCCACAGCATTAAAAGTGAGCAAGCTTGAAAAGTTGTTCAAAAAGTCTCAGGGTGTAAAGTCCATTCCAGTATTGAGGATGGGTGTACCGACTTGGCCGTAACTCTGCCGGACCGGTTTAAAATGCCGCACGTAGATCGTTTCAATGGGTCTGGAGATCCTATGGTGCATTTGTAGTTGTTCTCAGACATACTAAGGCCGATGGGCCTCTCTAGATTGCAGAAGCTTTCCTTGTTTGGCCGGACCCTGTCGGGTGTAGCGGCTATTTGGTATGCAAAACTGGAAGATTCCGTTAAAAGAAGTTGGGAGGAGATGGCTGAGGCCTTCATAGCTCAATACTCCTATAATACACACATTGAGGTCACAACTCGTGATCTTGAGACAACCAGGCAAGAGCTGAATGAGAGTTTCTCTGATTTTGTGACCCGGTGGAGGGCCAAGGCCTCGATGATGACCGTCAGACCTGTTGACAAAGATTAGATTTGGATGGTTGTGCGCAACCTCCAGCCCAAGCTCATGCAGAAGATGATCGTTCTCCCCCTCCCCAACTTTGCAGATCTACATGAGATAGGGGTGCAGATCGAGGACACGATGAAACAAGGCCTCATTGATTATGAGAGAGAGCAGCCCAAGAGGGCATTTAACCATAGTACGAATGCAAGCGCAAGCAGTGCTACAGCTGGCAGAGCTTCAGATGTGAGTATGGTCACCACCAGCACCACCCCAAGAACCCTTGCAGCTACACCATGCACCAGTGCGTCCGGAAGTAGCTCACAAACAACCAAGTATTCACCTTGAGGCCAAAGAACCTTCACCCCACTATACATGCCCCTGTCCAAAGCTTTGGGGGTTTTGATCAGGAAAGGGCACTTGAAGCCCCTAGAGCCGCGACCACTACCAGATAAACTCTCTGCTTCCCATAACCCAACTAAATACTACGCCTTTCACCAGCAGCATGGTCATGACACTGACCAGCGTTTTAGGTTGCGTTATGAGATTCAAGATCTCATTGACAACAGGGTAATTGTGCCTCCGGAAAAACCAAATGTCACAACCCATCCTCTTCCACCACATAACCAAGTTCACCTCCCAAACGCATTAATCTAATCTAAACTGGGGTTGTGTCATACGACCCTAGCATATATATATCACCTCTTCTCACCTACCCAAGCCAGAGGTGTTCATTCCTGACAGCACTAACTTGTGCATGTTGGACATCTCCCGATCCCAACCTGAAACTGTGGTGGTGACTATCGAAGATAGAACTGGGTCGACTATTGGGGTAGATGAAAGTAATTGCACAGAGCCTGAGGGGTCTGAGAGGGTTATGAATGACCCGAGTGGTTACATTACATCAGCAGGCCAAGCTAGGCCGAATGTGGAATTGCTAGTGGGGGCAGAGATTTGTGTAGTATGAGAGGATGGACCTAATCAGGGGCTAGATGACCTAGTGGATCTGGAAGAAGACCTTGCAAACCTACAGTTCCTTGATGAGCCGGATTCAGGGGACGTGGCAGTCAATTGGTTTGTTGGGTTAGCAGAGTCTACTGGGTGGCTTGACGACCAGTCTGATGTTGTGGAACAATCTCAGCTAGAACAGGGTCCGTCAGGGACGGGGAGATCAACAGTGGCCGGAAGTGCTGGAAATCAAGAGCTACCGTCGGAGAGCATCGGTGATAAGAATTTTGCTCGGGATCAGAGTATTTTGAGTACAGAGGATATTGAACAACAAGCCGCACCGACACAGTTCGAGCGGGAAACGATCAAGGATTTTTAGAGAGTCAGGAAAGCCAAAGCCCCTGAAGGGACAGAACGTGTTATGTGCACAGGAACGGAAGATGATACGGGCACATGAATAGTTGTAACGGAGCCGGACAGGTGTCTGTCGGCTGTCGATGGCATGTGGTGGGAGGATAATGATCTATGTCTTGCCCACACAGATGAGGACTGGGGGAATAACCAGCCAGATGATACCTGGTACATTGGTGAAGTAGACCACGTGACTAGGAGCGGGCGGTATTTCAAGCCCCCGCATTTAGATCAACCAGAAGCGTCCGGGAAGGACAAGGAGGTGGAGAAGCAAAAAGATAAGCTTCTCGAAGAAGAGGCTGTGCCGAAACAGTTGAAAAAGATACAAGCAGACATCTCCATTTGGGGACTGCTTATGGCTTCAAGAGTACATAGACAGGCTGTCCTTTCTACAATGGACAAAGCGAAACTTTCAATCGACACCACGCCTGAGCAGCTAGAAGGATTGGTCTTTCCGGGAGGAGTTTCCCCGACATTGACCTTTACTGACAAGGAGTTGCCGCCCGAGGGCGCAAATCCCAACAAACCACTCTACATCTCTATGGAGTGTAGAAACAAATGGATACTGGTAGTTCTTGTCGATACAGGATCCGCCATTAACGTGTGCCCATCGAGGACAGCATATGCAATCGGGTTGAAGCCCACAGACTTCGTGCCAACTACCCAAGTGATAAGGGTCTACGACAATACAAGGAGAGAGGTGAAGGGGACTGTGCAGATTCAGATCCAGCTTGGTCCAGGACAACATGATGTTGATTTTCATGTCTTGGACGTTCTCGCAACCTTTAATCTACTCCTAGGGCGGCCGTGGCTGCGTCAAGTGAAGGCGGTCTCTTCCACTCTGCATCAGATGTTGAAATACCCTCACGGGAAGGGGGTGGTGATTGTTTTTGGGAATTCGTCAATCCATCCATCGCCAGAGGTGTCTACGCCGGTTTTGGAAATCGAGCATGGTACGGAGGATGTGTTCCTATCGGGATTCACCCTAGCCAAGGCCCAGGTGGTATAGAACATCTTAGCTGTTGATGAAGGGTTGTATGTCAGCGCACAGTCTGTGTACCTCATGAACAAGCTCCAGCACATCCCCGGGATGGAACTAGGAAAAAGTGGTCGGAAGGGCATTACTGTATCGACCGAAGTGCCGTACAACCCGCATACCTTTGGTTTAGGCTATCTGCCTACCAAAGAGGACTAGGTGAGGAAAGGCAAAGAGATGGCTGGGAGAGCCAGAGCTAAGAAGGCAGGGAGACATTTTGAGTTGATGCATCGGCCTATCCAGGGCACCCTGAACGGACGCTTCGTTCGGAAGGGGGAGGACTTTCCATTTTGTGGCTTCCCAGAGCCATGGTTGAACGCCGAGAAGAGGCGCATGCCAGGATTTGAGATCTTCTTCGACTTGCAGTTATCCGGGGATGATGTCGCCGAGGAGCAGACAGGTCCATCAGTTGAGGTTGAGCAGTGTAAGGAAGTGGATTCCGAGAACAACGAGTTTGAAATGGGGGTACCACTGGCCTGTCTACTATTAGATCCTGTGATTATACATGAGTGCTTGGGGGATGATCTCTCAGTGTCTATGATTGGGAATGGAACGGCTGTGAGCCCACTTTCTAACATTTTGGATGCATCCGTCGCACCCTCCCTCATCTGGCAGTACGAGGAGGGATTTTTATCGAGAAGCACCGGGTCAGGTAGTGAGCCGGAATCTGATTCCACTGAGTCTGTAGGGTCAGAATCAGGTTCCAGCTCGTCTGAGTCTGAGTCCGGTATTCCTGGGGGTGATAACCTGGATGCCACAGTCTTGTCTAGGTCGTCTTTTTCTTTTTCCTTTGAGTCTGTTGTAACAGAGGAATCAGATGGACTGGATGAAGTGATTAATGAGAATTGTGTGGCTGTGGCCTTCGATTACTTTTCTGTGCCTTTGATTTATTGTATTAATTAGGACTTTCAAAATTTTGATGAAAACGACGAGAAAGAAATTCCTCCGGTTTTGAAATATTTGCTAGAACAAGAGCAGGAGGGGTTTGTAAAACCCTTGGTTGATGAAATCACCCAAATTAATGTTGGTAGTAAGAAGGACCAGCAGCTGGTCCAGATCGGGTCCACGTTGTCTTCGGAGGAGCGCGAGCGCTTAGTCGCTTTATTAAAAGATTTCAAAGACGTTTTCGCGTGGTCCTACGAAGACATGCCTGGAATCGATCCTGAGATTGTACAGCACTGGATCCCTCTTGACCCAGAGGACCGACCTATTAAACAGAAACTCAGAAGGATCTGCCCGGACTGGGCTATCAAGATCAAAGAAGAGGTCACCAAGCAAATTGACGCAGGGTTCCTGCTGGTATCTGAATACCTAACTTGGTTGGCCAACATAGTTCCAGTGCGGAAGAAGGATGACAGAATTTGGGTATGTGTGGATTTCAGGGATTTGAATAAAGCCAGTCCGAAGGACGACTTTCCTTTGCCGCATATCGACAAGTTAGTGGACTTCACTGCGGGGCATGCATTGCTCTCATTTATGGATGGCTTTTCAGGCTACAACCAGATTGTAATGGCACCCGAAGACCAGGTGAAGACTGCTTTTACCACCCTGTGGGGGACTTATTATTATAGGGTGATGCCATTTGGGCTGAAGAATGCTGGAGCTACATATCAACGGGCTACGACCATGATATTGCATGACATGATCCACAATGAGGTTGAAGTATACGTGGACGACATGATTGTCAAGTCCAAAGAAAGAGAGGGCCACTACACCGCCTTGCAAAAGTTCTTCCAAAGGATCAGAGAATTTCGGTTGCGGCTGAATCCTCAGAAGTGTACGTTTGGTGTTACAGCAGGGAAAATGCTAGGGTTCTTGATCACACAGAGAGGTATCAAAGTCGACCCTTCCAAAACCAAGGCCATCTTAGAAATGCCACCACCAAGGACTGAAAAGGAGGTGCGAGGCTTTCTAGGTAAAGTGCAATTCATAAGACGGTTTATCTCAAAATTAACCTTGACTTGTGAAACACTCTTTGGTCTCCTGAAGAAAGGACCGAAGTTCCAATGGGACGGCCAATGCCAAGCTGCTTTTGAACAGATTAAACAATATTTACAGAACCCACCTGTGTTGTCACCGCCTGAACCGGGGAAACCATTGATTTTGTATCTTTCAGTGACTGAGACTACAATGGGTTGTATACTTGCACAGGAGTCTAAGGACAAAGTGGAGAGAGCGATCTACTACCTGAGCAACAAGATGCTGGATTATGAGACCCACTACACTCCGCTAGAGAAGGCTTGTCTGGCCTTTGTATGGGCTACTAGGAAATTGCGGCACTATCTGTTAGCTCACTCTGTAATACTGTTTTCAAGATTAGATCCTATCAAATATCTTTTCGAAAAACCAGCACTTACGAGTAGGTCAGCTCATTGGTTACTTCTGCTGTCCGAATTCGATCTAAAGTATGTGATGCGCAAGTCAGTAAAGGGGATAACGGTAGTGGAGTTCCTAGCCAATCACCCAATTGAAGGGGATGAAGCAGTTGAGTACCTATTCCCAGATGAGGCCATTCTGTATGTCGAAGAAGAGACCTGGACAATGTACTTTGGCGGAGCATCAAACCAATACGGGTATGGGATAGGGGTGTTGCTGATAGCACCCGACAATTCCCTCATACCTTTAGCATTCAAACTCCGTTTCAAAGTATCGAACAATGAAGCAGAATATGAGGCATGCATTGCCGGTTTGGAAACCACCCTAGAACTAGGGGCAAAACGGTTAGACGTCATTAGGGACTCGAACCTTGTTGTATCTCAAGCTAAAGGAGATTGGAAAGTCAAAGATGAAAATATGAGAATCTATCACCAGACCTTAGACATGCTGATTCCTAGGTTTGAGAAGCTGAACTTCGCTCATCTGTTAAGAGAGAACAATAGGTTCACAGATTCACTAGCAACTCTATCTTCTATGATAGACATCCATTTTGGAGTCCGGATGCGTCTGATCATCATCGAACAAAAATTTGTGCCAGCTTACGAGCTGATTGTTGCCATAGTTGAGGTTCAAGATGAGAACCCTTGGTATTACGATGTCATGAACTTTTTGGAAAAAGAGGCGTATCCACCAGGGGCAAATGCCAAAGACAAGAGGGCAATTAGAAGAATGACTGCTCAGTTCATCGTCTGCGGGGGTAAACTGTACAAGAGAGGTCATCTGGGGATGCACAAACTGTGTGTTGATGCTGAAGAATCCAAGCGCCTGATCGAGGCCATCCATGGAGGAGAGTGCAGAGCGCACATGAACGGGGTAATGCTAGCCCGGAAGATCCTTCGACAAGGTTATTACTGGTCCACCATGGAGGAGGATTGTATTGGCTTTGTCCGACGATGCCACAAGTGCCTGGTGGAAACCTACCGGGACTGGCCAGATAAGTTGCCATTTGCCTTGTGGGGTTACCGGACTTCAATTCGAACTTCTACTAGAGCAACTCCGTATTCATTGGTTTATGGGATGGAGGTTGTTCTGCCTATCGAAGTTGAGGTTCCGTCATTACGGGTATTGGCTAAGTGTCAGATAGCTGAGGCAAATTGGCAGCAAAATAGGTTTGAAGAACTCATGCTGTTTGATGAAAGAAGGCTGAAAGCACTGTACCATGTTCAGGGTTATCAACGAAGAATTGCCAGGGCTTTCAACAAGAAGGTTAAGTCCAGGAATTTGAAAGAAGGAGATTTGGTGCTCAAAGACAACTGAGCTCCCATCCACGACCCTAGGGGCAAGTTCAGACCTAATTGGACTGGTCCTTACATCATCAAGTCTATTTGGTCTGGTGGAGCTGTCGTTCTGATGGACCTAGATGGCCTAGAGTTCTCACAGCCGATCAACATGGACAAGTTGAAGAAATACTTTCCCTGAGTGGCTCGCTAGGCCGAAAACTCGAAAGGGCGACCTAGGCAAAAGTTAGAGCATGAAAATTTTGAAATTATAAAGACTGAGCTCGCAAGGTTGAAAACCCGTAAAGGGTGGCCTTGGCAAAAGTTAGAGCACGAAAGGAGAGCGTAAATACTCGAGTGAACCCAAGCCGAACTACGTAAGGCTTGATTCCCATCTTTGGGATACGTAGGCAACTTCATTCTGAAGTCCAGCCATAAACTCTTCCCCGATCAACTTTGTCCATGTGATCATCTTGGTCATCTTTGTCTATCCTGCGTTCAGAGCTCGGTTGTGATCTCCAGTGCAGTGCTATTCAGACTATGGGCAACTTTCCAGTTGCTGGGATCTGGGGTTGTGCATCTCAGTGACAGATCCCAGGCGTGTCCAGTTCTAATCGATATCGAAAATGGTTTTAAAAAGTTTTAATAAAGGTTGATTTTGTTCAAATTAATCCTTTTATAACTTAGACCATTTTTGGACCAAACGGAAAATTTTCAATACCCACAAACTTCAATTTCATTGATTTCAATACAGAGTTCTCCTGCTCTTGAATAGAAATTGAAATTTCTTTTCATTACATTCATAAACAAAACTTGAAAGTTCTAATTAAAGCAAATAAATTCGGGGCATAGTCAGGTGTTCCTGTGTCCCCTCCCAGAGCTGGTCGAAGCCTCTGATGCCAAAATAGGCCCAACCTGTGCCTCTTTGAGCCAATCTATGCACTCATCAGAGAGGGTGCAGTTGAAAATGGGAGCGGGGACTAGAAGCTCTCTCGTCCTCCATGATGTGGCATACTGGGCTAGCTGTGTGCCTCGAATCGGAAATGCAGCAGGGTACTCAATCCCCTCTTCCGGGCAAGTTTGATCATGTCCGAATTGGGGCCAGAACCGGAACGGGAAATAGAACACGCAGTGTGTCAAGCTTATCAACTGGATCCCGGGTTGGCGGGTCATGCTGTAACTCATTGCCGGTAAATTGAGCTAAGGGCAGCGCCAAGCAATGTGGTCTACGGACAAACTGCACATCCAGTCGTACCACCATCCCTCATCCGGAGCATCGACTAGACGTCGCCGGGAGAAATAGCTGCGAGCTGAATATGCTGGACATGAGTCCACCACTCTCAACTTATCCATCAACCATACCTGGGAGAGGGATGAAAAATGAGAGATTAAAGAATAGAGAGGTGTAAGTTGAGAGGAAAGGTAAGCAAAGGGTTTCGAGAGAAAAACCGAGCCTGAGGGCCGAGTGGTGTGAGAAATACATGTGAGATGGGGGGGGAACATTACCTGCAATAGTAGTGGACTCCCCACAAACCTAGCCGTCTCCCGACGATGAAAAGCGTCTAATCCCATCAATGTCTCGGCTAGTGACATGGCGATACAGCTCTTACCCTCCTTCAAGCCCTCAGTGACTTCGATCAAACGAGTGCTAAACCCACCAGAACCTGGGGTAAGCAAAAATGAGACAACATGCACAAGCAAAGTACATGTCGCCGATAACCCTGCCAATCATGATCGCCGCGGTCGCCGCCATCAGAAAACCGACAAACCAAGCTCGGAATGTCCAGTTCTCCGTCGTGAATCAATGACTGAGCGTCATACAAAGTAAGGCCGCACATCCGTCCTAAGGCTTGGACGTGGCCGAACCGAAGTTGAGGCAAGATTTCTTCATCGCGCTCGGATTCCATTAAAGCTTGCAAGTCCTCAAAAGTGGGACACATCTCTTGTCCGCCAAAGCTAAAGACATGTGTTACCAGATTCCAAAACCTTACCGCGGCATGAAGAAACGGAAAATGCAACGGCGTGCGACTAAACGTGAATAGTACATTTATGCCAAAACCCCAGAAATTCAGCTTTTCCAAGCCATCTAAGTTGGCAATCCAATTTGTGAGATTTTGGACAAGAAATGCTTCCATTTGGTGCAAAAAAAACAGTGCTAAAATGGGCAAACTATGAAGCTGGGGCTTTTATAGAAGATAAGATGTGAGTGGAAGACAGGTGTCAACATTCTGGAGATTTTTGCCATTTTTGGCCGATCGGCCACAAATAGTGCCGACCGACCATCTTTTTTGGCCGATCGGCTAGTAATTATGGCCGATGGGCATTTCTTGTGGCCGATGGCCTCTACCTTTGGCCGATGGCCTTCCTTCTTATCCTTTGAGCTGTCTAAATGCTTAATATGTTGAGAACTTGTGACTAGTTCCACTTCAAGTGCCTTTCGGTGATTATTTTGCGAAGTTGTGCCTGTGTTACTTCAATTTGCTTATCGGGTTGCTGTACTTTTGTTTATTGAGTTGTATTTTGCTTTCTTTAAGTCTTTGTTTTGCTTGTCGAGTTGTATTTACATTTGGTTAGCTTGTCAAGTTCTTTGTTTTGCTTATCGAGTTGTTTTGTCGTTAGTCTGTTTACTACCTGATTAATGCGATTCGAGTGTTTGGTTTTCAAAACAAAAGTTCAATCTCATTTACATTGTTATGTAATGCGATGCGATGCGATGCGATGCATAGAATGTACAAATGCAACACTTTTTGGACAAAAACAGCTGTTTCATTTCATCATATGTTCTCTTGCAAAAAGTACATAGTTTTGAAGAAAATAAAACCTGCTTGAGGCAGTACAATGTGCTTAAACTACTAGCAAAAAGGAAAATAAAGAAAAAAATGAGAAAAGCAACGAAGTGTTTGAACAAAGCGAAAAAAGAAGAAAATCAGTAAATATCTGGATCAGCACCAATAGTCTCGAGCACGGGAGTCTATCCTCGTCCTCTTCCTGGACGAAGGTCCAGGATCGTCGCCGTCAGCTCCGCCATCAGAGTCTGAGTCTGTGCTGTCTCCAGCCTCGCCCTGAGACAACTCTACCTCCTCATCTGACTCATCCTCGTCTGGAGTGGGCTCTTGTGAACTGCTCTCAGTGCGGGTGCGCTTGTGTCTGCCTCGGCTATGTATAGCCATCCCACGTCTGGCTCCCCTAGCTCCTCGGGTAGGTACAGATGGTCCAGTTG
Source organism: Camellia granthamiana (assembly GCA_036172215.1). NCBI lineage: Eukaryota > Viridiplantae > Streptophyta > Magnoliopsida > Ericales > Theaceae > Camellia > Camellia granthamiana. The sequence continues at coordinate 155,894,937 of CM069906.1, forward strand.
GAGCACCCCCTGTGGCCGGAATCTGGAATGGGGCTTGAAAAGAACAAGGAGCAAACACATTAGTTATGCTATGCAAAACAGGGTATGAATACCAAATGCAGTGTTTGAGTACAGTGTATGAATGCCCTGAACAATGTTGTGGGCAGTATGTGAATTACAGTGCATCAGTGCCGTGAGTGCTATGTATCAAGCGTCGTGTTGACAATGTGGTATATCAAATTAGTATGGAACAGATTGTGCAAAGTTTGGGATTGGGGTTGAAAGAACTTACCGGGATACCATAGATGGTCAGTAGGTCCAGGCTCCTCTGCAGCATCCCCATCACCGAGGCCGTCAGCTCCAGAGACTGACGGGAGTACTCGATCGAAGCCTGCAAAAGTGTTGAAGTAATTAGTATTCTACGGGATATCAATTGAATTGAAATGACTGTACAGAATGAAAAGTAAAGCACATACCGGGGTCGAGCCATCGACTCCAACGAGCTCATGATCAGCCGGAGGAGGAGCGATAGGTATCTGATAAGTCCCCCCACCCTTTCCTCGGCATGTCATGGTGGTAGGCAGTGCTGGCCACTCAGCTCCCCGTCCCCTCCGGGACACACTCCTACCATGGGCCTGAGCTGCCCTCGGTGCTCCTACTCTGGCTGGCGCTGCGGGCCTCTCTCTCTCGACTCGGCGAGCATCCGTCAGAGGGCGCATCAGATAAGTCTCGATGAACTCGGCATAGTCGTCCTCATCTCCAAAAAGGTCAGAGTCCCAGCTGATGGTGTAATCCATCATCTCCTGCAGAGTGTACCGCTCAGTGTCCCTCATATACGTAGGAGGCGGCCTAAGGACTATCTGCTCTGGCAAGCCGAGGGTTTGCCGCAGGAAGCGCTCCTCGAAATACCACGCTTGGAAGACTGGGCCCTCCAGCAGAATCCTGAAATAGGCAGTGTCCCGAGCACCCCTGTACCCATCTCTCACTCTATCCGGCAACACCGCCCAGGGCTGCCAGGTGATCTACAAAGGACAGGACATACAGTTTGTTATCTGTTATTGAAAGTACAATGTGAAGCGGAGCTTAAATGAGCTGAAAGGTTTGAAATACCTCTGCGGCGGCGATAGTATCGAAGTATTGGCGGAAGAACATGAAGGATTCCCTCGGCCTCCGTTCATACCTCATATCATAGCGATGAGAGTATGGAACCATGGGGGCTGTCTCCACATCAGGCACTGGGGCGAGCCTCGGAAAGTGGGCATACACCCACAACTACAGAATGCAACAGAGCAACAGTGAGTATGCTTGTCAGATAAAGCAGAGTGCAGATAAGGCAGAAATCACAGAACAGTGTGCAGTGTACAGTCAGTGTAAAGCAGATTGCATGTCTTGCAGTGTATGCAGTGTGCAGCCAGTGTAAAGCAGATTGCGTGTGTGCAGTGTGTGTGGTGTACAGATAATGCAAAGCAGAACTGTAAAATAGAAAGGGGAAGATATACCTCCCCAGCTCGCCAATAGCCTCCGAGTAACTGTCCACTGCAGCGAGAAGATAAGCTCATGTACCCATAGAAAGTGGCCAAACCTGCGCCACCCCAGTTATAGCGCTCGATCCTGGTCACATCCACTAGCTCGCTCAGCAAATAAAGGGCAACAGTGTTCACCCGGTCGGCGAAAAGCGTGGTCCCCAACAAGAACATGATAAAGTCGTGAGCATACTGCTCCACCTCCTCCCGGGTCGTAGGCGCCTGAATCCTGAAGTGGTCCTCGAACCAAGAGTACCTCACGAATCCTGGATGGGAGAGAGGTGGCCGAGCGCCGAGCAGGTAGATCTGAGCGGCGTCCCACTCATCCATATCAGTATCGAAGGGGATCGGATCACCCCCTACCCCCATGCCGGTGAGTATCGAGAAGTCGAAGGCAGTCATCGTCATCTCCCCTGTAGCAGAAAGGTAGAAGGAATCGGTGGTGTCCCACCACCTCTCCACCAGAGCACCAAGAAGAGGCCTACTCGCTGCAAGGCGCGAGAGTCCCCTACAGAAAATGACAAGGCCGGCATGATCAACGATGTGACGAACTGCGTCGGGTAACTCCATGTACCAACCTCGGGCGATGGTGTTCCCATACCCCCGAAAGGCATGGGAATCTCCTTGTGTTCAAAACAAACAGTTGCGAAGCAATATTAGAAATACAGTGTTTGAATGCGTTCAGAATTGATGAATATGCAGTGTGTGTGCATGTGTTCAGGTTTACACAGATATCTGGTGCAGGTGTGCTCTAGGTGGACCAAGCATATGATGTATTAGTGTATTTGGGTTATTTAGTTGAATATGCAGTGTGGGTGCATGTGTTCAAGTTTACACAGATATCCGATGCAGGTGTGCTCTAGGTGGACCAAGCATATGATGTATCAGTGTATTTGGGTTATTCAGTTGAATATGCAGTGTGTGTGCATGTGTTCGAGTTTAAACAAATGTTGGGTGCGGGTGTGCTCACGGTAAACTAAGCATATGATATATCAGTGTGTATGGGTTATTCAGTTAAAGAACAGTATCGACTATCGAAGTTATACAGTCTACATTGCAGAAAATGAAACAGAGAAGGAGTATACCTTGGCGGCGCCGTAAGATAGATGTGACTCTGGCTCATGCAACAAGAGCTCCAATGGCGCGCCCTGCGCGTAAATCCTAAAGTGGCGGATGCCATCGGGAGGCAACACGTGTATCGCGGGCCTATAGGTCGCTGGATTGAATGGTCAGACGCGAAAAGGCAAGAGCTCAACCTCAGGATCCATGTCCATCTCTAGGGGAGTCCCACCCCGTGGAATGTCATCTACCATCTCAAGAAGAGTGCGAAAATGGCCGAGGATGCGAAAAATTGGCAAGAAGGCCAAAACTCAACCCAAAAGTCAACCCCGAGGGGTGAAAAATGGGAGAAAAAGTCAGAGTGTGGAAAAGGCAAAAAGATCAAGATAAACTCGGGGGAAACATACCCCAAGTGGTGGAAACCAAGAAAGGGACACAGAAATCAAGTTTCGTTCAGTTCAAAGTGTGAAACGGGAAGGATTTCACGAATCGGACAACGTGGGAGGCTCGAAAACAAAAGAAAAACACGGATCGAAGTGAAAAAAAATCACCTAGAGAGAGGGAGAAATGTTTTTCAAGCTTGGAGAAGTGAGAATATAGGGTTTGGAACCCTATATTTAAAAGATCCAAGGCTAAATGGCAAAACTGCCCCGAAATTTCCATTTTTGGCCGATCGGCCAAATTGTTAGCCAATCGGCTAAATATTTGGCCGATGAGCTCATTTTGTGGCCGATGGATGGCCGATGGACTTTCCTTGTGGTCGATGCACCTCCAATGCCCTTGGTTTTGGTCAGTTATGTTGTTTGGAGCCTTCATCCCTCAAGAAAGTGCAAGAAAATACATTGTTGAAGCTTAATCGTACTTCGTGTTGACCTCGAACCGTGTCTTTCATGTGCGATGCTCGGTACACGCAAGACGTATCCTTTTTCGTATCCTTTTGTATATCGCGATATTCGAGAACTGATTTTGAATGTCATATTACATGCGTTGTCTTGCATGTCATTTGCATTGTCATGCATTTCATTACATGCATTGTCTCGCATATTTCATTCGCATTGTCATGCATTTTCATTACGTGCGTTGTCTCGCATTTTATTTCATTCGCATCGTCATGCATTTTCATTACGTGCGTTGTCTCGCATTTTGTTTCATTCGCATTGTCATGCATTTTCATTACGTGCGTTGTCTCGCATTTTATTTCATTTGCATTGTCATGCATTTTCACTACATGTGTTGTCTCGCATGTTTCATTTGCATTGTCATGCATTTTCATTACATGCATTGTCTCGCATGTTTCATTTGCATTGTCATGCATTTTCATTACACGCGTTGTCTTGCATGTTTCATTTGCATCGTCATGCATTTCCTTGTTTTGCACCTTTACAACTTGCGTTGTCTCACTCATTATGTGCATTGTTTTGCACATTTATAACTTGCGTTGTCTCGCTCGTTATGTGCATTGTTTTGTACCTTTATAACTTGCAATGTCTCGCTCGTTATGTGCATCGTTTTGCACCTTTATAACTTGCGTTGTCTCACTTGTTATGTGCATTGTTTTGCACCTTTATAACTTGCGTTGTCTCGCTCGTTATATGCACTGTCTTGCACCCCTACTAACTTGTGCATTGTCTTGCACCCCACTAACTTGTGCATTGTCTTGCACCCCTACTAACTTGTGTATTGTCTTGCACTTCCCCTCTAACTTGTGCATTGTCTTGCACCCCTACTAACTTGTGCATTGTCTTGCACTTCCCCTCTAACTTGTGCATTGTCTTGCACTTCCCCTCTAACTTGCTTTATTTTGCACCTCCTCTAATTTGCATTGTGTCGCACTCATATCTAACTTGCGCTGTTTAACACCTCTCTAACTTGCATTGTTTCGCACGTTCTACTTGCATTGTCATGCACACTTCGCTTGTGGTGTTATGCACTTCTCACTTGCATTGCTATGCATGTTTCTAACGATATTGTACCTGTTAAGTTTCTTTCTTTTGCAAGCACGATATTGTATGTATGGTTCATTTGAAGCTGGCGCGACCAGACGAACTGGACGGTATTGTATGTACTCCGTGTGAGACGTAGCGAGAATTGTATAATTCTCTTACATCCTTTCTGCATGTAATGTAGTTTGATTTGTATTCGCTTGCTTAAAACTGTCGCATGTTATGCCTCGTTACAGCTTTCTTTGCATGACCATAAGTTATGTTTGGCATTGTGCATTGCCATTTGCATCTTGCCCCTGCCTGCAGGCACATATCTTCGTTATCTTGTATGCTTGTCTAAGTCTTCGGCCTCGTAAAAAATGGGTCGTCTCTGAGCTTTGACATTCACTCCCGTCATCTTATGACTTTCGAGTTCTGTCAAAGAGGGGCAACTGTAGACACCCCATTTTTGACCGTCCTCAAGACTTGGACGTCATTGTTTGAACACTCGATGATCATCCATGCTCGTGTTCGTTTTGAGTTCCCGGAGGTCTCGGCCACGTGCCTTGGCTCGAGATCTCTCAACGTATCTGCTTTGTGCTTGGTTGTGGACCAAGCACTTGTGTTTCCGCTTCTGAGGGAAGAGGGTGGCTTATTGGCCATCCCCTCAACCCATCGGCTAAGGCATGATGCCATCGGCTCGGTTTTCTTGCCATCGGCCAAAAGTGTTGGCCGATCGGCAATTTTTTTGGTCGGTCGGCCCTTACGTTAGTCGATCGGCCATATTTTCTGGCCGAACCCTGTTCATCTGCTTTTTGCAGATATTTTATGCCAGCTGTCACAGCTGGCATGCACAATTCACCCCCTCCATATTGTATGGAGGCATTTGCCCCTTGGCTTTGCTTCTCCAAGAAGCTTTGGAATTGAATTCTATAAGAAGGGAGCCCCTCCTCCCTTCTCAGAGGTTCAGAAATTTGGTTCTTGAGAGATAGATATATATTTGTATTTATATATCCCTGTCTGTTCCTATTTTGTGCCTTAAAGTGTATTTTGTTCATACTTTTGCACTAGAGCACCTAGAAGAACACCATCCTTTGGTTGCTGAGGCACTAGGGAGTTGGTTTTAGAGTTCTTGGAGTGATTTAAGCTTGGAAAAGTTGCTGGAGTGGTGTTCTTGATGGTGTTCTTCAAGGGTGAGCAAACTACCTTTTAATACCCCATTCTTGCTTAAGCTTTTAGCCCTATTTGCTTATTGTTTTAAGCTTAACTCTAAACTACAATAAGTTCTGATTTTGTATGCTTGTGATGATTGGTTAAGGTCATTTTCAGTTGGGGGTTGTTTACCCCCTGTAGACACCCCATTTTTGACCGTCCTCTAGACTTGGACGTCACCGGAACACTCGGTGATTATCCATGTTTGTGTTCGTTTGGAGTTCCCGGAGTTCTCGGCTCGCGCGCCTTGCCTCAGGACCTCCGAACTCGACCGTTTTGTGTCTGGTTTTGCACCAAACACTTGTGTTTTGCCTTGGAAGGGCAGGGAATGCTTTGTGAGGCATCCCCACACACCACCGGCACTGGCTAGAGGCCACCGGCTGGCTGGTGTTTCCACCGGCACTATATTGTGTCGGTCGGCACTTTTTTTGGCAAAATGACCATTTTGCCCTACCGACCACTGTGCAGCTGCTTTATGAGATATTTTCAGACAGCTGTATGCCTTTTGTTTCCCCTTCATACACGTGTATGGAGGGATGAGCCTTTTTGGTTGCTTAGCTTGTAAGCTTTGGTGGCCTATAAGAGAAGGGTTCCTCTCTTGGCTCAAGGGTTAGAAAAATTGGAGAGTTTAGGAGAGTTAGACATAGGAGAAGCTCTGGTTTAGGGTTTTGAGTTCTATATCTATCTTATATCTCTCTTTCTCTCCCTTAAGCTTAGTGTGTGTGTATTGTCATACTATTGCCCACCAACACCTAGTGTTTCACCTTCCTCTTGCCACTGAGGTCCCAAGAGGTTGTTCTTGGTGTTCTTGGCTGGATTGGAGCTCAAGGAAGCAACAACATCAACTCTTGTGAAGGTGATCATCAAGGGTAAGAAACTAGCTCTTTTTACCCCATTCTTGCACCTTGTTTTTACCTAGTTTAGAACTATTTTTGTGCTTAGTGATTAACACATAAAAGTTCTGTTTTTTAACCCTCTTCATTGTTTATTAAGAGTGTTTGGTGGTTTGGGTAGGTTTGACCACCCTTAAGCCTTGAAAAGGCCACCTTTTGTGCCATTTTGTGAGAGATCCGAGACTTTGGTGTTAGGATCTCTTCACCACTGAAATCTTGAGGGATTTCAGTGGTGGAGATGATGCCTTAGAGTCTCAAGAAGGAGAGGGCCACCCCCTCTCCTTGATGTCCTTGAAAAGGGCAAGTTTTGGCCTCCAAAGGAGCACCATGTTTGGTTGTGTTTTGAGCATGTCTTGGCTGCATTTCATGCTTATTGTGCCATGATTTAACATGTTTCTAAGTTGGTTTTAGCATTCTTTGCATGCCTTGCATAGTTGCTTTGTAATGCCTTAATAGTCCCTCAACATGCCTAGGTTGTGTGCCTCTATTTCTAGCATGTTTTAGGCTTAGATTCATGAAGCTTGTACGCTTATTTTGCCATGCATGAGGTCTGTCCATGCTTGTTTTGGTCGGTTATGACTTGTATCTCATAGCTCCTTTGCATTTGGCTTGTTAGCCTTAAGAGCATGAGAGTATAGCATGTCTTGCTTGCTTTATTTTTGATGGTTTGGAACCATCTAGCATGTTATTTCAGACCCTTGGGTGCGCTTGTATGCTTGCCTTGGTTGCCTCTTTGGTGCTTTAAAAGCATGTGTTGAATGCTTCATTTATTGGTCATGTTGCATGCCTTTGTGCTTAAGCCTCTTAGATGCCATCTAAGTAGCCATTTGGCTTTGTTTTAACATGCTAAAACTCTGTTTTAGGTTGTTCAATGCATGCCATAATTGTCTTGCTTAAGTGTAGTTTAAAGCCTCATTGGCTTGCCTTAATGCTTGGACCATTTGTATGCTTTGTTTGGCTTGCTTTGTTAGTTGGTTTGGCACCACGTTTAACATGATTTTTAGAGCTTTACAATGCATGCTCATTGTCTATGTTTGGTCTCTTTAAGTGTGCTTGAGAGTTGCCATGTTTGTGCCTAAGTGTGGGACCATGATTGCATGCATGTGTGTGTGCATTTTAGCCCCCCATTTCCTTGGTTTTGGCCACTGATTTTAGGACTATTTGAGTTGCCTAATCCATGTGTAAGACCATCATTCGCTTGGTTGGCATGCTCGTCTTGTATGTTTGCTTGGATGCTTTGCATAAGTGTATTGCATAGTCCATGTTGCATGCTAGATAACATGCTTAGGGTTGCATTACATTAGCATGCATACTAAGCCTCTTGAAGAGAAGTATGATGGAGGTTTGGCGCCATGGTTTGTTTGTTTGCATTGCATGCATTTGAAATCAAAGTTGCATTCTTGGTTCTTTGGGCCACCATGCATGGAAATGCGTGATTGGTGGTCCGGGAATCGAGGCACATGCCCCTTTGAGTCAATAACATGATAAGGGATGTGTTTGGTGCATACATGCTTTGAATTGCCTTGCCATGCATGTTGTTCCCTTCTGCTGCTGTGAGTTGCAGGTTTTGCAGGCATTTAGTGCCGGCCGGCACTATTTAGTGCCAACCAGCAGTCAACAAACAACCGATGGCTTATTTTTGTGCCGGTGGCCTTCTCCTTCAGCCGGTGGTGTCCTACCCCAGCCGGTGGTGATCCCCAGTGCCCTGAGAGGCACTCCTGGGACTTTGGCAATTTTCTAAGGAGGAGAGCAGAGGAAACAGAGGCAATCCATGCATGGCAGTGCGGTTCCGAGCCAGTCCCGAGCGCATGCTGCAATTGGCCCTCATCCCGAGGCAATTTACTGTTTAATTAGATTAATTATTTTATTTAATTAATTTAGTTAATTTGTAATATTTTAATTAGCTTGTGTAGTTAATTAATTTGTATATTCTTTCGGTCTCTCCGAGCGAGGGCAAAGTTGTAATAAGTGTGTGTGAGTGGGTGTATGTCTTCCAATCCCCATTTCTTTCTCCCTTTTATTTACCCGCTTATGTTGGTAGATTAGGGCACATTTAAATTAGCATACCTTCTGCAATGCATGCGTGCATTCATGCATTTGTTTACATGCACCGGGCTCGGTACATCATACAAACTGCATCGTATTTTCAATTCCAAATTGGATACGTGATAGTTGTTGCATCTCGTGTGCCATGTTTAGGGTTAGCTGAGCCCGTTTAGATTATACCCCTGTATGTGATGCATTAGCCATTTAACATGAACTAGGTCACGCATGTTTTGCTAACTGGTTTCCTGTTTTGGCACGGAGTACGATGTAAGTTTTATGCTTTAGCATGTCGCATGCGTGTGAATGTTAACATGACGGTATGATTGCCATGCGGCTAAATGCTTACGTGATATTACTGTTTGAATGCCTGTGGGTGAAGGTTGGATTGCTTGAGTTGGAACAACTCATTGAAATCCGTATTTTAGCCTACTTGCGAGTAGCAAAATCTAATACGTTTTTCGAGACAAAACGGATATGCAATGTTTATTTCCAAGTTAGGCAATCTAGTCTATACTTCTGTGTTGTGCGCATCACATAGTAATTCTAGGTTAATAACCGGAATAAGAACGCATAAAGTTTTCAAAAACGGATATCATGGTTAGTAGAGGCCGGTCTTCGGACCGGGCGAAAGGGGGTGCTCATAGCTGACCTTCCCCGATCGTACCCAAGCTCCCGAGCCAAGTCACTTTGGTGATGACGGACACGTGGCCTTCGGCACCGAGTCCGGGTTTCCTAAATTTCCCCATTTTAAAATATTTAGGTGGCGACTCTGTAATCTGGCAAAGCAGTCCATGTTTGGCACTTCTTTTCAAAAATCAGTTTTTCTTCAAAACGATTTGCCAGAGTTGGACTCTTTGGTTCAAGATTAAGAACCGTGACAAATTGAGTCCTTCGAATTGTAGTGACCCCAATATTGAACCAGAACGGGAGTCCATCCTCCCGGGATGCGTTCGGGGACGTCTACACCCCCTCTTAGGCCTTGTTAGGCCTTGTTTTAGGCCATCCCTTTTTGCCCTTGTTCTTGGCTTTGCATGACCTTTCTACCACTGAAATCCAAAGGATTTTCTGTGGCAGAAAGGTGGTTTTGGAGTCCTAAATGGGAGAGGGTCATCCCCTCTCCTTGTTGTCTTGTATGTTAGTATAAATGGCTTATATTGGTAGCATGTTTGCTTGGCTTGTTTTGGTCTTATTTCAGTATGTATTAGGCTTTGTTTTTCCATGATATAACACTCTTTTTCCTTGGTTTTGTCACTCCATGCATGCCTAATACACTTGTAGTGTAAATCACACAAACTAGTCTTATATACTTCATGTTTGAGCATGTCTTTCTAGCTTATGTTGACTCCATTTCAGTGGGTTTTGGGTGTTGTTTTAGCATGCCATAACTTTGTTTTGACTTGGTTTAATGGCCTCTTGCATGTATCATGTACTTGCCTTGCAATCCTCTTATTTGCCTTAACATGCTTTGTGCTTTGAGCCATGTTTTTAGCATGATTTTGGCTTGACCCAAAGGAGCTTTTAGCCATGTTGTAGCATGCTTAAGCTCTGTTTGGTGTTGTTTTAATCATATATGCCATGCCTTGTATAGCCATAAGGCATTCTAGCTTGTTAGCCTTAAGTGTCCAAGTCACTAGCATGTATTACTTGGCTTATTTCAGTGATTTGGCATCATTCCATATGTGTTTTCAGTCCATGTTTCATGCTTATACACTTGCACCTATCACTCCTTTAATGCTTTAAAGAGTTGATGTTTTATGTCTCATGAATGGACCATTGTGTATGCCTCCATATTTAGGCCTTTGGGATGCTATCTAAGTGTGTTTTTGGTCTTGTTTTACCATGCCATAACTCTGTTTTTCATTGGTTAAGTCATGCCATATTTGGTTTTGGTAGGTGTAGTGTAACACCCCTTTTGTAGCCTTGCATGACTCATGCTTTTGGTGTTTTGTTCTAGCTTGTGTTGGCTAGTTTCAAGCTTGTTTTTGGTCTTGTATTGACCTGCCTTGGGACTGTTTTGATAGCCCTTGGCCCTTTGGGGCTTGCCTTGCATAGCCATGGTTTGAGTCCTTTGGCTAGCCTTAAGTTGTAAGCCTTCTTGCATGATTTGCTTGCTTTGCTTGATTGGTTTGGCACCTTTCCATGCATGATTTCAGAGTTTACCATGTTTGTCACATGCCCATATTTGTCTCCTTTTAAGTGCTCTTGAAAGTTTCCCTCCTATGCCTAGGTGTTGGGACCATTTACATGTGCATGTTTGCTTTGCATTTTCATGCTTCCAATTCATAAGCTTGGCCACTGATTTGGGCATGTTTAAGAGCTGTCCACTTTAGTTTAAGTCCATCTTTGCATGTTGTTGCATGCTTGTCTTGCATGTTGTTGCATGCTTGCTTTATTTTGCATGTTGTTGCATGCCATGCATTTTTACATGCTTTGGTTGTATGCCTATTGCATATTAGTTGCATTGCATGATATTGTTGCATGTTGTTGCATGCTTGAGTTGTTTGCATGCATGCTTAGGTTGCATTGCATTGTGTGTGCATCCCTTGCCTCTTGATCAAGCATGATAGAGGTTGGGGCCCCTTATGTGTTTTGTGCATTTCATTTGATATTGAATTGCACACTTGGCTCCTTTGGCCATCATGCATTGGAATGCGTGATTTGTGGCCCGACGGTCGAGAACTAAACTCCTTTGAGTCTTAAACATGATAAGGGGTGTAGTTGCAAACATTGTCTTGTAAATGTACTGCCATGCTCTGTTTGTCCTCTGCTGCAGCAAAAGGAGCAGTCTGCAGGAATAGATAACCGAACGGCTATCTTCAGTGCCGGTCGGCTACAAGTGTTTGGCCGATGGATTCATACTTAGTCGATGACCTGTTTATCTTGGCCGATGACCATGATTTTTGGCCGATGGCCTCCCACGGTGCCCATGGGGTGAATCAGAAGTGTGTTGGGAATTTTCACACTTTGCAGAGGTACAGAGTAGTGCAAATAGAGGCAACACGAGGCATGGCAACGGATTTCCGAGCGAAGCCGACCGAGCATGCATTTGTTCCTCTTCCCGAGGCTTCTTGACTGTTTTCATAGCTTAATTAATTTGTTTAATTAGTTAAGAGTTGTGTAATAATTAATTAGTTTGTAAGTTAGTCAATTAGATGGTTTGTATTATTCTTTCGGTCCCTCCCTCGAGAGAGCCAATTGGTGTAATAAGCGTGCGTGTGTGTGATGCATGTCTTCCAACCCCACTTCTTTCTGCGTCTTACTTAACCGCTTATGATGGTTAGTTTTAGGGCATATTTCATTTAGCATACCTTATGCTCACATGCATGCATCCATTCACCTGTATTGCATGCACCAGGCTCGGCACATCATACTAACTGCATTGTATTTCAATTCTAATTTGAATACATGTATCAAATCGTCGCATCTCATATGCCATCTTAGAATAGCCAAGCCTATTTCTAGTTGCATCTTTGCATGTGTTGCATTAGCCATCTCAACATGAACTAGGATCACGCATGATTTCTAACTAGTTTTTTGTTTTGGCTCGGAGTACACTGTGAGTGTTGATGCTTTAGCATAGTGCGTGAATGTGAGTGTTGCCATGATAGCATGCTTACCATGAGGCTAATTGCTTATTTGATATAACTGCCTGAATGCCTGTGGGTGAAGGTTGGATTACTTGAATTGGAACAATTCATTAAAATCCTTATTTTAGCCTACTTGCGAGTAGCAAACTTCAAACCATTTTTCAAACAAACGAATATGCAATGATTTGTTCCAAATTAGGCAATCTAGTCTATACTTGTTTGCTGTGCGCATCATGTAGTAAGATTAGCTAATTAACCGGAATAAGAACGCATGTGTTTTCAAAAACAAGATATCATGCTTAGTACAGGCCGATCTTTGATCGGGCAAGCGGGGGTGCTCATTGCATGACCTTCCCTTCAAGTACCCAAGTTCTCGAGCCGAGGCAACTTTGGTGAGGACGGACACGTGGCCTTAGGCACGAGTCAGGGTTTCCTAAATTCCCCAAAACAAAATATTTAGGTGGTGACTCTGTATCTGGCAAAGCAGTCCATGTTTGGCACTTCTTTCTTAAAAATCAGTTTTCCACAACGATTTGTCAGATTTGGACTCTTTGGTAATTTATCGATCTTGCATTGCACTTTGCGAGATCAAATTCAAAACCGTGACATTTGAGTCCGAACTGTAGTATGCTAGAGAACAAAACGAGATTTCACGCCTTTGCAAAAGTGCAGAGCTTCGAGACGTCCTCGAGGCGCATCTATAGCGAGCCCGAGCAATTTCTCTTGTATCTCAGGACTTGTGAAGCACGACCCTGGGCATGTTTTATCTCGGGACGCATGAAGCGCGAGCCCGAGCAGTTTCTCTTGTATCTCAGGACGCGTGAAGCGCGACCCTGGGCATGTTTTATCTTAGGACGTGTGAAGTGCGAGCCTGAACAGTTTCTCTTGTAACTCAAGACATGTGAAGCGCGACCCTAGGCATGTTTTATCTTGGGACACGTGAAGTGCGAGCCTAAGCGGTTTCTCTTGTATCTTAGAACGCGTGAAGCACAGCCCTAGGCATGTTTTATCTTGGGATGCGTGAAGTGCAAGCCCGAACAATTTTTCTTGTATCTCAAAACGCGTGAAGCACAACTCTGGGCGTGTTTTATCTCAAGAAACGTGAAGCATGAGCCCAAGTGGTTTCTCTTGTATCTTAGGACGCGTGAAAGGTGAGCCTGAGCGATTTTTTTCGTTTCTCAGGACGAATGAAGTGTGACCTTGAGTGGCTTTTATCTTGGGACGTGAGAAACGCGACCTTGAGTGATTTTCATTCCTCTGTAAGCGTGAACTTGAGCAGTTTTTTTTTTTATCTCGGGACGTGCGAAACATAACCCCGATCAATTTTCATTTCTCAGATTCTCAGGATGCGCGAGACGTAACCCTGAGCTGTGTTTTCTTTCCTCACCTCGTGTTTTGGCGTGGTCAAATTGTGTTTTCTCATTATTGCTGGTTTTAAAATGATACATGATCATGAGTTGTCTCATTATTGCTAGTCAAATTGCTGGTCAAATTGTGCTTAACACAAGTTTTAAGACAAATGCTGGTTTGATTATTGCTCATTCATATGTTGTTGTCTTAAAACCAACATATGAATCAAGACAAATTGTGTTTAAGACCTTGAGTGCTTAACACAGGTCTTAAAGCATATGCTGGTTTTAAGACAATTTAAGACAATTCCCCATTCATATGTTGTTGTCTCATTATTGCTTCTTGCATCATTTTACATGATCATGAGTTTTCAAAATAGCCGGCTTCGCTAAGTGTGTAAGTCCAGCTTTCAAAGTTTTCTTTGTGCATGTCATTTGCATCTCGCCCCATAACTATCTCGGTTTGATTCTTTGCAAAGGGATATGTCGGCAGCTTGCAGACGCAACCATTTATTTTTGTCTTAATTTACAGCCTTGTCAAAATGGGTCATCTTCGGGCTTTGACATTCACTCGCGTCATTTCATGACTCCGAGTTCTATCAAAGAGGGGCAACTGTCTACAGTTGCCCCTTCTTGCATCATTTCATGACTCCGAGTTCTATCAAAGAGAGGCAACTGTAGACACCCTAATGATGAGTGTAGACGCTCATCAAGTGCTCGAAGTCCTCAGCGGAATGCCACAGTTTTAAGCCTTTCAAACCTTGCACCCATGTTGCCTTATTTTTGGACCAAAACCTTGGATTTTCAAGCCTGCAACCTCTGGTGGCCTGTCGGCCACTGCCATGGCCTGTCGGCCATTACTCATGGTTACCGGCCACCAATGTGTTTTGTAGATATTTTGTGACAACTGTGCCAGCTGTTTGCATAGATGCTTGCATCTGCTCCCACATGTATGGTTGGATGTTTTTTTAGGGAGGTTCATGTTTTTCTATATATCAAGGACCTCCCCTCTTGCTTTGAGGTTAGAAAAATTTTGGAGCAAATTTTTTCCTCTCTCTACAATTCTCTCTCTCTCTCTCTCTCTCTCTCTCTCTCTCTCTCTTTTGTAAATTTCTAAACCTTTGCCTATACACTCTTAACCAAAGCTTTCAATCTTTGAGCTAAGGTATCTTTGAGCCTTGTTTGAGCTCTTGAGGGTGTGTTTACCTTATTTTATTGCTTGGAATTGATCTCCTCTTCAAGAGGTATATAGTTTTGCCTCTTTACTTGTATTTACTCTTTTTCTTACTATTTTCCAACTGTTTTTGGGCTGTAAAAACTCTGTATTTTTGGGCTGAAACTTGGGTTTTAAGGCCAACAATGGTTGACGGGTGGTTCACCCTTCTTTATACCTTGTTCTCAAGGTCTTTACCCTTGTGTTTCCCACCTTTGCACTATCTTTTTTTGAGCTTTTAAACATTGATTTTCAGAGTTATTTCAGTGGCTAAAATCATGGTTTGAAGTCCAAAATTGGAGGGGTTAGCCTCCCCTCCTTGTGTCTTGTTTACTAGCGTAACATGATCCATATTTTAGCATATTATTCTAGCTATTTTTGTCTTAATTCCAGCATGTTTTAGCAATTATTTAGGGCTATTTTTAAGTATTTGTTGCATTTGAGTTTTGTTTTGTATGCTTGTAGTGTAACTGTCCTAATGAGTTTGGTGTTTTAAGCATTAGACACCATCTTATTTGAGTTGATTGCATTTATTTATGGCTTTCTATACTTGTGATCACTCTTAATCATCTCTGCAACCTCCCTCCTTTCTTGGCTTTTGTTTTGCTTTGAAAGTTGGTTCAAACTTGTTGCTTGTTTAAAGCATGAGATTGAGGTCTTATGCTTAATTGTTTAATCCCTTTGGGGGTTCATTACCAACATCATGACACTTCTCTCGTGCCTAAAACAACTCTTGGTTATCTTTCTTTCCATTAGAAAACTTAAACTCACCTTTGGACTTAATTGATTAAAGAATTGAAAGGTAACTAAAATGGAGTAATAAAATTGGTGATTTAAAATGGTGCAAGATAATAACTTGTTTGGGTTCAATCGGACGTTAATTGAACCCTTGAGTCTTGAGTCGTTTCATACTCATTAGTGATGAAAACAGTTCAAGATTCATTGTCAACTACTTCTGTAGATCTTTCATGATAGGGAGGTGGTTTTGAGAGTCTTAGTTTGTTTCATTTATTGAACTTGCACACTTGATTCATGAGCCATCATGCAATGAAATTGCATCTATTGATGGTTTGTAAATCAAACTTGCTATTCCTTTGAGCTGTTCAAATGATAAGGGGGGGTGAGTTGTGCAAACAAACCCTTGAGAATACCCTGTTCCTGTTCTGTTTGCACTCTGTTGCAGCAGGAAAATCTAGTCAGCAGTGGCGGGTAGGCCCCTTTTTGTGGCCGACAAACCACCTTCAGTGGTTGGCAGGCCATTTGCCGGCCACCTGTGCAAATCTAGCATTGTACTTTTGAAGCAGAACAGAGTTGGTCTGGAGGTGGAGAAAAGTACAAGTGTTCTATTGTACAACAGAGGCATTCAACAGTAGAATAATGGCTTTTTTCGGGTGGAAATCTGCACATGCATGAGCATCCCTCTCTTCCCGAGGCTAATTAGTTAATTTAGTTACTTTATTTCATGTTGTATTCATGTTGGAAGTTAGCTAAATTAGAATTTTGTAATTAATTAATTATTGTAATTAATTAGTTAGTTCCAATTTGTAATAATTAGCTAGAATAGTTAATTTGTTGTGATGTTATAATAACTAGCTAGCATAGTTAGTTAATTCATTTTGTAATAGTTAGTTAATTAGTTAGCTAGTTAGTTCATTCGGAATCTTCTTCGTGAGAGCGCAATGTTGTAATAATGTGTATGTTTTTCCAACCCCACGTCTTTCTTCCTTTTATTTACCTGCTTATGATGGTTAGTTTAGGGCATCATGTTTTGTTTAGCATTCTCCATGTTTGCATCCATTTGTATTGCATGCACCGATGCTCGGTTTATCATTCTAACTTGCATTGTTAGTTTAATAATTCTTTGAATACATGCTTAGACCGCATGCTATCAAATTGTTTCAAATGCCATAGTAAGTAATCGAGCCTATTTAGATTGCATATTGCATGTGTTGCATTAGTCATATTGCATAGTTAGGATCATGCATTTTTCTAACTCTTTTATCATTGTTTTTGGCTTGGAGTACTAGGTGAGCCTTTACTCGTTTCAGTATATTGCATGAGTGTGAGTGTTGCCCTGTCAAAGCATGTTCACCATGAGGCTAAGTGCTTACGTGATAAACTATTTGAATGCCTATGGATGAAGGCTAATTGCATGAATTGGCATAATTTGAGTAATGTTTATATGCGATGACTTTTCCAAGTGGTACATATTCAAAACTATTTTTAGAACAAAACATGAATCAAGTGTTCCAATTCTTGCAAATTAGTCTATACTTGTGTGTGTGCGCATCACATAGTAATGTTGGTCTAATAAATCGGAACAAGAGCATATAATGTAAATAAGATTCACATCATGATTAGTAGAGGCCGATCTTTGATCGGGTGAGCGGGGGTGCTCAATTCATGACCTTCCCCTCTCGTACCTAAGTTCCCAAGCTGAGATAATCTTGGTGATGATAGACACGTGGCCTTTGGCACGAGTCATGGGTTTCCTAAATTTCCCAGAAAAATATTTAGGTGGTGTCTCTGTATCTGGCAAAGTAGTCCATTTTTGGCAATTTGATTCAAAATCGATTTTCCAAAAGATTTGCCGAATCTGGACTCTTTGGTGTTTATCTATTTCACATTGCACTTGTGAGATCAGATTTAGAACCGCGGGAGTCTGATACTATAGGGCTTATTCATCTTCCGAAAGGGGGCGCGAAAAAGTCAAGCTACACCTATAGGGATGCATGTGTGACCTTTTACAAATAGAAAAAGACTTTGAATTTGTTTTTTGAATGAGATTTTGTTAATAAGCACGAGTATTGAAAAGGATCCCCTGAATGGTTTGAGTGAATTCTGACTTATCGGTGCAAAATCATTCATGATTTTAGAAATTTTAAGCTATTTCTTTTGCAAAACCTGCGAATATAGGTTCAGAATTGTGCGTGGTATTTTACATTGTCCTGGGGATTCTTTTCGCCATTAGGCGATCATTTTGGCAAGCACAAGGCGGCTTTCAGAGCTGCAAATACCTCACAATTGTAGAATTTCTCCCCATGGTGTTTTATTGCTTCCAAAAGAAATGGACGAAAGAAACCAGAAAAGAAAGAAGAAATGAAAAGAAAGAGAAAAGAAAACAAAAGAAACAACAAAAAAAGAAAAAAAAAAAAAAAAAAAAAGGGAAAAGAAGTCAATCATCAAACCAGGATCATCCATTGGAATGAAATCCAATCAACTGTGAGAAAGGTAACTTTTTTCTGAATTTGGGAAAGCCAATGCAAGAAGGTACCACATTGCGAGAAGAACCAACTCTAAAAATGGAGCAAAACAAAGGACAAAGACATGCATAAGAGAATGGAGAGCTAAGCTCAAATCAAGGCGAAGCCAGTTCCAGTATTAGGGCAATGATGATTATTGATCAGATTCACCGCAAATGTTGTAACGCTATCCTTGAGAGGCTCGCTAGGCCAAAAACCTGAAAGGGTGACCTAGGCAAAAGTTAGAGCATGAAAAATGAGAAATCAAACAAATATAGCTCGCAAGGTTAAAAGCCCCGAAGGGGGAACTTTGGCAAAAGTTAGAGCGCAAAAGAAGAGTGTTAACGCCCGAGTGAACCTCAGCCATGAACTACGTTGACCTGATTCCTACTCTTGGGATACGTAGGCAACTTCATCCTAAAGTTTGGTCTCAATCATATCTATCCCATCCATCTCAACCCAATCACCTCGCCCAATTCACGTCGTCAGCTTCGTATCAATCCATGAGCTACACCGACTGTTGCGCATATCATACTTGCATTGGGTAAGGAAGAACTGGCTTGAATCAACAAGTGGTGCAATTTTTAATACTTGAACTTATTAGTAGAATCTTTATCTTGAACAAAACAAGAATCAAAATTGAATTTTAAAGGGAGCATAAGTAATATGAGGGGCACTATGAATGATCAGTTACCTTGAGTCTTTTTCTACTTTTGGGTCAGTTGTGAGTTATGTGGTGTTATACCTGGTATTTGTCCCAATATGCGCTCTTCATCGAGTCACCATAGCATGCCCATTGCTCAAAAGCGCTCTTCATCAAGTCACCAAGCGTGTTTGTCGCTCAAAGTTCAATAGAGTGGCATGGCCGAAATTTCATACATGAATGTTCGCTCCAAACTCAGAAGCAAGTCCATGTGTGGAATTCATAAACGAGCTGAGAGTACACATATAAGAGGCATCGCGTTTATGATCATTGCCAAGTGTATATGAGGAATCTATCAATACTTCGGAGGGGACTGGAGTAAGTTCTCAATATGTCAAAAGAGAAGCATGAGTCTGATTGGTTGGCAACTATTCTAGGATCTGATGATCCCCATTACATGTGTCTGCATAATGAAGAAAACAGTGGCCAATGACTGGACACTAGGGGCAATTTTTAGTGCATCTGATCGGGCCATCCATCAAACAAGGGGCATGAACCCAACCAGTGGCCAATGACTGGACACCAGGGGCAATTTTCAGTACATCTGATCGGGTCATCATCTGAACAAGGGGCATGAACCCAACCTTTCCCTCAGTCCGCTTAGAGCCATTTGTTGGGCACTTTCCCCTGGATTAGGGTGGGCTTACCCCCATGATGATTCTGATATGATTCACCTTTCGAAAGTTGTCTCCAACCATTTCAAAACTCTCTCGGGATTGCCATCTTCCCTTTGATTAATAGATGTGCTTTATGCATGCATGCTCATACACTCTGGTTGATTTGAACTGCGTGATTGGTTGCTCTTGCTTTTGACTTTGTTTTATACTTAACAGAGTTTCATTAAGTTACCTTCCGCAGTGTTTTTCAATTACATTTCAATAAGTTGTGGCAAGATGCCCTACACTCATTTCATAAGGTATATAATGCAGTACTCTATGTACTGCTCATTTCCCTCTGCATACCATATGTCTACACCTATATCACATTGTTTTGTGCATTTTACCTTGGATTGCACCATCTTGTGCATCTGTATTGTACTATCCTATGCACCTTGCATCGCACTGTCTTATGCACCTGTATCGCACTATTTTGTGCATCCAACTTGCACCGCACTATTGTGTGCACCTACATAGCACTATCTTCTGCACCCCGCATCGCATTATCTTTTGCATTTGCATCTATTTCATGCATTAATTTGTGCATTGAATTTGTATCGCACTGTTTTGTGCATCTAACCTGTATCGCACTGTCTTGTGCACCCATATCGCACTGTCTTGTGCATTCTACCCTCTATCGCACTGTTTTGTGCATCCTTTCCGTGTATTGTACTATTTTGTGCACCTTGCATCGCACTATCTTGTCCATTTCACCTTGTATCGCACTGTCTTCTGCAAACTTGTATTGCACTATTTTGCGCATTTAACCTACATCGCACCTTCCACAGCACTGTCTTGTGCACTTGCATTGCACTATCTTGTGCACCCCGTATCGCATTGTCTTGGGCACTTGCATCGCACTATCTTGTGCAAACCGTATCGCTCTATCTTGTGCATTCTACTCACATTGCACTGTCTTGTGCACCCCTACATTGCACTATCTTGTGCACCCTCACTCGCACTGTCTTGTGCACCTACATTACGCTATCCTGCGCATTCACCCATATCGCACTGTCTTGTGCAAACTTGCTTCGCACTGTCTTGTGCACCCATTTAGCACTGTATTGTGCAAACTTGCATCGCACTGTCTTGTGTACCCATTTAGCACTGTTTTGTGCATTCACCCTATATCGCACTGTTTTGTGCATTTATCTTATATCGTACTAGTTTGTGCACCTTGCATCGCACTGTCTTGTGCACTCATATCACACTATTTTGTGCACCTTGAGTTCACATTGTTTTGTGCATTCATTCACCTTGCACTGTTTTGTGAACCTCACTCGCACTGTCTTGTGCACTTCCTGGGTCTAGGAGACCTTAAATCCTCTAAAGGTGCAATTCCTTTGGCGTTTGTCATGCCCGAACGACTTCCAACGGTCTGGTATAGCCACCTAACTATGTTTGTAGTGAGTTCTTAGGAGATCAATTGAGACGGTGGAAACTAGAGTTCGAATGGCCGAGGCCTAGAACGTAAAGGTTTGGAATTTTCGAGGTAGCTTGTATGACAGCTCCATAGGTTGAGGTAGCATGTATGTGCCTCAATTCTGGATACTAAACCAACCAAGTCTGTCACCCTGTTGGAGAATAGGGAAAGTTGAAAACATAGCCCAGGAGAAAAGTAGTACCCATGGTTGGGAAGTGCAAGATAAAAGAAGAAGTCTTGAAATCGTGAAGAAGCGGAAGATCCCCAGCAGCATGAGGTGAGTCATCGCCAATTGCCCCTGTAAGGTACTTTCATTTCCTAGCTGCTACATCATATTTGTTATCATCTAGTACTTCTATCACATTGTATATAGAATTTATTGCACGCATTTACTGCACTATCCGTTTTATCGCTTGCATCATTTCCATGTTGAGCTTAGTTTGCATGTACCCATACCTTTTCCTCGTTGAAACATGGTTCTGTCATGTGTAAGTACCTATGCTGTGTTGAGGCCAGTATTGAGGATGTCAACACCTTTTCTATGTTAGACGCGGTCTGTTTTGTGTCCATGCTTTTTCTAGGTAAAATGTGGTTCAACTTGCGCCCCTTATTCACAACATCAATTGTATCCATTGCATTATACTTTGTTTTGTTACATTCAGTATTCATCATTGTCGTTCCCCAGCAGATCATTCCTTACTTATATCATACCACCCAATTACTTGTACTCTTTCTTTTTCTGTGAAAAACATAGTTCTGTATGTGCTCTCACCCCTTTCACGTTAAAACATGGTTCTGTTATGTGTAAGCACAGTATTGAGGATATAGGCACTTAGCCTGTGTTAGGCGTCATTTGGTTGTGCCCACTTCTTTTCTGTATAAAACGTAGTTCGATTTTGTATCTCCATCCCTTTATAGTATTTGTGTAGTTTTGCACTGATTGTGGTTTGATTATTTCGTTACATTGTATATTATTACATTGTTTTGTTGCATTGTGCATCATTTTGCATTCTGTCCTTGAACAATGCTAGTTTGACTCCTTGTAAAGGGATACATAGGCAACCCTCGGGTTCTACCAACTGCATCTACATTTTGGTTGTTTTCCCAAGTCTTACAACCTTGTCAACATGGGTTGTCTTTGGGCTTTGACATTCACTCACGTCATTTCATGACTTTGAGCTCTGTCAAAGAGGGTCAGCTGTAGACACCCCATTTTTGACCACCCTTAAGACTTGGGGACCTCAGGTTGATCACTCGATGATGACAGTTATGCTGTACAAATGTTTGATTTCTTTTGAAAAAACTGCTTTAAAATCCCAACCTTACACTCCATTTTGACCAAAACCATTTTAGACCAAAACTATTTTAGACCTTAAAACCCTCTTTCTCAAAATATCTTTTTAAATGTTTCTACATGTTTAGAGACTCATATTTTGTTTAAAATATTGCACTTTTCAGTAAACCGAGTAAGGAGAAAGTGGAAATAAATGAAAGGGAGGTGCACTATTTGAAAATCTTTAAAAACGTCTTATTTATAGGTTTGGAGTTGAAGAAATAAGAGGGGATGGAAGAAAACTAGTTGGGGAAGAAGTTGGGCATCAATTTGTTAGGATAGAAATGAGCATTCTTCACTAAAATAGGCATATCCCTTTGCACACTTAGAATTTAGATGTGAGGCTTCCACCACTGGAAAGTAGACTTCCCGGGCTTCAATTTAGACTTAAAAATGATCTAAAACTGGATTCGGATGAAGGATATATGCCCGTTTGAAGTCGAACCTTGAAGCAGTTTTTTGCCTGCCAGCCGCTAATGGCCTGCCGCCCACTAATAGTGGCCAATAGTGGCCAGCAACCCACTTTTAGTGGCCTGCTGGCCAATAATAGTGGCATGCCGGCCACTTTTGTAAAAAAAACAGATATTTTCTACGAGCTATCTCCCCATGTGCATGCACTATTCCAGCTGTATGTATACAGATATTTTCGAGATAGACACATGGTTTTCTATATATAGATAACCTCCCCTCTTGGTTTAAAAGTTGGAAAAATTTAGGAGTGAGAAAATATTTTTGGAAAAGAAAAATTCTCTCTCTCTTGCAACTTACATAGCCTTTGCTCAAACACCCTAAACCAAACCTAGAGAGTTCCTTGCTGAGGTGATTTGGACTTGAATTTTAACTCTTGAGGCACTTGAGAGTGTGAAATTGGTGGTTTGTGACTAAAGGGATTATTCATCTTCAAGAGGTATACATTCTAGTGCTTTTGTACCATCTCTACATTACTTGTTTTCGATCTTTTCTTGTTGTTTTTGAGTTATTTTTGACCTGTCTTTTTGGGCTAAAACTTGTAGTTTAAGGCCATTAAAGGTAGAGGGGTTGATAACCCTTCTTTAAACCTTGCTTTTAAAGCCTTTGCCCTTGTGTTTCCCACCTTCTCATCAATTTTTTTTGAGCTTTGTACCACTAATTTTCAGAGGTTTTTCAGAGGCTAAAATCATGTTTTGAAGTCCCAAAAGTGGAGGGGTTAGCCTCCCATCCTTGTGCTTGCTTATTAGCTTAACTTGCTTCATGTTGTAGCTGACTCCTTTAGTTCTTTTGACATCAATTCTAGCACTGTTTTAGCCTATTTTAGCACTGTTTTTTATGTGTTTGTTCTAATCATGCTTTGTATTGTAGGCTTGTAGTGTAATGGTCCTCATAGGTTTGGTGGTTTAGGCCCTAGCCAACAACCTATTTGAGTTGATAGTATTTATTTCAAGCTTTCCATACTTGTTTTTATCTCGAATCACCTTTGCAACCTCCCTTGTTTCTTGGATTTTTCTTTGTTTTGAAAGTTGTTTCAAACTAGTTGCTTGTTTAAAGCTTGAGATAGAGGTATCGTGCTTAATGGTTTAATCCCTTTTGGGGTTCATTACCAACAGCATGGTGTCTCACACATGCCCAAAATAACTTTTTGTTTAATGCTCATTTCCATTAGAGGACTTAAAACTCATTATTGGACTCAATTGATTAGGGAATGGAAAGGTAATTAAAATGAAGTAATAAAATTGGGACTAAAAGTGAAGCAAGATAATGAAATGATTTTGTATTCAATCGGACGTTAATTGAACACATGGAGATTTGAGTCATTTCATACTTGTTAAGTGATGAAATGGTTCAAGTTTCCAAGGTCAACCACTTCCCTTGATCAATCCATGGTAGGGAGGAGGTTTTGTTGGTCATTTGTTATGCATTTATTGAAATCGTGTCCCTTGATTCATAAGTCATCACGCAATGAAATTGCGTGAATTGATGATTTGCGAATCAAGCTTGCCCCTCCTTTGACTTCTTTGCTAATAAAGAGAGGTTGTGTAACGCCCTCAAAATAATACATATAAACCCATATTCTTGACATGCATAGACATAAGAGAATAAAGCATATTTCTATTTATCAGAGTATTCATTAGAAAAGTATTATATGTTGACAACAAAAGTAAATGCCCTATGGGCTTACAACTTTCCAAGCCAACACTTGGTTACAAAAAGAGAGTACTAACTCATACACCTTAAGCCCTTGGCTTGAATTTACATGTAATACCAAAATAACAAAACAACAAAAGAGTCTTCGACTCCCAGAACCTTCCAAGCTATGTCCTTGGAGGTGGCAAGAAGGTCAGATGTCATCAAAAGAAGCTTGCATAGCTAGATTAGAAGCAACCCTTGGACTAGGAGCAAAAATGTCAGATATGCTCAAAGATTAAAAACTGGGTCATTTCTCAAGCCAATGAAGATCGGTAAGAAAGCCAAATCCCAGAATCTGAGAGAAGAAAATTTTGTTGAAGGACAATCAAGTTCCCATTCATAACACTAGGGGCAAATTCAGACCCAATCGGATGGGCTCTTACATCATCAAGACTATTTAGTCAACAACAACAGCCATTCTCATGGATTTAGATGGCTTAAAGATCCTACGGCCAATCAACATGGACCAGTTAAACTTTTTTGTCCTTGAGAGGCTCGCCGCACCGAAAACCCGGAAGGGTGACCCAGGCAAAAGTTAAAGCAAGAAAAAAAAGAAAAAGAACAAAATTGATAGAATGAAAATAAAGAAAAAAGAAAAGAAAAAAGCAAAAAGAAAAGAAAAAGAACAAAAAAAGGAATAAAGATAAAATATGAAAAAAGAGGAAAAGAAGAAAAAAGAAAGAAAAATAGCTCACAAGGTTGAAAACCTAGAAGGGTGGATTTGGCAAAAGTTAGAGTGCAAAAGGAGAGTGTTAATACTCGAGTGCACCTTTACCCAGGAACTACGTAAGGCCTTATTCCCATCTTTGGGATACGTAAGCAACTTCATCTTGAAGTTCGACCCCAACCATTTTTAGCATGCTTGTCTCATCCATGTTGATTGGCCTATCCTTATTCAAACTCAGCTATTCTATCCATGTCCAATTGGCTCAGTTTCTTTCAAAATCGGTTGTCCTATTCTGTTAAAAGGATTCAGTTGCAAGACAATTCAAGTTCAGATCTGAGGTTATGCATTTCAAGAGTTAATTCCATGTTGGTTGAGTAGTGGCCATTTGCAAAAATAATTTTGAGGATTTTTAATGAAGCTGACTAATTTTCTCGAAAATTATTCCATTTTTCCAAAACTGGAGCATTTCTTGGACCCAAAAAAGGAAACTTTTCAATGCTCATAGCCTGACTGACATGATTTCAAAGTAGAAAGTTGAACAAGCATGTTAATCTAACTCTCATGTTGGTCAAAAATGTTTTAGCAGAAAGCCAAAAACAAACAATGGTCAAAATGATGAACTAGGGCACAATCGAGTCAGGTTTTCTGTCTTTTCCCCATTATCAACATACTCGCTAGAAAGGGCATAACTGAAGCTAGCCGCGGGGGCCAAAAGCTCTTTTATCCTCCAAGCAGCGAGGTATCAAACCAAGTGCGAAGCACTAGAAATGAAACTAGATGTTTCAACCCCTCATCTAGCTGGGGTTGATCACACCCAAATTGGCATTTGAACCAGAATTGGGAAGTAGAAAACACAATGTGTAAGACTAATCAATTGTATACCTGGCTGGTGGGACATGTTGTAGCTCATCCCGGTCAAGTTAATCCAAGGGCATCGCCAAGCGATGTCAGTTGCAGATCTGCTACACATCCAGTCACACCACAACCCTCACTAGTTGTGAGCGAAAGAATGAGAATCTAGCAGAATACCAGGGGCAAGAGGCCACAACTTCCTGCTTATCCATCAACCACCCAGGGGAGGGATAAAAAAATAAGAGAGATTAAAGAATAGAGAGGTGCGCACTAAGAGAAAAAGTAAGGAAAGGGCTTTTTCACAGAAATAAAGACTGCATGCTAGAGTGATGTGAGAATCACAAATAAGAAAAGGATGGGAAACAATACCTGGAGAAACAGTGGGCTCCCCGTAAACCGAGGGATTTTTCGCCGATGGAAAGCAAACATCTAAGTGTTGTATTTGTTGTTTTTGTTTTGAGTCTTGTTTTAAGTCGTTTGAGTCATTTTGACTTTGGTCAGTCATAGGCTCAATGCCCGGTCAAGAACTCATTCTCAATTTCATTTTCAAAAATAAATCGTTTTGTGCTCAAAGTGTCGTGCCATTCTCAACATGGTGTGCAAAACAAGATTCTTTCTTTCACAAAATTGCGTGGTCTAATCTCGATTAAAAGTGAGAGCAATAGGACCAGGACCTATCTGAAGCTATATGGGTTCTAGGCTGCAAAGTACAAGAAAAGAGAGAAAATTTGGAGCATCTTAGTGTGTTTCAACTCCAGTAAATTCCGAGATTGCATTCCAGGTGCACCTTCTCAGTCCTCGCCATTTCTCTGGAGTATGAGTGTCCCTCGACCCCGAGTTCAAGCTTGTTTCAAGTCAGAATGGCGATCAAAGCGGCATGCAGATGTTACCCCTTGCCAATATGATCCGGATGTATCATTTTTGAGCATGTTGCAAAGTCTTCGAGGGGTAAATCGGAGGTTGTCGCTGAACAACACCTTTTTTTCAATCTGTCATTCTGTCAAATTACATATTTATTTTCTTCTGTTGCATAGAATGTGCATTTTCACATATACTTATGTTGCACGTGTGCCTTGCATCATTTATGATTCATGCATAACATATGCTTTCGATTTTTGCATAGAATATGCTTTCAATTTTGCATAGAAAATGCTTTCAATTTTGCATAGAAAATGCTTTCAATTTTTGCATAGAATATGCTTTCAATTTTTCATAGAAAATGCTTTCAATTTTGCATAGAATATGCTCTTGTTTCTTGCTTCTTGCAGAGAGCATGCTGTCAATTAACCTCATGCATCGGTTGTCTGTCTTGCATCATGCATTGGTTGTCTATCTTGCATGGAACATGCATTGTCAATATATTGCTTTGTAAACTAATCACTTCGTGCATCTATCGCATAATCTCACCCTTGTATCGCGCTATCTTGCACACCCTTTATCGCACTATCTTGTGCACCTTGTGCATCCTTTGTAACGCGCTATCTTGCACATCCCTTGTATCACACTTTCTTGTGCACCCTTGTGTTGCATTGTTTTGTGCACCTTGTATCGCACTATCTTGCGCACTCTTGTTCACGCTATCTTGTGCATCCCTGTATCGCACTGTCTTGTGCACTCTCTGGGTTTAGGAGACCTTAAATCCTCTAAAGGTGCAATTCCTTTGGTGTTTGTCGTGCCCAAATAGCTTTAGGAGGTCTAGTATAGCCTCTTGACTGTGTTTGTGGTGAGTTCCAAGGAGATCAACTGAGATGGTAGAAACTAGAGTTTGAATGGCGATGCCTAGAACCCAAAGATTTGGAATTTCTGAGACCAAAGTCTAGTTTAAGTACCCAGGGGTGTATCCCCAGCTTGAAATCTGTATAGCAGCCCCATAGGTTGAGATAGCTTGTATGCACCTCAATTCTGGAAATTGAACCAACCTAGTCTGTCACCCCGTTAGAGAATATGGAAAGCTGTGAATATGATTAGGAAGAAAAGTGGCATCTGTGGCTTCTACATGTGGAAGTTACCCCTTGTCAGTATTTGAGGACCTTTGAACTGTGAGTTGAAGGTAAGAGTTCGAAGAACACAAGAGGGAGATTCCCTGTCAAAGTAGAGCGGTTCATCGCCACTCACTCTATGAGGTGCTTTCAAAAGCACCGCTTTGTTTGTTTGCATTCTCTAAACATTATGCACTACATTGCTTGTAACATGTATCATATCATCGCACTTATTGCATTTATTTGCATGTTGGGTTATCTTCTATCATTTATCCTTTTACGCTGAGCAGCATTTAGGATCATTGTCCCTCGGGGCTTTTCTCAAGACCCCTTCTCATGATTTCAACGTGGTTTGAGTGTTCCTTTCCTCACACGATTTTAGTGTATTTGGAATTTATCTCAAGACGCATAGAACACGACCCTAAGCGATTTTCTTAGGACCTATTCTCACGATTTCAGCGTGGTTGGAGTGTTCTTTTCCTCACACGATTTCAGCGTGTTTAGAATTTACCTCAAGACGCATGGAATGCGACCTTGAGCGGTTTTCTCAGAACCTCTTCTCACGATTTCAGCATGGTTTGAGTGTTCCTTTCCTCACACGATTTCAGCGTGTTTGGAATTTATCTCAGGATGTGTGGAATGCGACCCTGAGTGGTTTTCTTAGGACCTCTTCTCATGATTTCAACATGGTTTGCGTGTTCATTTCTTCACACGATTTCAGCGTGTTTTGAATTTATCTCAAGACGCGTCAAATACGACCCTGAGCAGTTTTCTTAGGACCTCTTCTTGCGATTTCAGCATGGTTGGAGTGTTCTCTTCCTCACACGATTTCAGTGTGTTCGGAATTTATCTTAGGACGCGTGGAACGCGACCCTGAGCGGTTTTCTCAAGACCTCTTCTCACGATTTCAACGTGGTTTGAGTGTTCCTTTCCTCATACGATTTCAGTGTGTTTGGAATTTATCTGAGGACGCATGGAATGTGACCCTGAGCAGCTTTCTTAGGACCTCTTCTGACAATTTCAGTGTGGTTTGAGTGTTCCTTTCATCACATGAATTCAGCATGTTTGGAATTTATCTCGGGACACGTGGAACGTGACCCTGAGCAATTTTTTTCAGGACCTCTTCTTATGATTTTAGTGTGGTTAGAGTGTTCCTTACATCACATGATTTCAGGGTGTTTGGAATTTATCTCAGGACGCGTGGAACGCGACCCCGAGCAATTTTCGTTTCTTAGTTTCTCAAGAAGCATGAAACGCGACCCTGAGTGGTGTTTTCTTTCCTCGTCTCACGTTTTGGTGTGGTTAGAGTGTGTTTTAGATTCTGTTTGCAGGAAACCTATGTTGGTTTTAAGCTTGAAGTTGCTCATTTATATGTTATTATCTTGTTATCTTACTTATTGGATTATTGTTTATTGCATCATTTTGCATGATCATGAGTTTTGAAAATAGCCGGCTTCGCGAAGCTGTAAGTCCAGTTTCAAAGTTTTTTGTGTATATCATTTTGTATTCTGCCTTAGAACTACGCTGATTTGATTCCTTGCAAAGAGATACATAGGTAGCCTGTGGGCGCAACCATTTATTTTGGTCCTGATTGTTTGTCCAAGTCTTACGACCTTGTCAAAATGGGTCATCTTCGGGCTTTGACATTCACTCATGTCATTTCATGACTCCGAGTTCTGTCAAAAAGGGACAACCGTAGACACCTCATTTTTTATGGCCCTTACGACTTAGACGTCATAACTTGCACACCTAATGATGAGTGTATATGCTTGTCAAGTGCTTGAAGTCCTCAGCGGAATGCCACAACTTTGCACCTTTCAAACCCTACACCCCTATTACTTTATTTTGGACCAAAACTTTGGATTTTTAAGCCTACAACCTCTGGTGGCCTGCCAGCTCATGGTTGCCAGCCACTGATGTGGTCTGCCAGCCACCAGTGATGGCCTTCAGGCCACTAATGTGTTTTGCAGATATTTTGTGACAGTTGTGCCAGCTGTTTACGCAGATGCTTGCATCTGCTCCCACATGTATGGTTGGATGTTTTTGAGGGAGTTGCTTGGTTTTCTATATATAAAGGAACTCCTTTCATGTTTTAGGGTTAAAAAAAATTGGGAGCAAAATTTTTCCTCTCTCTCTCTCTCTCATGCAAATTTCTTAACCTTTGCCTATACACTCTTCACCTTTGCCTATACATTCTTAACCAAACCTCTCCATCTTTGAGCTGAGGTATCTTTGAGCCTTGTTTGAGCTCTTGAGGACGTGTCACCTTATTTTATTACTTGGAATTGATCTCCTCTTCAAGAGGTATAAAGCTTTGCCTCTTTACTTGTTGTATTTACTCTTTTTCTTGCTATTTTCCAAATGTTTGTAGGCTGTAAAAACTCTGTATTTTTGGGTTGAAACTTGGGTTTGAGGGCCAATAAAGGTTGAGGGGTGGTTCACCCTTCTTTATACCTTGCTTCTTAGGCCTTTACCCTTGTGTTTCCCACCTTCGCACTATCTTTTTTTGAGCTTTTAAACACTGATTTTTAGAGTTATTTTAGAGGTTAAAATCATGGTTTGAAGTCCAAAATTGGAGGGGTCAGCCTCCCCTCGTTGTGTCTTCCTTACTAGCCTAGAATGCTCCATGTTTTAGCTTATTATTCTATCTATTTTTGTCTTAATTCTAACATGTTTTAGGACTTATTTAGGACTGTTTTAGGACTATTTCTAAGTGATTATTGCATTTGAGCGTTGTTTTATATGCTTGTAATGTAATTATCCTCATAAGTTTGGTGTTTTAGGTCTTAGATGCCACCTTATTTGAGTTGATTGTGTTTATTTATGGCTTTTCATACTTGTGATCACTCTTAATCACCTCTGCAACCTCCCACCTTTCTTGGCTTTTGTTTTTCTTTGAAAGTGGTTTCAAACTGTTTGTTTGTTTAAGCATGAGATTGAGATGTCATGCTTAATGGTTTAATCCCTTTGGGGCTTCATTACCAACGGTATGATGTCTCTTTCATGCCCAAAGCAACTCTTAGTTTGAGCCCTCTTTCCATTAGAGGACTTGATTCACCTTTGGATTCAATTGACTAAAGAATGGATGGTAATCTAAAGTGAAGTAATAAAATTGGTTACTAAAAAGGTGCAAGATAATATTTGGTTTGGGTTCAATCGGGCGTTAATTGAACCCTTGAGTCTTGAGTTGTTTCATACTCATTAGTGATGAAAATGGTTCAAGAGTCACTGTCAACTGCTTTCCTTGATCATTCATGATAGGGAGGTGATTTTGAGAGTCCTGTTTTGTTGCATTCATTGAATTTGCACACTTGATTCATAAGCCATCATGCAATGAAATTGCATCCGTTGGTGGTTTGTGAATTAAACCTACTACTTCTTTGAGCTGTTCAAATGATAAGGATGGGTAAATTGTACAAACAAACCCTTGAGAATACATTATCTCTGCTCTATTTGGTCTCTGTTGTAATAGGACAAGTCAGTCAGCAGTGGCCAGCAGGCTCCTAGTGGTGGCCGGCAGGCCATCATCAGTGGACGGTAGGCCCTCTGCCGGCCACCACTGCAAAATCAAGCAGTGTTCTTCTGAAGTAGAATAGAATTGGTCTAGAGGTGGAAATCAATGCAAGTGTTCTACTATTCAACAGAGGCATTCAGCAGCAGAAACAGTGGCTTTTTAGGGTGAAAACCGCATTCGTGCATGAGCACTCCGTTGATCCTCGAGATTCGTGTTGTAAATGTATTAGTGTTGTGCTTAACATAGTGGCTTTGTAATTAATTTGTTAGAATAGCTAATTTGTGTCGTATTGTAATTATCTTAATTAGCTAGATTAATTAATTCATTCATTCATTCAGATTGTAATAATTAGTTAAGTAGTTTAGCTAAATTATTCATTTGTTGTTGTAATAGCTCGGTAATTAGCTTTGTTAGCTAGTTAGTTCATTTGGACTCTCCTTCGTGAGAGCGTAATCTTGTAATGATGTGTAGGTCTTCCAACCCCACGTCTTTCTCCCTTTTATTTAAACTGCTTACGATGGTTAGATTAAAGCATCATGTTTTGTTTAGCATTCTTCATGTTTTCATCCACTTGTATTGCATGCACCTAGGCTTGGTTCATCATTCTAACTTGCATCGTCATTTAAATACTTCTTTGAAAAGGTGCTTAAACTGCATTCTATCAAATTGTTTCATATGCCATATTAGTAGCTGAGCCTAGTAATTGCATATCGCATGTGTTGCATTAGTCAAATTGCATAGTTAGGATAATGCATTTTTCTAATTGTTTTCTCTTTTTGGCTTGGAGTACTAGGTGAGCCTTTACTCACTTTAGAATAATTGCGTGAATGTGAGTGTTGCATTGTCTAGCATACTTGCCATAAGGCTAAGTGCTTAAATGATAAACTGTATGAATGCCTGTGGACGAAGGCTATTTGCTTGAATTGGAATAATTTGAGTAATGTTCATATGCGATCACTTTTTCAAGTGGTACATATTCGAAACAATTTTGCAAAACAAACATGAATCAAGTGGTCCAATTCTTGCAAATTAGTCTATACTCACATAGCAATGCTAGCCTAATAACTGGAACAAGAGCATATAATGTAAATAAGATTCACATCATGATTAGTAGATGCCGATCTTTGATCGGGCGAGTGGGGGCACTCAATTCATGTCCTTCCCCTCTCATACCTAAGTTCCAGACCCGAGACAATCTTAGTGATGACGGATACGTGACCTTTGGCACGAATCATGGGTTTCCTCAATTTTTCAAATATATTTAGGTAGCGACTCTATATCTAGCAAAGTAGTCCATTTTTGGCTTTTTTTTATTCAAAATCGATTTTCCAAAAATATTTGTCGGATTGCCACTCTTTGGTGTTTATCTATTTCACATTGCACTTGTGGAATTAGATTCAGAACCGCGGGAGTCTGATACTATAGGGCTTATTCCTCTTCCAAAAGGAGGTGCGAAAAGTCGAGCTACAGGACTCTCTCTACTAAGTTATTAGTGAAAACTTTTTGCCTCATGTCCATCACTTTTTTTCTAGTACAACTCTTATAGTGATCATGCAAATGCCTAGTTCCATTTTTTGAATAACTTCAACGATGCTTATTACAATAATTACATATTGCCTTCCACACCTTATTGACTTGTTGTTTCTTAAAGTGTTCCTACACAACACTAGGTTTTCTTTTAGTTCCTCCACAAGTATTAGACTCTTCTTCTAAGTCAATAACATTTTGATTAGAGAGGGGAGACAGTGAGTTGGTAGGTGAGTTGGTAA
Source organism: Camellia granthamiana (assembly GCA_036172215.1). NCBI lineage: Eukaryota > Viridiplantae > Streptophyta > Magnoliopsida > Ericales > Theaceae > Camellia > Camellia granthamiana. The sequence goes on from CM069906.1 coordinate 155,928,021, forward strand.
CTGGCAATGATTGTTCTGAGGCCTCGCTCTCAATTGGTACTTGCGAGTTAACTGGTACTTGAGAGTTAACATCTGATATTTTTTACCTTTATAAAAATAACATGAAATAAGTAAACATTGTGTAATTCCAGAATTATGTAGTAGTACTAAAATGATAAGTAAACAGAGGCAGCATTGTGTAATTCCAAAATTATGTAGTAGTACTAAAATGATAAGTAAATAGAGGCAACATTGTGTAATTCCAAAATTATTAATCCCAATCCTAATAGCCTCTCATGTAATCTAGTCCAATGAAACAAACACAACTTGAAAGCTAGTAGTACTAAAATGACAAGTAACAACATTAGAAGAACAGGAGCACAGACTAAATCCATGATCCAAACACATCCTAAAAATCAAAACTTTAGAAGAACAGTGGTAGAGACTGGTGAAATTAAGTTGTATCTCTTTTGAATTGGACTCAGTTTATGTGTATGCATGACAAAATGAAAATAATAATAATAATAATAATAATAATAATAATAATAATAATAATAATAATAATAATAATAGATTAAAGATTCTCCATTTTGGGAACCAAATAGAGATTATCAACGCACATCCATATCAACACATATTGAGATTATCAACACACATCCATATCAACACACATCCATGCCCTAGATTATCAACACACATTTTGGTACTCAGTTTATGTGTATTCATGGCAAAATGAAAATAAATAAATAATAGATTCAAGATTCTCCATTTTGGGAACCAAATAGAGATTATGAACACACATCCATGACAAAATTAACACATATCCATATCAACACACATTGAGATTATCAACATACATCCATGCCCTAGATTATCAACACACATTTTGGGACTTAGTTTATGTGTATCAATGAAAAAATGAAAAAAAAAAAAAAACATAGGTTAAAAACAGTAACAAAACTTAGATATATATACATACAAATATATATGTATGTATGTATGTATGTATATACACTTAGATCGAAATCCCCATATCTAGTTTCACGAGAGAGAGAGAGAGAGAGAGAGAGAGAGAGAGAGAGAGGGAGAGGGAGGTGAAAGCCTATACAGCAGCGGCGGTGAGGAATGATCAGCGGTGAGGGGGGATCGGCGGTGAGGGAGGAGCGACAGTGAGAGAGAGATAGAGCAGCCTTGTGTTTGTTTGTGTTGTGTGTGTGACATTGTGTCAACTAAACCCTAAACACACATATATATAAAAATAGGGGCATAAGAGTAATTTTACATTGGGGTTAAATAGGGCTGGGGCTGGGGCTTAGAAATGTATCACTGTCCCCGGCCCGAATATCATCGGGGATTGATTTTTGAATACCATTCCCAGCCGGCCTGCTGGGGGTATTTTTCGGGAAAACCCCGCTCAATTCGGGATCGGGGGGTCGGGTCCTCGTCGGGTCAGATTCAAATTGCCAGCCCTTCCTTCAAGTTGCTCCGTATAGATCTCTTCATTTAGATCACCATTTAAGAAAGTTGTCCTAACATCCATTTAATGTATCTCTAAATTATACAATGCTGCTATAGCAATAAGCATACGGATGGATGGTATTCTTGTCACAGGGGAATATGTGTCAAAATAGTTCAGATCTTCCTTTTGTCTGTAACCTTTTACTACAAGTCTTGCTTTATACTTGTTTATTGAACCACCTTCTTTCATTTTTCTCTTGAATATCCATTTATACCCAAGAGGTTTAGCTCCGGGTGGAAGATCCACAAATTCCCAAGTATGATTTTGCATAATGGATTCAATTTCATTATTAATAGGCTCTTTACACAAAGGTGCTTTAGGACTTGACATTGCTTCCTTAAAGCTCTAAGGCTCATTTTCTACTAGGTATGTCAGAAAATCTGAACCAAAGGATTTTGATGTTCTCGCTCTCTTACTTTGTCTTGGTTCATCATCAGTTAAATCCTGTTGGTCGAGACCATTACTAGTCTCTTGCGTTTGATTGTCATTAGCCTCTTGACTTTGTATACAATCATAAGTTCTTTTCTGTGAACTTAATTCCTGTCCTTTTTTGTAAGGAAAAACATGTTAAAAAAACACAGCATTCCTTGATTCTATAAAAATGTTCACATGTATATAAGGTATTTCTAATTTATAAGTCAGAAATCGATATGCACTACTATTATACGCATAACCACTAAATACACAATCCATTGCTTTTGGTCCTATCTTAGTCTTTTTCGAAACAGGAACTTCTACCTTTGCCAAACACCCCCACACTTTTAAGTATTTGTAGGAAGGTGGTTGACCTTTTCCACAATTCATAAGGAGTGCTATTCGTTTTCTTGTGGGGTATTCTGTTAATAACATAATTAGCAGAAAATATTGCTTTCCCCCACAAGTTCTGCGGTAAGTTGGAACTTAATAACATGGCATTCATCATTTCTTTAAGGGTTCTATTCTTCCTTTCAGCAATTCCATTTTGCTGTGGAGAATAGAGTGTTGTAGTTTTGGTGAATAATGCCACGTTGTGTACAAAAATTCATTTAAAGGTGCATCATATTCACCACCCCTATCGCTTCTAACCATTTTAATGGTTTTACCAAGTTGATTTTCAACTTCAGTTTTGTAGAGTTTAAACATTTCTAAAGCTTCATCTTTACTTCTAAGTAAATATATATAACAATATCTTGTACAATCATCGATAAATGTTATGAAATACTTTTTGTCTCCTCTAGTTTGAACAAGTTTAAGATCACACACATCGGTATGAATTAATTCTAGAAGTTCGGTTTTCCTTTCAATTGATTTAAATGGAGCCTTAGTTAGTTTTCCTTCTATACATATCTCACATTTGTAATTAGGATCAATTTCAGACTTTGGTATATAATCTAAACCAATTAGTCTATGCAAAGCATCAAAATTCACATGTCCTAATCTACCATACCACAAATTTGACTCAAGAGTATAAGCAAAAGATGTGTTATTCTTATTTATAGTAGATTTTGGTACAACAGTCATTACATTTAACTTCAAGAAACCATCATTCATGTATTCATTACCCACATACATACCACTCTTTGTTAATACAAATTTATCAAACTCAAATACAAGCCTAAAACCATTTTTACTTAACTAAGAACTAGAAACTAAATTCTTTCAGATGTCTGGTACATGTAGCACGTTGTTGAGGGTAAGTTTCTTCTCTGATGTCATCTTCAAGACAACTTTCCTTTGTCACTACAACAAAATGGTTCTTTAATGACAAAATCACTTCTTCTCCAACGGTGAAATTTTCATTACCAAATTGATCCGTGACAAAATAATTTCGTTGTCACGTTCGTCATCAATTTGTCGTCGCTAAAAGTACCTCTTGACGAAAATTATTTTGTCGTGTATTATTGGTATTTGGTGACGAAACATTTCGTCACTAAATGTTAAATATTTTGTCACCGATAACATCTATTTCATCACTAGAATTAAATAAAATTTTATTTTATTTGTTTTGGGTGACAAAATATTTCGTCATTAAAAATAGTGATAGAATTTTTAGTGACGAAAATATTCATCACCAAAAGAAGCCAAAAAAAAAAGAAGAAAAAAAACCCTTCAGTGACGAAAATTTTTGTTAGCAAATATTTCAATTTAGTGACGAAATACTAAACGTATGACGAAATTATTTGTTGGGATTAGAAAATTTTAGTGACAATTTATTTATTTATTTATTTTTGTTACCAATAATACAATAAATTTTAAAAATTGTGTAGGGGGATATTTGCAATAAACAATTCCTATTCATTCTAATAATGTATTCAATAAAATATCTAATACAAATCAACATAAAATTAAACTGTTCATTTTCATAAAACAACACAACCAAAATACATGTCTCATAGTAACAAGAAATTAATATATAACATCCAAACTATAACATCTATTCTAGTAAAATAAAAAACTACGACAACACAATCAAAACAACTTGTGCATTTTAATAACCTGTTCAATATAATATCCATTGCAAATCATTACAGACTCATTATTCTTCTGTTCAAGCTCAATATCACTTGGCCCATCATTAGCTTCGTTTTCCTCATCTGTGACCATTTTGTCTTCTTTGGTTCCTTCAGTGTTGGCCGTGGCATCATTATCACCGATTTTAAGATCTACAGGAAGCTAGTCTGACTTTAGTGCCTGCTCATCACAATTCAAGCCAACATAAAAGGTACGTTTGGAGACGAAATATTATTTTCTTCACTAAATATTATTTGGAGACGAAATATTATTTTCTTCACTAAAAGGTATGTCTTTCGTGACAAAATTTATTTTCATCATTAATTTTCGTCTCCAAAGACTCTTTTTGTCCGGCCACAGTAGAAGTAGATGAATTTCCTATGAATAGTTGTTCACCATTTGCAGCCTCATTATAAGTAATTAATATCTTTTTGTCTGTGCAAATGTGTCGAGTTGCCCCAGTGTCAATCCACCACTCTTTGGGATTTCTAACCAAATTAGCCTCAGACACCACATCTATAGCAGAGAGATTAATGTTATTTACCCCATCATAAATGTAATCAACTTCTGTTACATTAGCTTGATTAGTGGTTTTTTGTTTGTACTTCTGCAATCCTTCTTAGGGCGACGGCAATCAGAGGCATGATGTCCAGTCTTGCAACATTTATAGCATTTTCCTTTGAACTTTTTTATTGCCATTGTTGTCACCCTATTTAGGACCATCTCTAACAAACTTCCTCTTCTTGTTATGTGGTTTAAGTTGTTCCACTACATTAGCCTTGGACTCAATGGGATTTTTACCATTCCTCTTTTCAGCCTTACGGCTATCTTCCTCAATTCTTATTCTTACAATCAGTTCATCCATAGTCATCTCTTTGTGTTTATCTTTTAAATAATTTTTGAAATATTTCTAAGCCGATGGTAATTTTTCCACTAACGCAGTGACTTAGAAAGACTCGCTAAGAGACATACCCTCAACATGAATATCAATCAAAATTAATTGGAAACTTTGAACTTAAGAAATTACCGCTTGAGAGTCTACCATAATAAAATTCAAAAATTTACCAACAACAAATTTCTTTTTGCCACCTTCCTCTATCTTGTATTTTTTTCTCCAAAGAATCTCATAATTCTTTTGCTTATTTCAAAGGACTGTAAACATTATACAACATGTTATCTAGGCTATTGAGAATGTAATTTCTACAAAGAAAATCAGAATGTTTCTACGCATCCACCGCGACAACAACTTGCTGATCACTTTCATCCTCTTTAAGCACTGAAGCATCTTTATATAGAAACTAGGCAAGATTAAGTGCTTGTTTGGCATCATCTAAAAAAGATAAAAAGCCAAAAAGTCACTAAAAAAGTAAAAAAGTTTATACTATTCACAGTATTTGGGCAAGAAAATTGGGCTGATGACTTTTTGCCCTCACTAAGATGCACTGCTCACGCTATTTAAGAAAAAAAAATAACAAAACAAAAAGTCCAACAATGCACAGTGCACTGTGAGAGGGGGAATTGACAAGTGCTCAGTGCTCATTACACTGTGCATGTCAGTGAAGAGTAGGATCTTAAATTTAATATTTTATACAATATTTTAATACATATTTTTTCATAAAAAGTCAAAAAGTTAACCCAAACAATCATTTTTTTCTCTACTTTTTTCATCCCAAACAACCCCTAAGAGTTGTAAGATAAAACAACATTTTCTGCTGCTATCTTTTAAACTTGGTGCCATTAAATTTTCCCGGTTTTTCCCCATGATTTATTAGAACTTGAACATGGTTTGGGTAAGGACCAGAGTTGTTGTAACAATCGAAATTGGAGTACCACTTTCGGTTGCAGTAGCCATAATATCTTATTACAAAAATCAGAAAAAACAAAAACTAAAACACAAATTAATTTTCTAGTTACTATAACTAGAAAATAAGTTATAACACAAAATAATTTTATTTTTCTAGTTACTTAAACCAAAAAAATAAAACACATCACAATAATTTTCTTGTTACAAAAACCAAAAAAATATTTTCTTTGGATTCAATTAATACAATGAAGACTTATTTAAAAAAAAAAATTGAAGATTGTTGGACAATCTTCAATATATTTAAAAAAAGGATTAAAGAAATGAGAGAGATTGTTTGATTATAAAAATTAAAACAGTATATAAAAAAAATAAAACAACAGATTCTTATTTTGTTACAAAAACAAAATCAAAATCTGAAAAGGAAAAAATTAATAAAACAGAAATGTAAACTAATCACTTACCTTATTATTTTCTTGAACAAAATTTTGATCATGTCCAATGTTTAACACTGTATCTTTAAGACAGATTCGTCGTCTCCTTGGTACTTTCAGACTATGGACGTCTATCTCGTAGGATAAAATGATAAACTATAAATAGTAGCAGCACTACAAACTATTCACACAACAAACACACTTTGTGTTTATACACTTTCTCACTAGAAAAATAAATGCAGAAAAATACAGTGAGCAATAACAGAAAACAAGAACGAAAAAATTGAGTGCAAAATCCAAATGAGGGACAACCTTTATATAGGAGAACTTGTGGCGTTTCAGAAAAGGTTTCAACAGGTAAAACCCTGTTCGGACAGGGTTGAACAGGTACAAGACTTGTTCGGTTTGAATTAAACAGATACAAACCTGTTTGAACAAGTAAAAAACATGTTTGAATTTAAATTAAATAGGTACGAACCTGTTGTATTGGACCAAACAAATTAATTTTGAATTTGTCAAACTGAAATTCAAAAGAATTTAATTTAAATTCAAATGTTTTTTGCCCAAAAAGATAACCATTGGCCCGGACAGGCCGAACCCAACCTTACACCCGCGCCTAGCCTGTCCGAACGGACAGCGGCACGTGCCCATGTGTGTTTGATTTGGGCCCAATGGGTCTGGCCCACTTTGCGCATAACCTCTCCCGTCCACAAAACTTGGATATCCCTTGTGACCTACCCCAAGTTCCAAACTCAAATCTTATAAACTTACACAAAGTTTGCCCACCAAACCAATGTGGGATAAACCTTAACTCCAACCTTTATAGAAATTCCACCAAACATACCATTTTCATGGAGCTCACTTTGGCATCAATTTTCCATTCACCCAATAATGGTTTTGAGCAACCAAATATACGACATGAATCGTTACGCGGCAAAGAAAGCGTTGCCACATGGACCAGCCAACTTTGGCGCATGGGTCCCACTTAAAATTTAGATCAAAGTTTTGGAAAAATTTGTTTTTGCCAAACCATTTTCCAAACCATTTCTTACAATTTATTGGTGAATCATGGACTGAAGAAGCAATACATTAGTATTTTGCAAGTGTTTGAAAATTTGTTGAACATTTTTGGAATTCGGAAATTGCATGTTAAACTATGAAATATTTCAGTTTTAAAGTATAAATTTTTTAGTTTCAAAGATTAAAAAAATGTAGTTTTAAATTGCGAAATTTCATGAAAGTGAGAAATTCTCAACTTTTAAAACTGATAATTTCTTAATTTCAAAATCCAAAATTTTCTCAATTTTGGAAACTAATAATTTTCTCAAAATTTGAAAGTGTAAATTTTTTTTCATGTATATAATTGTGTCATTTCATTTTTTATTTAATTATTAATGTATGATATTACAATGAAATCCAATAAATTAAAATATAATAAAGACAAAAATATATATAATTAATATAAAAAAAAAAACTCACAAAAATAGAGAAACCTCAAACAAGTAAGAAAATTTGAACAACTAACCTCCTAAATATGTCATCGCTTAAAGAGAATTTTTAATTAACACTAAGCATTTCGATTAACAATTATAATAAACCGTACACCCATGAATGCAGCAAAAAAACAAAAAAAGATTCTCCAAATCATAATAAAACATGGCACAAGTAAACACCTACGGTGAAGTTTAAGCAAGTGAGAGTCTTGGTCTTGAGAAATTTGCAACAGTGGCTTAAGTTTGGTAGAAAATGTTTATAGTAACTTTAACCGAATTTTTATTTTATTTTATTTTTTATGTTAATTTATATTTAATATAGATCACATTTAATAGATCTGGACAAATAATTTTTAAAAATATAAATTTTATGAAAATGAATATATACAACAAAATTTATAATAATTTAAAGTTTCGAATTAAAAATTCATCAAATATTGCTAACAATCATCTATATAGTAGCTTCACGAAAAATTAATATTTTTATTTTCATTTTATTCTATATTCAATATTGATTTTATTTAGTAGATCGCAACAAATAAATTTTAAATCTATAAATTTTGTCAAAAATCACAATGTAAAAATAATAGTTGTAATGTTTCAAAGTTTAATTAAAAAAAAAAAAAAAAGATTCATTTCATCAAAAGCACATAAAAACAAGATCTAATGGGCTGAAACTTTTGAAGGATTTATCCTTAAAAAAAAAAAAAAAAATCTTTCAAAAAAGAAACATGATATACGAATACAATTTTTATATGCTTGTTGTTGCCCCTTCAGTTTTAATTAAGGCCATGGCTTCTGTCCAGTCCGGGATCAGACTGGACCGTGTTGTTGGACCCGTGGGGGCCGACCACGTGTCCCGTTTTGATAATCTGAACCGTTCAATGTGTAGAACTCGTCGAGTACTATATGCCTGTAAAAAATCACGTTGATCGGATATCGATAGCTATGTGAACAAAACAGTTTTTTATCAACCGTTAATTTTTTCACCGTCCATTTTTTTTTTTATACAAAACTGATTTGATCACATAGTTATTGATATCCAATCAACGTGATTTTTTATAGGCATGTAGTACTCGACAAGTTCTACACACTGAACGGTTCTGATTTTCAAAACGGGACCCGTGGTGGGCCCCCACGAGCCCAACAGCACGGTCCAATCCGATCCCGGACTGGACAGAAGCCGGACCCTTTAATTAAAACCTCACCATTGTCCTTATAATTTTAAAAAATATAATAGACATGTGCTTTCATGGTCATGAAGTTAACTACTACGCGGACAACCAATAGCCACTTGAGGTGATTTGAACTTGAAATCTTAGATTTAATCTTCAAGTCTTTACAATTCAGCCAATCCCTTCGGGTTTGCTTGTACTTTCACTATAATATCACTTTGGTCTTTTCACTCTTAATTAATTACAATCAACTTCTTACACTAACTATAATAAATTAAGGTTTTATCAATTAAATATAGTAATTAATAAACAAATAACAAACAACAAACAACAAAAAAAAAGAAAAAAGAAAAAAAGAAAAATAGCAATAATAATAATAATAAAGTAAAAATTGAAAAATGGTTATCCCATCATCTACCATCTAAACATTTTAACCATGACATGTATCCAAACTTGCTGGGTAGTCAACCATTACGTCTAACTTTAATTTAATCCCAACTATTTTGCCTGATTATGTGGTCTGCACAGATCGAAAATCAAGTTCTATCAACATAATGGAAAGAGCGAGGAGAGCTAGAGATGGAGGAAGAGGTGATGGAGGAGGTTGGACGCCGGTGTTGTGCAAACATGGGGGTCTAAGCCAGTGCAGCAAAGGTGTAGGAGAGGGTATTCATACGGTTTTCGTGGATGAGATTCCTGAATCTATGGATCCAAAAGGGCTATATGTGTTGTTTTCTAACTTTAGGGTTGTGAGGGATGTGTTCATCCCCAACAAAAGGAGGCAGATGACGCGATCAAGGTTTGACTTTGTACGGTATGATTACCCTGTGCCAGTATGAATGGCAGTCCAGAAAGCACATGGTCTTTGGTGTGATAACAAAGCATTGAAAGTGAAAGTAGTAGATTTCGGCAAAGAACAGGTCATAAACCAGGGGCCTAGAGTGGCAAGTAATAGGAAAAGGACTATGGCCAGTAGTAGTGTGGTACCTACTGTGGTACTTGCTTTGGTCCAAGGGAGAAATTCCTATGCGTAGGCTGTCAGTGGGAGAAGAGTGATATCTAATGCAAGTCTAACTATAAATGTTGCTGAAGAAGGAAATGGTTGGTTATATACCAGTGTGATTGTTAGACTTAAACCATTATGTTATGTGGTAGAGTTTAAAGAGGAACTAAAGAGTAGAGGACTGGGAGACATTTAGGTGAGAGATGGAGGAGGTAGAGACATAGTTATCGCTTTTGACTCAGTGGAAATCATGAAGGAAAAGTTGAAGTTGATGGAAGATTGGGTACATGAATGCTGTGAGTCGATAAAAGAATGGAAACAAGGTATGGTTATTGAACAAGAAAGAGTTACTTGGTTTGCTTGTTATGGAGTGCCATTGAACTTATGTAATAGCATAACATTTTGAAAGATAGGGCAATTGTGGGGGGAAATTATTGGTATGGATGATGCTACAGTTAGAATACAATCCTTACATTGTGGGAAGGTGAGAATTGCCACAAAGTGTACGGAATCCATTAATAAGACTATCAACCTGAACTGTAAAGGTGTGAGCTACCTAGTAAAAGTTTGTGAAGAGCAGGTGGTTATCTCAGAGATGGTCTATAAACAATGTAAGTGCTGTAATTTGCATAGTAATGGTAATAATCATAGCTCATATGGGAACACCATTCACCAGGCGTCAGAGGTGGAGAGCAAGCAGGAAGAGGGTGGGGCTAAGGTGGAGGGACAGGTTGGAGGTGAGCTGGACAAAAAAGTTGACATGGAGGCTAGAGAATCTGAGGTAAGGCAAGATGAACACAAAGACATGGAAGAGAATAATAGGTGGCTGAGCACGTCTGAGGTTCAAGAGACTGACAATAACATGGAAGGATAAATTTTGGGGGCGCATGTGTGGAAAAGTTAGCTACAGTGGTGTTGAGTTCTATGCATTTTCAAACTGAAGGCAACCGAAATGTTGTGGATGAAATTGCCACCCCGGGCTACATGAAGAGTATTAGTGGGTCTGAGATCAACAGGCCTGGGCTAAATATTGAAGTAATTTTAAATGAGGCCCATGTTTTAGAGGGTGGTACTATGATGGGCCAAAGAGCTTCTGAGATAAGTGAGATGGAGGCCCAGCCCAGTAAGGAGCAACTAGATCAATCAAAGTCGGGTGAGGGTCTTCAGATCAGAATGGAAGAAAGGAAACAAGCCTTGGTCGTAGGTAAGTCTAGTACAAATGCTCAAAAAACCAAACCGACTAAGAAAGAGAAAGCTAAAGGTGTGGCAAGATCTTTTCGAAGTAAAAAAGGTACTCTTCACATTGGTGGAGGATCTTCTTTGAATTTGAGAAAGGGAGCCATTTTCAGGTCCGCTGTTGCAGCATTCTCTTTATTCATGGCAAGTAAATCTAGCAGTGGTCAACGACTGTTGAACGAGGTAGAAGCATCACTCCAGATTGGCTAGGTATTGGGGCTAAATTGTGAAGGCAATGAGGAGGAAGTTATAAGAAAATTAATGGAGATGGAAGCACAAGATAAGGAGATGAGGAGGAGGCGGGGTGGAGATGCAGTTTGATCTGCAGTCCCATGTGGTTGGAGTTTTAATTTAGTTCCCTTATGAAGATATTATCTTGGAATGTGAAGGGGCTTGGAAAGCCTGCTAAAAGGAGGAAAATCAGAAATACTACTACAAGAAACAAAGAAATCTTCAATTACTGATGGGCGGCTAATTCGGCCTGGAGAAAAGATGGAATTCATGGCAGTGGATTCGGATGGAGCCGCTGGTGGGCTTTTGTGCATTTGGAATCCAAATGTCTTCCAGATGCTGGACTATTGTTCCAACAAGAATTTCATTATTTTGTCAGGTACCCTTTTTTTTAGCTTTGAATGTGTTTTAGTTAATGTATATGGCCCTAATGATAGTGTTAGAAGGAGAAGGGTGTGGGATAGCTTAATTAGATTAAATCAAGTATATGACAAACCTTGGTGTCTGGGGGGTGATTTTAATGAATTCAGGTGTGTTTCTGAAAGAAAAAGGGTGTTCTAGGAGAGACAGGGGTATAAGAGAGTTTAATGAACTAATTGACAACCTGGAATTCTGTGATCTGCCAATGATGGGAAGGAAATTCACCTGGTGTAACTCATAGGATGGAGAGAAGTGGAGCAGGATTGATAGGTTCTTGCTCAGTCCGGAGTGGATGCATAAGTTTAATTTTAAATCATGGGGGTTGCCTAGAAGAATCTCAAACCATTGCCTTACCTTGCTTATGGAAGATGAGAGGGTTTGGGGTCCAATGCCATTTAGATTTCTTAATGCTTGGACCTTGCATCCAACTTTCTTAGCTTTTGTGGAGAAAACTTGGGCTGAAACTACTATGGTGGGTTGGGCTGGTTTCCAATGTCTAAAGAAATTCAAAACACTTAAACTGGCCTTGAAAAATTGGAATAATGAGGTCTTTGGTAATGTGGAATATAATCTTAAGCTTCTTGAGGAGGAACTCCATAGGCTTGATCTGGCAGCTGAGGAAAGATCTCTGATTGAATCAGAGTTAACTAAAAGAAGGAAGGCAAAAGAGGAAGCTTGGAAATTGAGTAGAATGGTGGAATGGACTTGGATGCAGAAATCCAGAACTAATTGGGCATTAAAAGGGGACAGAAATACAAAATTTTTCCACATCATGGCATCTTCTAGGAGTAATAAAAATGCATTGAGTTCAATAATTGTGGATGGGGTTATAAAGGAAGAACCTACAGATGTTAGGGCTGAAGTTCTGCAACATTTTAAAAACCAGTTTACTGAATATTGGCCCAGTACACCGAGCTTATCTGGTTCTTTTAAGTCCATTGGGGGAGCTGAGGTTAGAGCTACCCTAGAAGCTGGATTTTCTAAAGCAGAAATAGTAGCAGCAGTAAAAAACTGTGAAGGGAATAAGGCTCCTGGGCCTGATGGGTTCAATATGATGATGTTTCAAAAATGTTGGATGACAGTTAAAGGTGATGTGATAAAATTTATGAAGGAATTCCATCAAAATTCTAAATTGGTCCGTGTACTTAACAGCTCTTTTGTGACTTTGATTCTAAAATCTGACAATCCTTCTTGCCTTAATGATTTCAGGCCTATTAGTCTAATAGGTTCTTTGTATAAAATTCTTGCCAAACTTCTTTCAAATAGGATGAAGAAAGTAATGCCAAGTGTTATTAGTGATTCTCAATCAGCATTTATTGGGGGTAGAAATATTTTGGCTGGAGTTTTGATTGCGATTGAAATAGTGGATGGATGGAAGAAAAATCAGAAAAAGGGCATTTTACTAAAACTAGACTTTCATAAAGCATTTGACTCCATTAACTGGGCTTTCCTCTTCTCTATGCTATCCAAATTTGGGTTTGGTAATAAATGGATTAGTTGGATTAGAGAGTGTTTAACCTCAGCAAAAATCTCTATCTTGGTAAATGGTTCACCCACAATTGAGTTTACTCCGGAGAGAGGATTGCGACAAGGGGACCCATTATCACCATTTCTATTTAATATTATGACTGATGGTCTCAATATTCTGTTGCTGAGAGCTCTGCAGAGGGGGTTGATTAAAGGGACTGTGGTAGGATCAAATGATGTTAGGATCACTCATCTCCATTTTGCAGATGACATAATTTTATTTTGTGAGGCAAAATTGAAAGAGATTGTTGCGATCAAAAGGATTTGGCGGTGTTTTGAAGTATTATCTGGGCTGAAGATTAATTATCATACAAGTGTGGTATGTGGGGTTGGGATTGATGATGATCTTACTAAGGAGTTTGCTACCAAATTGAATTGCCTTCGCCAACGTCTGCCACTCAGATACTTGGGACTGCCATTAGGAGCTAGTCCTACAAGAAGGAGGACATGGCAACCAGTGATTGATAAATGCAAACAAAAACTGCCTTCTTGGAAGAGGAGGTTCCTATCATTTGCTGGTAGATCGATACTAATAAAATCTGTGCTTTCTAGTTTACCAATTTACTACATATCTTTGTTTAAGATGCCAGCGGGAGTTGCAAAGGAAATAGATAAAATTCAATCTAGATTCTTTTGGGGAGCTGATGAGCTTAGAAGGAAAAATCATCTAATCAGTGGGAGGAGATTTCACAGAGTAAAAGCCAAGGAGGCTTAGGAATCAAGAGACTTAGATTTATGAATGATTGTATTCTTTTGAAGTCGTGGTGGAGGTTTGGTTCTGAAGATGGTGCCTTGTGGAAGCAAGTGATTTATAGTAAATACAGTGAGGCTGGTAGGGGTTGGTGGCCATTACCTATGATTAATTCAAGATCTTTCCAGATCTGGAAAGGTATTATAAGTGTTGCCTGGTTTAGGCCTGAGCTGGTTGACTTCTTCAAGAGCAAGATAAGTATTGTTATTGGGAATGGAAGGAGAACTCAATTTTGGGAGGATCACTGGATTGGCAATATCTGCTTGAAAGAGGAGTTTCCTAGACTGTATTCCTTATCAGTGGACAAAGCTGAATCTGTGAATTTGGTACTCAGTGGGAGGATTGGTTTTGAGAAGGACAATCTATGCTTCAGAAGAGTTTTGTACCAATGGGAGGGTGAGGATTTGAGGAGGTTATATGAGATGGTTTACAATACACCTGCTCTTAGGGTAGGAACATTTGATAGGTTGAGATGGGTTGCGGATACTTCAGGGCTCTTCTTTGTTGCCTCTGTTTATAAGGGGTGTGAATTGAGTCCTGTTAGAAATAGTAGAATTACAGATTTCATTTGGAAGAATGTCTCTCCACCCAAAGTTCAGTTCTTTGGTTGGTTAGCTTGGAAATGTAGGATTAAGACTTCTACCTATCTCCACGGAATTGGAGTTCTCAGTGGTGGTATTGATCTTAGATGTATTTTCTGTAAAAGTGATGTGGAGAGTGTCAATCATGTGCTATTATTTTGCCCCTTTATTTGGAGGATTTGGTCTAGAATTTACACTGGTGGGGTATTCAGTGGGTAATGCCTTGGTCTGTCAGTGGTCTGTTAAACTGGTGCACTGGTATTAAGCTCAAAAAATAGAAGAAGATGATCTAGAGAGCAATTCCACTGGCAGTGCATTCATTGATCTAGAAATAGAGAAATAACAGTACTTTCAACAATGCTCAGGTGGATCTTGATGGGTTGTGTGAATCCATTAAGGTTAGGATTGCTTTGTGGGTTAAATTTTCTTGCCCTTCTATCATGTACTCTGTTAATGACTTAGTTCATAACCTTTAGCAAGTTAGAGTCTGCATTAGGGATGAATCTTTACTTGTTTGGGATGCTATAGCTGCTTGGTGGTGTGCTCATAGATGGTTGTTGGTGTGCTCATAGATGGTTTTCAACAAGTTAGAGTTTGCATTAGGGATGGATCTTGACTTGTTTGGGAGTTTTATTTCCTTCTTTCAGTGGGTGCTCTCAGATGGTTTGCTGGTGTGCTCACAGATGGTTGTGGTGCTTTTGGTGTTCGTTTTTTCTCTTTCTTATTGGTTTCTCACCAGCTCTTTGGTTGTACTAGCAAATGATTAGGTATCCTCCTTGGTGCCAAACTAGTTGGGATTGAGAGGTGTACTTTGATGCTTTCTGCACTTTCCTTTCTTTATTGATGTTTTTTCATGTGTAATGTATGTCTTTTCATCAATAAAATTCTTTTTTGTTGATCTCAAAAAAAAAAAAAAAAACTATTTTGCGTGATCAATTCATTAAGCCTTTTTTGCAATTCAACTACTTTAATATGACAGATGTATATTTTACTTTAACGTTACAAACTTTTTTCCTTCAACCCTAGTAGGAAAGATAGAATAATAAACAAATAATTTTTTCAAAAAGTTTTGTGTATGTTGATAAAACAAAAGATAAAAGAAATAAAGAATTTATTTTTAATTTATTTATTTGTGTGTGCACAAGTTAATATTGGCGATTGGAATATAATTGGGACAGAAAACCATGAAAGACAACTTATTATTATTTATTTATTGAATATTTCGAATACAAAACACTCTTGGGTACACAAAATAGTTATTGCTGCAACGCAAGTCATTACCAATCACTCATTTTGATAAACAAAATTTTATCATTACTGAGATAGAAACCATCGGGTCTTGCTTGCTAGTAGCACTCAACCAAATTATTGTTATCGCAAAGACCATCTATGTCCTGGTTGTAAACATCAATAATTTTACTCTTGGAACCCGAATAAAAATGGCAAAAGTAGAGTTCTTCCAAATACGTTAGGACTAAATTTCCAATAGAACTCTTGATCAGTGTAGAGTGCATGGTTTCCAAAATCAGAATCCTTAGATTGGCAACAAACCACCAATGGTGAGGGGTTGTTTGGAACCTTGCTGATGACATGAACGTACCCAGGTGCGCGTAATCCTGTTGTTCGCTGACAAAATATTGTAGTACAAAACAAGTGAATTGCTAGGATGAATAAGGGAAAGAAGAATCGATTCATTATTGTCTCAATCGGATTTTCAAAATAGTGATATAGTTTTTGGTGATTATTGTTTGCTTAGCTCCTTATATATACACAAAGATACATGCAAATAAACACAGAAAAACAAATGAGCAATGCTACACATAATTCAATTTTTTCCTTATTTTCTCATCCTTGACACAAAGTAATGGGGCCCATATTTATAAATACATATGGGACTCACTCGCTTGTGTGTCTTGGAGTGAGAAAAAGAGATAAAAATAGAATTATATGTAATATTTTCCTAGACGAATATGGTACATGTAAGTAATGGCAATTGGATTTACATGGAAATAAAATAATTGTACTCAATGTATCATATACAATACATGCAAATAAACACAGAGATAAAATACAAGTAAACAATGACAATTTGATTTACATGACAATAAACTAATTGTATTTAATGTATTAGACATGGTATAGTACTCCATGTAAATAAAGGCAAATTGATTTACATGGATAATATGTAAATAATTTTATAGTGTTATACATATAACAACCTTTATAATCCAAAATCATGAACTATCATATTTTTCATAAATAATAACATAATGTGGAAAATAAATAACATACCCAGATCAGTTATGCGAAACTTTCAAGTGATCCAAAATTGATTGAACATAAACCTAATAGCAATATTAGTGGTGTGGGAGCCGAATAATGGCAAAATCAGAAGGTGCGTATCTTAGAAGATTGATATTAATCGGCTGTATCCTACGAGGATGGGAAGCCGAATATAACATATGTGCCGAATAAGTGTAGATCCTTAGAGCCGAATAAGAGAAAGGACAATGATCAAAAAGTAGGCCCTGGCCCTGAGGACCGAAAGGAACAGGTATAAGTACAGGAACAATGGATTGAGTAAGGTATGAAAGAATCACTTCACTTAACTTAGAAAACAAGCTATCTTGAGTGTCTGAACTGACTTGTTCGTCGGAGTGCTAATTCCGGCACCCCTGATCGGAGTGTTTGTATCTTTTCAGGTAACTAGCTAAGGATCACTATCGTCTCCCAGGATCTGAAGAGTATTTCCAAACCACTTCTCCACAATTGGCGCCGACTGTGGGGCTACTCAAATACATCAATGGCAGGCGTGACTGAAGATCCTCCGATAGCCACTGACGAGACCGCATAGAGAGATGACCTCACTCCAGCAAATATGCTCGGAAAGGAAACCATCGCTGCAAGTCGCGCCTTGAACTTCGACTCACCAACGACTTCAGCGCAAGAGACAATGCAAGCGATCATGGAACAAGCAAAGCAGAATGAACAAAGGCTGGAGAACATGATCGCTGAGAATGAACGTCTCCGTCAAGATTTGGCCCTGGAAGTAGCAAAATCCAGAGAAGCCGTGCGCCAAGATCCCGAACGACCTCCGAGGGCAGGTGGACAACGACCTCGAGCCCGACCAAAGGATACCGATAGCGACTCCAACTCATTATCCACGGAGCTCAACAAGAAGGGACGATCCGAAACTTCTAGCTCCTCCGAAAAGAGTCTACATACAAGGAACAAGCGCAGAAGAAGCAGTTTAGACGAAGAGGACCAGCACGATCCTTTTGTCCGACGGATTGCAAGGGCGGCCCTGCCCAAGAAGTTCAAAGCTCCGTCATTCACTCTTTACGGCAGAAAATCAGACCCCACTGATCATATCCGTCACTACAAGCAGGCCATGACATTGCATGCAGGCAACGAAGCCCTCATGTGCCGAATATTCCCCAGTAGCCTGGGGCCATTAGCTTTCAGGTGGTATTACAAGCTGGAGCCGGCTTCGATCAAAAGCTTCCATCAATTACAGAAATCCTTCATGGTCAGGTTCATCACCAACGAGGTATAGCCGAAACAGGCTGACTCTCTCTGGGCTATGCAGATCCAGTTAGGAGAAACGCTCAGAGCGTATTCGGCGCGCTATTGGGAGTGCTTCAACCTCGTCGACGACGCTTGCAACGACTCCATGGCCATCACCGCCTTCAAAATGGGACTACATCCTGACAGTGCTCTTCGCAGTTCCCTGACCAGAAGACCCCCCAAAACAGTCTGGGTGTTGATGAAGAAAGTTGAAGAGTATTGCAAAGTGGAAGATGATGCCTTGAGAATAAAAGCCGGACAAATGTCCAACAAAACGGCCCCCCCTGAAATTGCTCAACCAATAAGTTCCGTGCCACCTTCGAGCCCTGAGCCACGACAACACGCTAAACGAGACAAAAGGTGGGACTCTCGCCGATCAAGCGATCAATGCTCCCACCGGACGAATGAACAACTGCAAGTCGACAGCAGGTGCTCGAGGCGTGCCGACAAGAAGTACACAGAGTTGTCAGAACCAATCATTGCAATAATGACCAAAGTCCAACACCTTCCATTCTTCAAATGGTCGTCAAAAATGGTGGGGCCACTCGACACGCGAAGAAGGGATAGGCGGTGCGAGTATCACAAAGATCACGGCCACGAAACTAAGCGTTGTTATGCATTAAAGGATCACTTGGAAGAACTGGTGCAAGACGGCCGACTGCAACAGTGTGTGAGAAAGGGAAAGCCAATCAAGGCATTAGCCTTGAGGCAGGACTCACCTCCACTCGGCGTGATCCATATAATCTATAGCCTACCTGCATCCCCAACCATGCACACAATTCAATCTCATCCAATCCCCCAAAAGCAATGTATTCCGACCGAATGGCCCAGAGAAGCTCCGACAATTACTTTCAATGACTCCGATCTTAGCGGCACAACAGCCTCCCACATCGATCCGTTGGTCATCAAATTACGCGTAAATCGGTTCACCATTGAACGCATTCTCATAGACCCAGGGAGTACTTCAGAGGTTATGTATTACAAAACTTTCATCAAATTCAGCTTCGACGAGTCAGATATGTCTCCGGCGCCTCACCCATTGTTCGGCTTTAATACAATCCTGAGTACCCATTAGGGAAGATTGTACTACCTGTTCGAGCGGGCTCCAGAACGGTCGAAGTAGAATTCCTGGTCGTAAAGCTCCCTTCGTCGTATAATGTCATCATGGGGCGAACCTGGTTACATATTATGAAGGCCATTCCAAGCACTTATCATCAGCTTGTGCGCTTCCCAACAGCCCATGGCATTGAAGAAATCCGTGGCTCCCCTGTAATCAGCACAAGTAGAGATTTTATGAAAACCCTATCACTGACCCGACCTGTGGGCTTTGATACTTTTATATATATCACTTCTGTAATGTGTAGACACCCCATTTTTGACCGTCCTCAAGAGTTGGACGTCATCGTTTGAACACCAGATAATCATCCAAGTTTGTGTTCGTTTTGAGTTCCCGAAGGACTCGGCTGCGCGCTATGCCTTGGGATCTCTCAACTTGACTGTTTTGTGCTTGGTCGTGGACCAAGGACTTGTGTTTTGTGCTTCTAAGGGTAGGAGGTGGCTTGTTAGCCATCCCTTAAACTCACCGGTCGTGGCTTAGGGCCACCGGCCTTGTTTTATTCCCATCGGCCATTGGTGATGGCCGGTCAGCTCTTTTATGTGGTCGGCCGACCATATATTTGGCCGATGGACTCCTTTTCTGGCCAGTACCTCCTTTTTGCCTTTTTCAGGCATGGTTCATGCTAGCTGTGCCAGCTGGAATGCACGGACTTGTCCTCCATACACGTGTATGGAGGAATTTGCACCCTTTGCACCCTTTTGGTCTAACTTCTTGAGAAAGCTTGGACCTTTGCCTTAGCTTCCTCAAGAAGCATGCACCCCTATCTCAGCTTCCTCAGGAAGCCTTGGCCCCTTTGCCTTAGCTTCTTTAAGAAGCCTTGACCTCTTTTGATTAGCTTCTCTTGGAAGCTTAGACCTTTGCCTTGCCTATATAAGAGGGCCCTCCCTCTCCTTTGAAGGGGTTCAGCAAAAACCAGAACTAATATCACATATATCTGTTATATACACCTTCTCTCTCTATATCTCCCTCTCTCTCTTCATTTGTGTGTGTTAGAGGGCCTAAAAGTGTGTTTATGTCTTAGTTTTGCACTAAGTCACCTAGTATCACACCTTACTTCGGTTGTGGAGGTATTGAGAGGTTGTTCTTGGAGTTTTGAGCTGGTTTTTATCATAAGGAGGGGGCTGAGGTTGCTGCTCTTCAAGTGTTCTTCAAGGGTAACACTATTTGCTTTATATTCCCCATTCTTGCACTAGTTTTTAACCCACTTTGCATGCTGTTTTAGACTTTGTGTATAACTGAAAAAAGTCTTGTATTTTCATGCTTAAGATCTTTCATTAAGGTCATTTTGGTGTTGGGGGTCGACCTCCCCCTCTTAGGCCTTGTTTGGCCCCTTTCGTGCTCTCTTTGCTAAGCTTTGGAACCTTTTGTGTATTGGTCTTCTCACCACTGAAATCCAGAGGATTTTCAATGGTGAAGAAGAGGTTTTGAGGTCTTGTATAGGGGAGGGACACCCATCTCCCTTAGTCCCTCTTTTGTTCATGTTTTTGACTCATAAGGGTAGCATGCATGATTAGTTGTCTTTGGCTCCATTTCAGAGGTTTTTGGGTGTTATTAGGTCATAATATGCCTCTGTTTTTGGTCGGATTAATGGCCCCTTTCATGCATTATATACTTGCCTTGTATTCCTCCATTTTACCTAGAAATGCATCTTGCCATTAGACCGCCATGCTTGCATATTTTTGCCTAGCCTTGTGAAGCTATTGGTCATGTTTCATCATGCTTGAGGTCTGTTGGGTGTTGATTTGGTCACACCTTTCATGCTTTGTATAGTCCCTTTGCATTCTAGCATGTTGGCATCGGGTGTGTGAGTCATTAGCATGCATTACCTTGGCTATTTCAGTGATTTGGAATCACTTATTATGTCATTTCAGTCCATGTTTTGTGCTTACATGCTTGCATTTGTTATCCTTTCAATGCCTTGAAGAAATGTGATCTTATGCTCCATGTTTGAGTCATAGTGCATGCCTTTTGTTTAAGTCATTTGGGCTGCCATATCAGAGGGTTTTTGGATGTATTTTGATGCATTAAAACTCTGTTTTGGGTTGCATAATCCATGCCATGAGTGGTTGGGGTAGGTGTAGAGTAATACTCCATTTTGTGGCTTTGAATGCCCTTTGTTTTGGGCCCCTTTTCTTGGCATGTTTTGACCATAGTCCATGCATGATTTAGTCTTGTTTTGGAGTGCTTTAGGACTGTTCTAGGTCATTTTGATCCTTTGGGGTTTGGTTGACATAGCCATGGTTTGGACCTTTTTGTTGGCTTCAAGTTTTAGTCATTGTTGCATGCCTTGCTTGCATAACATAGTGGATTTGGCACTGTCTTTTACATATTTTCAGAGCTCGTTATGCTGGTGATTTGTCCATGTTTGTCTCTTCTTAATGCGCTTGAGAGTTGACTTCTCGCATGCCTAAGTGTTAGACTTCCATATGTGCACATTTGAAGGCATTTAGTCCATCACTTCCATGCATTTTGGCCATTGTTTTGGGGCGGGCTGAGGCCTTCTAATTTCAGCATAAGTCCATCTTTGCATACTTTGCATGTTTGACATGTTACATTGCATTGGTTGCATGCTTACATTGTATCATGTTCGCATGTTTGCATGTTGTTTAGCTAGTTGCATTACATGGTCTTGTTGTATGATTGACATGTTCATATTGCATTGGTTTAGCTTGCATGATTAGGTAATGTCATGTTGCATTAGCTTAGTGTGCTCATATTGCATTGCATGAGTTGCATCACTTTACATTGTATATGGCATACACGCATTGCATCTTGTTTGGTTTGGGGTGTCAAACCAAGCATGAGGGTTGAGGAGTGTTCGTACTCAAAGTGACGAAACACGTCTAAACCCTCGGTCACCGATGCCCTTGATCTCAACATGATAGGGCGTTAGCACTCATTTGTTTTGTTGCATGCATTTACATTGAGTTGCAAACTTGGTGTCTTTGGCCATCATGCATCGAAATACATTATTGATGGCTCGAGTACCGAGGGCCATACTCCCTTGAGTCTATAGCATGGTTGGGAGAGTGGCCATGCACACATTGCTTTGAAAATTCTATTCCATGCACTGCCTGTCCTCTGCTGCTGCCAAAATAGGGTTCTGGAGGAGGAAATGGCCGACCGGCCACTTATAGTGCCGACTGGCCATCAGTGTCCAGCCGATGGCACAACCTTTGGCCGATAATCCCTTTTCCATGGCCGATGGCCTTTTGTTCTGGCCGGTGGAACTCCAAAACACTCAGGATGAAGTTCAAAGCAGTTCTGGAAACTTTCATAACTTTCAGAGGAGCAAGGCAGTGTAAACAGAGGCAACAGTGGCATGGTACGTGTTTCCAAGCAAGGCGAGTCAATCGTACATCATTTACGCATTCCGAGGCAGGGCTGGGGCCACCTTCTTTCTGTAATTAATTTGTTAATTAATTAGAAGTTTTTGTAATATTTAATTAGCTAGAATAGTCAATTATTTCTTTGTTTTGTAATATTTATTCGGACCCTCCGAGTGAGGGCAATTGTGTAATAAGTGTGCATGAGTGTGTGTATGTCTTCCAACCCCACGTCTTTCTTCACTTTTATTTACTAGCTTTCGATGGTTAGTTTAGGGCATGTTTTGATTAGCATACTTATGCTCACATGTTTACATCCATTCATTTGTAATGCATGCACCGGGCTCGGCGCATCATACTAACTGCATAGTAATTCCATTCCAACTTGAACACGTGTATTGAGTTGTCGCATTTCACATGCCATTCTCAGATTAGCCGAGACTATTCTAATTGCATTTTGTATGTGTTGCATTAGCCATCTTTACATGAACTAGGATCATGCATTTGATTACTAACTAGCTTCTGTTTTGGCTTGGAGTACTTGGTAAGCTCTTATGCTTTAGGATCTTGCATGCGTGTGAGTGTTGCCATGATAGCATGCTTACCATGAGGCTAATTGCTTATGTGATATAACTGCCTGAATGCCTGTGGGTGAAGGTTGGATTGCTTGAATTGGAACGATTCATTGAAATCCGTGTTTTAGACTACTTGCGAGTAGCAAATCTCAAACCATTTTCCAAGCAAATAGATATGCAATGCTTTGCTCCAAATTAGGCGATCTAGTCTATACTTGTGCGTTGTGCGCATCACATAGTAAATTCTAGCTAATTAACCGGAATAAGAACGCATATGTTTTCAAAACAAGATATCATGTTTACTAGTGGCCGATCTTTGATCGGGCGAGTGGGGGTGCTCATAGTTGACCTTCTCCAATCGTACCCAAGTTCCCAAGCTGAGGCAACTTTGGTGATGACGGACACGTGGCCTTAGGCAAACGAGTCAGGGTTTCCTAAATTTCCCCAAAAATAAAATATTTAGGTGCCGACTCTGTATCTGGCAAAGCAGTCCATGTTTGGCGCTTCTTTCTAAAAATCAGTTTTTCAAAACGATTTGCCGGATTTGGAGTCTTTGATGATTCATCGGTCTTGTATTGCACTCTGCAAGATTAGATACAGGACCGTAACATTGAGTCCGAACTGTAGTAAGTCCAAGATGAACAAAACAGGATTTCCCTCCCGGGACGTTCGGGGACGTCTACAGTTTCTGGCGGCTTTGCTGGGGAGAATAGAGAACTTGACTCGAACTCATGATGTCTTGTTTTGATTGCACTTATGTGTTTCTTTGCATTGCATGTGCATTGGTGTGCCTAGGACACCGTGTTTGGCATCTGCTATTCCTGAGCAGTTTGCCAGAGGCTGCGTGCCATAAGGCTAACCGGTTACGGGCTCTGCCAGTATGGGAACACAAACCCCGATTTTACCGAGGCACCTTTTTTGACCATTCGACCTAGTGCATATTCGGAATCCATAGTGACCATTCCAAGCTAGGACAAGTTACTTACCCGATTATAGGTTGTTTGAAATCGCTACGTGCGTAGTGTAACCCTAGCTCCTGACAAAATAGGACAAGGGGAAACCCTACCCCAACATAGGGGTGTTTTGGCTATCTTTTACTTGCTATGTGCTTTTAGAGTGTATCTCTACAGGGAATGCACATGTTAGTTTGCAAGTTTGGACATTAGGCCTACGGGAACCAGTATTTTGAGGATCAGTTATCTGCGTGTATCAGATTCGGTTTTGGGGGCAATAATCTGGGAACAATGATTAATGTCTGAGAACAGTGTATTCAGCTTATCAACTGCGTGTTGTGATGCCCAACTGTGTGTTGTGTGTTTATTTACGCTGTTATGCTGTCCGTTTTTCTGGTTGTTTATTTCCTTATTACTACTTTATTTATGTTTTTGCTAGGTAGTTTAGTACAATTGCTTCAGACCAAGCAGATATTCCCCAAGCACTCTGGACAAGAGGTCGTCGACTCCATCGATCTGAGGATCTGGTAGACGGACAACCAGTGTATCATTCTCTACCCCCGGTTACCAGACGGAGGGCAGTTAGGCAGAGGATATCAGTTCGACAGACAGTTCAGAGGGCTTCGTCCACCCCGCCTAGGTATAGTAGGAATCAGAGTCCTGTTTCTCCCGCAGAGAGGGAACATATACCGGCAATACAGCTAGATCAGAGCAGTATGGCAAGTTTAGAGGAGATGATGCGCCAGCTCCGAGAGAGCATGAAAACTATGCAGCAAGACGCTGTCTGACAGGCAGAGTTTGCCAAACAACAGGCCACGGTTATGATTGAACAAGCAGAGTTAATCATAAGGCTACAGCAGCAAGCCGGAGCATCTACTTCGCATCAAGCTCCTCCCCCACCAAGGGTTCCGATACCCGATGAGACACCAAATGTCTAGAATATCCAAGAGGATACGGATGTCCCAATGGGGCCGGCTCCGCCCCCGATTCTACCGCAACTATCCAAGGTGCCCACGCCTGTCAATGTACCGAATTCTCCCTTCGAGTTAGAAGTGGACCCCACCGCATTAAAGCTGAGCAAGCTGGAAAAGATGTTTAAGAAATCCCAAGGAGTCAAGACCATCCCTGACATTGAGGACGGGTATACTGACACAGTTGTGACGCTGCCGGACCGATTCAAGATGCCGCATATTGACCGATTTGATGGGTCCGGGGACCCATGGTGCACCTGAGGTTGTTCTCAGATATCTTAAGGCCGATGGGCCTCACCAGACTATAGAAGCTGTCTTTGTTCGGCCGGACCCTGTCGGGTGTGGCGGCCATCTGGTATGCAAAGTTGGAAGATGATGTTAAGAGGAACTGGGATAAGATGGCCAAGGCGTTCATTGCACAGTACTCATATAACATGCAAATTGAGATTACAACCCGTGATCTTGAGACGACAAGGCAAGAGCCTAAAGAGAGCTTTTCGGAGTTCGTAACCAGATGGAGGGCCAAGGCCTCAATGATGACCCTAAGGCCCACCGATAAAGATGAAATTCGGATGATTGTGTGCAATCTCCAGCCTAAGCTGATGCAGAAAATGATCGTGCTCCCCTTCCCTACCTTTTTAGATCTGCATGAGATGGGAGTACAGATTGAGGATGCCTTGAAGCAAGGCTTGATCGATAATGACAGAGAGCAACCCAGGAGAACTTTTAACCGCAACACCAATGTAGGCCCGAGTGGCGCTACAACTACAAAAGCCTCGGAAGTGAGTATGGTCACCGCTATTCCCCCTTCAAGAACCACGTTAGTTACGCCATTCTCCGGTGCGCCTGGAAGTAATACACAAACAGCCAAATACCCGCCTAAAAACCAAAGAGCCTTTGCTCCACTATATATGCCCCTGTCCAAAGGTCTGGCAGTTTTAATCAGAAAAGGGCACTTGAAGCCCCTAGAGCCGCGACCATTGCCGGAAAAACTTCCCCCTACCCACAACCCAGCCAAATATTGCGCATTTCACCAACAGCACGGTCATGACACCGACCAATGCTTCCTATTGCATCATGTGATTCAAGATCTCATTGATAACGGGGTGATTGTGCCTCCCGAAAAACCCAATGCCACAACAAACCCTCTCCCACTGCACCCCCAAGCTCCACCTCCCAAAAGAATCAACTTTATCCAGACTGGGGTCGTGCCTTACGATCCTAGCATATATATCACCCCATCTCACCTACCCAAGCTGGAGGGGCTCCTTCCTGACTGCACTGACTTGTGCATGTTGGACATCTCCAGAACCCAACCTGAACCAATGGTGGTGACTGTCGAAGACAGAACATGGGAGATTTTAGAGGAGAATGGGATTGTTGAGTCAGAATCTGAGGATTCTAGGAGTTTCGCTGAGAAGGTATACAGTCCGAGTGACTACATTCTGTCAGTAGGCCAGGTTAGGCCAAGTGTGGAGTTACCAAAAAGGGCAGAGCTTTATATGATACAGGGGGATGAATCTGGTCAGAGGATAGATGACTCGGCAACTGTGGAAAGAGATTTTGCTAACCTCCAATTTTTCAGTGAGCAAGATCCAGCGGACACGGCAGTCAACTGGTCGAATCTCGAGGAATTGGCAGAGGTTACCAGGTGGCTAGATGATCAACTGGATGTTATGGAAGAATACTAACCAGAACAGGGCCCTTCAGGGGCGAGGACATCAGTTGTGGCTGGAAGGGCCAGAAATCAGAATGCATCGCCAGGGAACGCCGGTGCTAAGAATTTCGCTCAGGACTTGGGCATTGAGAATGTGAGAATTATTGAACAGACAGCTGTACTGACGCAGTTGGAACGGGAAAGGTTTGAGGATTCTGAGAGAATTAGAAAAGCTAAAGCCCATGAGGGGACTGAAAATACTGTGAGTATAAGGACAGTAGAAGCGGAGCCGGATAGGTGCCTATCGGTTGCCGGTGGAATGTGGTGGGAGGACGATGATCTATGTCTTGCCCACACAGATGAGGATTGGGGGAGCAACCAACCAGATGATACCTGGTACATCGGCGAAGTCGATCATATGACTAGAAGCGGGCGGTATTTCAAGCCCCCACATCTAGATCAGCCAGAGGCGTCTGGGAAAGATAAGGAGGCAAAAAAATAGGAAGAGAAGCAACTTGAAGAAGAAGCTGTACTGAAGCAGTTGAAAAAGATACAGGCAGACATCTCCATCTGGGGACTGCTTATGGCATCGCGAGTGCATCGACAAGTTGTCTTATCAGCCATAGACAAGGCCAAGCTCTCAATAGACACCACGCCCGAACAGCTGGTGGGCTTAGTCTTTCCGGGAGGAGCTACCCCGATGTTGACTTTTTCCGACAAGGAATTGCCACCTGAGGGGGCGAATCATAACAAGCCACTCTACATCTCTGTGGAGTGCAGAAACAAATGGGTACCGGTGGTTCTGGTAGATCCCGGATCCGCCATTAATGTGTGTCCGGCAAGGACTACCTATGCAATCGGTTTAAAGACCGCAGACTTCGTGCCGATGGCCCAGGTGATTCGGGCATATGACAACATGAGCAGAGAGGTAATGGGGACGGTGAAAATCCAGACCCAGCTTGGCTCGGGACAGCATGAAATTGACTTTCACGTCTTGGAGGTTCCTGCGACCTTAGCCATTGTTTTTGGGAATTCATTGATCCATCCACCACCAGAAGTATCTACGCCAGTTTTGGAAATTGAGCACGGTATGGAGGATGTGTTCTTATCTGGCTTTACCTTGGCTGAGGCCCGGGTCGTGCAGAACATCATGGCTGTTAATGAGGGGTTGTATGTCAGTGCTCAATCAGTATACCTCATGAACAAGCTTCAACACATCCCCGGGATGGGATTGGGAAAGAGCGGCCGGAAGGGCGTTACAGCGTTGGCCGAAGTGCCACACAACCCCCACACCTTTGGCTTGGGTTATCTGCCCACCAAAGAGGATTGGGTAAGGAAAGGTAAGGAGATGGCTGGGAGAGCCAAAGTGAAGCAGGCAGGGAAGCCTTTTAAGCTGATGTATAGACCCATTCAGGGTACCCTAAACGGACGCTTCATCCGGGAAGGGGAGGACTTTCCGTTTTGTGGCTTCCCAGAGCCGTGGCTGAACGCGGAGAGGAAGCGCGTACCAGGGTTTGAGATCTTCTTTGATCTGCAGTTATCCGGGGATGACGTTGCCGAAGAGCAGATAAACCCAACAGTTCAGATTAAGCAGAGCAAGAAAGTAGAGTCTGAGGACGCCGAAAGTGAAATGGGGGTAGCATTGGCTTATCTACTTTCAGATCCTCCGATCGAACAGAAGTGCTTGGGGGATAACTTCTCGGTGTCCATGATCGGGAATGAAACGGTTGCGGGCCTACCAGCAAATATTTTGGATGCATCCAACGCACCCTCCCCCATTTGGCAGTACGATGAGGGATTTTTGTCAAGCAGCACCGGGTCAGGTAGTGAGCCAGAATCTGATTCCACCGAGTCTTGTGAGTCGGAATCAGGTTCCAACTCAACTGAGTTTGAGTCCGGTATTCCTGGGGGTGATAACCTAGATACCACAGTCCTGTCCAGGTCGTCTTTTTCTTTCTCTTTTGAGTTTGTTGTAACAGAAGAATCGGACGGTTTGGATGTGCTTAATGAGAATGATGTGGATGTGGTTTCTGAGTACTTTTCTGTGCCTTTGATTTATTTCTTGAATCAGGACTTTCAAAATTTTGACAAAAACGACGAGGAAGAAATTCCTCTGGTTTTGCAATGATTAATTGATCAAGAGCAGGAAAGATTTGTTAAACTTTTAGTTGATGAAATCACTACCGTGAATATTGGTACTGAGGAGGACCCGCGGCTGGTCCAGATCGGGTCCACGTTGTCTTCGGAGGAACGCAAGTGCTTAGTCCCTTTATTAAAAGATTTCAAAGATGTTTTCGCGTGGTCCTACGAAGACATGCCTGGGATCGATCCTGAGATTGTACAGCACCGGATCCCTCTTGACCCCGAGGCCCGACCCTTCAAGCAGAAACTCAGAAGGATCCGCCCGGACTGGGCCCTCAAGATTAAGGAAGAGGTCACCAAGCAAATTGATGCAGGGTTCCTGCTAGTATCCGAATACCCAACTTGGTTGGCCAACATAGTTCCAATACCGAAGAAGGATGACAGGATCCGGGTATGCGTGGATTTCAGGGATTTAAACAGAGCCAGTCCAAAAGACGACTTCCTCTTACCGCATATCGATGAGTTGGTGGACTTCACAGCGGGGTATGCTTTGCTTTCATTCATGGATGGCTTTTTAGGCTACAATCAGATAGTGATGGCACCTGAAGACCAGGAGAAGATTGCTTTCACCACCCCGTGTGGGACATACTGCTACAGAGTGATGCCATTTGGGTTAAAGAATGCGGGAGCTACATATCAACGGGCCGCGACCACGATATTGCATGACATGATCCACAAAGAGGTTAAGGTATACGTGGATGACATGATTGTCAAGTCCAAAGAAAGAAAGGGCCACTACACCACCTTGCAAAAGTTCTTTCAAAGGATCAGAGAATTCCAGTTGCGGCTGAACCCTCAGAAGTGTATGTTTGGTGTTACAGCGAGAAAAATGCTAGGGTTTCTAATTACACAGAGAGGTATCGAAGTCGACCCTTTCAAAATCAAGGCCATCTTAGAAATGCCACCACCAAGGACTGAAAAGGAGGTGCGAGGCTTTCTAGGTAAAGTGCAATTCATAAGACGGTTTATCTCAAAATTAACCTTGACTTGCGAACCACTTTTTGGTCTCCTAAAGAAAGGAAAGAAATTCCAATGGGACGGCCGATGCCAAGTTGCTTTTGAACAAATCAAGAAATACTTACAGAACCCACCCATGTTATCACCGCCTGAACCAGGGAAGCCGTTGATATTGTACCTTTCGGTAAGTGAGACTACAATGGGCTGCATGCTCGCGCAAGAATTAGAAGACAAGGTGGAGAAAGCCATCTACTATCTGAGCAAGAAGATGCTAGAGTATGAAACTCGCTACACACCGTTGGAGAAGGCTTGCTTAGCCTTGGTATGGGCTACCAGGAAGCTGCGACACTACTTGTTAGCTCACTCCGTAATGTTGGTTTCACGATTGGATCCCATCAAATATCTTTTCGAGAAACCGGCACTTACGGGTAGGCTAGCCCGTTGGTTGCTGTTGCTTTCCGAATTCGATCTGAAACATGTGACGTGCAAGTCAGTCAAGGGAAGAGCAGTAGCAGAATTCTTAGCCGATCATCCCGTGGAAGGGGGTGAAGCAGTTGAGTACTTATTCCCAGATGAGGCCATTTTGCATATCGACGATGAAACTTGGACGATGTACTTTGATGGAGCATCAAACCAGTATGGGTATGGAATAGGGGTGTTGCTGATAGCACCCGACAATTCCCGTATCCCTCTAGCCTTCAAACTCTGGTTCAAAGTCTCGAACAACGAAGCAGAATATGAGGCATGCATTGCCAGTCTAGAAGTAGCCCTGGAATTAGGGGCAAAATGGTTGGACGTCATCGGGGACTTGAACCTCGTTGTGTCTCAAGTAAAAGGAGATTGGAAAGTCAAAGAAGAAAAGATGATAATGTATCACCAGACCTTGGATTTGTTAATTCCTCAGTTTGAGAAGCTGAACTTTACTCATCTATTAAGGGAGAACAACAGGTTCGCAGATTCACTAGCAACTCTATCTTCCATGATAGACATCCCGTTTGGAGTTCGGATGCGTCCAGTCATTATCGACCAAAAATTTGTACCAGCTTACAAGTCGATTACTGCTATAGACGAGGTTCAAGATGAGAATCCCTAGTATTACGATATTTGGAATTTCTTGGAGAAGGAAGCATATCCACCAGGGGTAAATGCCAAGGATAAAAGGGCAATCAGAAGAACGGCCGTTCAGTTCATCATCTGCGGAGGTAAATTGTATAAGAGAGGTCATCTGGGAATGCATAAGCTGTGCGTTGAAGTTGAAGAATCAAAACGCCTGATGGAGGCCATCCATGGAGGGGAATGCAGTGCGCATATGAACGGGGTAATGCTAGCACGAAAGATTCTCAGACAAGGTTATTATTGGTCCACCATGGAGGAGGATTGTATTGGCTTTGTTCGGCGATGCCACAAGTGTCAGATCCATGCAAACCACATGAACATTCCGCCGTCAAAGCTGTACAATATGACGTCGCCATGGCCATTCTCAGTTTGGGGAATCGATGTGATCGGGGCTGTCACTCCGAAGGGGTCTAATGGGCATGAGTTCATCCTGGTCGCGATAGATTATTTCACAAAGTGGGTCGAGGCCCAATCCTATGCGGTGTTGAAAGCTTCACATGTTGCGAAATTCATCAGAAACAACATCATCTGTCGCTATGGGGTCCCAAACAAGATCATTTCAGATAACGGTTCCCACTTCAAGAAAGAAGTGATTGACTTGTTGGAAAAATACAACGTGGCTTTTCATAAGTCATCCACCTATCAGCCGCAGACCAATGGAGCGGTCGAGGCCACCAACAAGAATATCAAACACATACTGCAGAAGATGGTGGAAACCTACCAGGATTGGCTAGATAAGTTGCCGTTTGTTTTGTGGGGCTACCGGACTTCAATTAGAACGTCTATTGGGGCGACTCCGTATTCATTAGTTTATGGGATGGAGGTCATTCTACCTATCGAGGTTGAAGTTCCATCTTTGAGAGTGCTGGCTAAGTGTCAGATAGCCGAAGCAGATTGGCAACAGAGCAGATTTGACGAACTCATGCTCTTTGACGAGCGCAAACTGAAAGTACTGTACCATGTTCAAGGTTATCAGCGCAGAATTGCCAGGGCTTTCAACAAGAAAGTTAAGTCCAGGAATTTAAAAGAAGGAGATTTGGTGCTCAAGGACAACCGAGCTCCCATCCACGACCCTAGGGGAAAGTTCAGACCTAATTGGACTGGTCCTTACATCATCAAAACTATCTGGCCGGGTGGAGCTGTGGTTCTGATGGACCTAGATAGCCTAGAGCTTTCCCAACCGATCAACATGGACAAGTTGAAGAAATATTACCCCTGAGAGGCTCGCTAGGCCGAAAACCCGAAAGGGTGACCTAGGCAAAAGTTAGAGCATAAAAAATTTGAAATTATAAAAACTGAGCTCACAAGGTTGAAAACCCGCAAAGGGCGGCCTTGGCAAAAGTTAGAGCGTAAAAGGAGAGTGAAAATACTCGAGTGAACCCAAGCCTGAACTACGTAAGGCTTGATTCCTATCTTTGGGATACGTAGGCAACTTCATCCTGAAGTTCAGCCATACACTTTTCCCCGATCAACTTTGTCCAATTGATCATCTCGGCCATCTTTGTCTATTCAGCATTCAAGAGTTCGGTTATAATCTCCGGTGCAGTGCTTTTCAGACTAGGGGCAACTTTCCATTGCTGAGCAGTGCCGCGGTATTATTCAGACTAGGGGCAACTTTCCAGTTGCTGGGATCTGGGGTTGTGCATTTCAGTGACAGATCTCAGGCGTGTCCAGTTCTGATCCATGTCGAAAATGGTTTTGAAAAGTTTTAATAAAAGTTGACTTTGTTCAAATTAATCTCTTTACAACTTAGACCATTTTTGGACCAAAGCGGAAAATTTTCAGTACCCACAACCTTCAATTTTATTGATTTCAATACAGAGTTCTCCTGCTCTTGCATACAAATTGAAGTTGCTTTTGGTTACAATCATAAAGAAAATTAGAAAGTACTAATAAAGCAATAAATCTGGGGCATAGTTAAGTCAGGTGTTCCTGCGCCCCCTCCCAGAGCTTGTCGAAGCTGCTCAACTAAATCCCAATCTGCCGGGACATCCTATAGCTCATTGCTGGTAGATTGAGCCAAGGATAGCGCCAAGCAATATGGTCTACAGACAAATTGCACATCCAGTCAAACCACCATCCCTCATCCAGGGCATCGACCAGACGTTGTCGGAAGAAATAACCGCGAGCCGAATATGCCGGGCAAGAGTCCACCACCTGCAACTTGTCCATCAACCACACCTAGGGAGGGATTGAAAAATGAGAGAATAAAGAATAGAGAGATGTACGATGAGAGAGAAAGTAAGAAAAGGGTTTTGTGAGAAAAAAAAAAACCCGAGCCTGAGGGCCGAGTGATGTGAGCAATACATATGTGAGATTGGGTGGGAAACATTACCTGCAGCAGTAGTGGACTCCCCGCAAATTTGGTCATCTCACGGAGATAGAAAGCGTCCAAGCCTATCAATGTCTCGGCCAATGTCATAGCAATACAACTTTTGCCCTCCCTTAAGCCCTGGGCAACCTCGATCAACCGGACACTAGATCCTCCGGAGCCTGAGGAAAGCAGGAAATGGGATAGCATGCATAAACAAAGGGCGTGTTGCCGAAAGCCTTGCCAATGATGGTCACCACGGTCGCCGGCATTAGAAAACCGGCAAATCAGACTCGGAATATCCAACATTCCGTCACCAATCAAAGACCGAGCGTCATGCATCGTGAGCCCACACATTCACCCTAAAGCTTGGGTGTGGCCGAAACGAAGTTGGGGCAAGATTTCTTCGTTGTGCTCAGATTCCATCAAAACTTGGAAATCTTCAAAGGTAGGACACACCTCTTGCCCGCCAAAGCTAAAGACATGTGTTACTGGGTTCCAAAACCTTGCCACAGCATAAAGGAATGGAAAGTGCAGTGGGGTACGACTTAGAGTGAATAATGCATTTATGCCGAAACCCCGGAAATTCAGTCTTTCCGAGCCATCCAAGCTGACAATCCAAGCTGCGAGATTTTGGACAAGAAACTCTTCCATTTGGAGCAAATCAGTGTTGAATTGAAGAAAACTACGAAGTTGTGGCTTTTGTAGAGGATAAGGTGTGAGTGAGAGACAGCTGTCAGCATTCTGGTGGTTCTTGCCATACATGGCCGGCCGGCCAAAAATGGTGCCGACCGACCACCACTTTTGGCCGATGGCCATTTATTGAGGCCGATGGATTTCCCTTGTGGCCGGTGGTCTTCCTTATTGTTCCCTGAGTTGTTCATGTGTTGAACATGCTGAGAATTTGGGGACTGGCACCACTTCCAATGCCCTCCGATGATGTTTTTTTACGGAGTCACGCCCATTTGCTTATCGAGTTGTTGTACACTTGCTCGTCGAGTTGTATTTCATTTCTTCGAGTCTTTGTTTTGCTTATCGAGTTGTACTCGCACTTGGTTAGCTCATCGAGTTCTTTATTTTGCTTATCGAGTTGTACTCGCACTTGGTTAGCTCATCGAGTTCTTTGTTTTGATTATTGAGTTGTTAGTCGGTTCACTACCTGATTATTACGATGCACATGCTTAAATTTTCAAACAAAGTTCAATTTCATTCACATTGTTATGAGATGCCACGCGATGCGGTGCATGGAAAGTACAAACGTAACACCTTTTTTTGAAATAACTGTTTCATTTCCATCATGTCTTTTGCAAAAACACACAGTCTTGAAAAAGTAAAACCTCCCTGAGGCAGTGCAATGTGCTTAGAACTAACGGTAAAAAAGGAAAGTAAAGCAAAAGGAGGGCAGGGCAGCAGAGTATCGGGTTTGATACCGGTAACCTCCCCTTGCGGTCGATGCATCCCGCACCTTTGTTCAAGTCAACGATGTGGTTTGGCACCTTCATTACCCAAGACAGTGCGAGGAAGCGCACTCTCGAAATATTAGTAGACCTTCGAGTTGACCTCAAGCTACGTCTTCTACAAGCGATGCTCGGTGCGTATGAGGAGCATCCCTTCCCGTATCCGTTTTGTATATTGCGAATTCCACAAATCATTTCAATCATGTCGTATTACGTTGTTTCGTTTTGGCTTTAAAAGCACGTTCATTACGCGTCTCGGATTGTGCAATGCCTCTCCTTGTTCTGAATTTGCATCTCAACATCATGAATAACATGCCTTTACCATGCTTCAGTTGAATATGCCCCTTTTTCCTCCTATACACATTGCATGCGTCGTCGCGTTATGCTTTACTTATATGTGTTCAAGTTTCTATACACATTGCATGCGCTGTCGCGTTATGCTTTACTTATATGTGTTCAAGTTCCTTTTATACACATTGCATGCGTTGTCGCGTTATGCTTTACTTATATGTGTTCAAGTTTCTATACACATTGCATGCGTTGTCGCGTTATGCTTTACTTATATGTGTTCAAGTTTCTATACACATTGCATGCGTTGTCACGTTATGCTTTACTTATATGTGTTCAAGTTCTTTTTTCACACATTGCATACGTTGTCGCGTGTGCTTTACTCATATGTGCTTATGTTTCAAATTGCATTGTTTTGCACACACTCGGGCTGCGTTGTTATGCACCCCTTCACTTGCATTGTCACGCACTTTCAATTCCATTGTTATGCATGTTGCTAACAATATTGTACTTGTTGAGTTTTCTTTCTCTTTCAGGCACGGTATTGTATGTACGGTTCATTTGAAGCTGGTGCAACCAGACGAGCCGCACAGGTATTGTATTCTCCGAGTGAGACGTACCGAGAATTACATAATTCTTTTGCACCCTCTCTGCATTGTAGTGTAGTTTGGTGTTTGCTAGCTTAAAACTGTTGCATTGTCATGCTTCGTTACAGTTTTCTTTGCATGATCATCAGTTATGTTCGGCTTCTTGCATTGTCAGTTGCATTTCGCCCCCGCCTTCGGGCGCATATCTTTATTGTCTTGCATGCTTTGTCTAAGTCTTCGGCCTTGTCAAAAATGGGTCGTCTCTGGGCTTTGACATTCACTCCCGTCATTGTTATAACTTTCGAGTTCTGTCAAAGAGGGGCAACTGTAGACACCCCATTTTTGACCGTCCTCAAGACTTGGATGTCATCGTTTGAACACCCGATGATCATCTATGTTTGTGTTCGTTTTGAGTTCCCGAAGGACTCGGCTGCGCGCTATGCCTTGGGATCTCTCAACTTGACTGTTTTGTGCTTGGTCGTGGACCAAGGACTTGTGTTTTGTGCTTCTAAGGGTAGGAGGTGGCTTGTTAGCCATCCCTTAAACCCACCGGCCGTGGCTTAGGGCCACCAGCCTCGTTTTATTTGCACCGGCCATTGGTGATGGCTGGTCAGCTTTTTATGTGGTCGGCCGACCATATATTTGACTGATGGACTCCTTTTCTGGCCGGTACCTCCTTTTTGCCTTTTTCAGGCATGGTGCATACCAGCTGTGCCAGCTGGAATGCACGGACTTGTCCTCCATACACGTGTATGGAGGAATTTGCACCCTTTGCACCTTTTTGGTCTAACTTCTTGAGGAAGCTTGGACCTTTGTCTTAGCTTCCTCCAGAAGCTTGCACCCCTGTCTCAACTTCCTCAGGAAGCCTTGGCCCCTTTGCCTTAGCTTCTTTAAGAAGCCTTGACCTCTTTTGATTAGCTTCTCTTGGAAGCTTAGACCTTTGCCTTGCCTATATAAGAGGGCTCTCCCTCTCCTTTGAAGGGGTTCAGCAAAAACCAAACCTAATATCACATATATCTGTTATATACACCTTCTCTCTCTATATCTCCCTCTCTCTCTTCATTTGTGTGTGTTAGAGGGCCTAAAAGTGTGTTTTTGTCTTAGTTTTGCACTGAGTCACCTAGTATCACACCTTACTTCGGTTGTGGAGGTATTGAGAGGTTGTTCTTGGAGTTTTGAGCTGGTTTTTATCATAAGGAGGGGGCTGAGGTTGCTGCTCTTCAAGTGTTTTTCAAGGGTAACACTATTTGCTTTATATTCCCCATTCTTGCACTAGTTTTTAACCCACTTTGCATGTTGTTTTAGACTTTGTGCATAACTGAAAAGGTCTTGTATTTGCATGCTTAAGATCTTTCATTAAGGTCATTTTGGTGTTGGGGGTCGACCTCCCCCTCTTAGGCCTTGTTTGGCCCCTTTTGTGCTCTCTTTGCTAAGCTTTGGAACCTTTTGTGTATTGGTCTTCTCACCACTGAAATCCAAAGGATTTTTAGTGGTGAAGAAGAGGTTTTGAGGTCTTGTATAGGGGAGGGACACCCCTCTCCCGTAGTCCCTCTTTTGTTCATGTTTTTGGCTTATAAGGGTAGCATGCATGATTAGTTGTCTTTGGCTCCATTTCAGAGGTTTTTGGGTGTTATTAGGACATAATATGCCTCTGTTTTTGGTCGGATTAATGGCCCCTTTCATGCATTATATACTTGCCTTGTATTCCTCCATTTTGCGTAAAAATGCATCTTGCCATTAGACCACCATGCTTGCATATTTTTGCTTAGCTTTGTGAAGCTATTGGTCATGTTTCATCATGCTTGAGGTCTGTTGGGTGTTGATTTGGTCACACCTTTCATGCTTTGTATAGTCCCTTTGCATTCTAGCATGTTGGCATCGGGTGTGTGAGTCATTAGCATGCATTACCTTGGCTATTTCAGTGATTTGGAATCACTTATTATGTCATTTCAGTCCATGTTTTGTGCTTACATGCTTGCATTTGTTATCCTTTCAATGCCTTGAAGAAATGTGATCTTATGCTCCATGTTTGAGTCATAGTGCATGCCTTTTGTTTAAGTCATTTGGGCTGCCATATCAGAGGGTTTCTGGATGTATTTTGATGCATTAAAACTCTGTTTTGGGTTGCATAATCCATGCCATGAGTGGTTGGGGTAGGTGTAGAGTAATACTCCATTTTGTGGCTTTGCATGCCCTTTGTTTTGGGCCCCTTTTCTTGGCATGTTTTGACTAGGTCATTTTGATCCTTTGGGGTTTGGTTGACATAGCCATGGTTTGGACCCTTTTGTTGGCTTCAAGTTTTAGTCATTGTTGCATGCCTTGCTTGCATAACATAGTGGATTTGGCACTATCTTTTACATATTTTCAGAGCTCGTTATGCTGGTGATTTGTCCATGTTTGTCTCTTCTTAATGCGCTTGAGAGTTGACTTCTCGCATGCCTAAGTGTTAGACTTCCATATGTGCACATTTGAAGGTATTTAGTCCATCACTTCCATGCATTTTGGCCACTGTTTTGGGGTAGGCTGAGGCCTTCTCATTTCAGTATAAGTCCATCTTTGCATACTTTGCATGTTTGACATGTTACATTGCATTGGTTGCATGCTTACATTGTATCATGTTCGCATGTTTGCATGTTGTTTAGCTAGTTGCATTACATGGTCTTGTTGTATGCTTGACATGTTCATATTGCATTGGTTTAGCTTGCATGATTAGGTAATGTCATGTTACATTAGCCTAGTGTGCTCATATTGCATTGCATGAGTTGCATCACTTTACATTGTATATGGCATACACGCATTGCATCTTGTTTGGTTTAGGGTGTCAAACCAAGCATGGGGGTTGAGGAGTGTTCGTACTCAAAATGACGAAACACGTCTCAACCCTCGGTCGCCGATGCCCTTGATCTCAACATGATAGGGCGTTAGCACTCATTTGTTTTGTTGCATGCATTTACATTGAGTTGCAAACTTGGTGTCTTTGGCCATCATGCATCGAAATGCGTGATTGATGGCCCGAGTACCGAGGGCCATACTCCCTCGAGTCTATAGCATGATTGGGAGAGTGGCCATGCACACATTGCTTTGAAAATTCCATACCATGCACTGCCTGTCCTCTGCTGCTGTCAAAACAGGGTTCTGGAGGAGGAAATGGCCGACCGGCCACTTACATTGCCGACCGGCCATCAGTGTCCAGCCGATGGCACAACCTTTGGCTGATAATCCCTTTCCCATGGCCGGTGGCCTTTTGTTCTGGACGGTGGAACTCCAAAACACTCAGGATGAAGTTCAAAGCAGTTCTGGAAACTTTCATAACTTTCAGAGGAGCAAGGCAGTGTAAACAAAGGCAACAGTGGCATGGTACGGGTTTCCAAGCAAGGCGAGTCAAGCGTACTCCATTCACGCATTCCGAGGTGGGGCTGTGGCCACCTTCTTTCTGTAATTAATTTGTTAATTAATTAGAAGTTTTTATAATATTTAATTAGCTAGAATAGTCAATTATTTATTTATTTTGTAATATTTATTCGGACCCTCCGAGTGAGGGCAATTGTCTAATAAGTGTGCGTGAGTGTGTGTATGTCTTCCAACCCCACGTCTTTCTTCCCTTTTATTTACTAGCTTTCGATGGTTAGTTTAGGGTATGTTTTGATTAGCATACTTATGCTCACATGTTTGCATTCATTCATTCGCAATGCATGCACCAGGCTCGGCGCATCATACTAACTGCATAGTATTTCCATTCCAACTTGAATACGTGTATTGAGTTGTCGCATTTCACATGCCATTCTTAGATTAGCCGAGCCTATTCTAGTTGCATTTTGTATGTGTTGCATTAGCCATCTTAACATGAACTGGGATCATGCATTTGATTACTAACTAGTTTCTATTTTGGCTTGGAGTACTAGGTAAGCTCGTATACTTTAGCATCTTGCATGCGTGTGAGTGTTGTCATGATAACATGCTTACCATGAGGCTAATTGCTTATGTGATATAACTGCCTGAATGCTTGTGGGTGAATGTTGGATTGCTTGAATTGGAACGATTCATTGAAATCCGTGTTTTAGCCTACTTGCGAGTAGCAAATCTCAAACCATTTTCTAAGCAAACGGATATGCAATGCTTTGTTTCAAAGTAGGCGATCTAGTCTATACTTGTGTGTTGTGCGCATCACATAGTAAATTCCAGCTAATTAACCGAAATAAGAACGCATATGTTTTCAAAACAAGATATCATATTTAGTAGTGGCCGATCTTTGATCGGGCGAGCGGGGGTGCTCATAGCTGACCTTCCCTAATCGTACCCAAGTTCCCGAGCCGAGGTAACTTTGGTGATGACGGACACATGGCCTTAGGCAAACGAGTCAGGGTTTCCTAAATTTGCCCAAAAATAAAATATTTAGGTGGCGACTCTGTATCTGGCAAAGCAGTCCATGTTTGGCACTTCTTTCTAAAAATCAATTTTTCAAAACGATTTGCCGGATTTGGAGTCTTTGATGATTCATCGGTCATGCATTGCACTCTGCAAGATTAGATACAGGACCGTAACATTGAGTACGAACTGTAGTAAGCCCAAGATGAACAAAACGGGATTTCCCTCCCGGGACGTTCGGGGACGTCTACACAATGCAAACCATTTTTCTCCGTCGCTCAATTCATTTCTCAAACCCCATTGTAGCGCTCGTCATGTCGACGATTCAGAGCCCCCCCCTTTGGTGCATGACACCTTAGGGCCGATTAAGACTTCGGATTCGGAGCGCCCTTCGTGGATGTCACGATTGGCCACAATAAGTCTCCAGATTCGGAGCCCCCCTTTGGTGCATGACACCTTAGGGCCGATTAAGACTCCAGATTCGGAGCGCCCTTCGTGGATATCACGATTGGCCACAATAAGTCTCCGGATTCGGAGCCCCCTTTGGTGCATGACACCTTAGGGCCGATTAAGACTCCGGATTCGGAGCGCCCTTCGTGAATATCACGATTGGCCACAATAAGTCTCTAGATTCGGAGCCCCCCTTTGGTGCATGACCCCTTAGGGCCAATTAAGACTCAGGATTCAGAGTGCCCTTCGTGAATATCACGATTGGCCACAATAAGTCTCCGGATTCGGAGCCCCCCTTTGGTGCATGACCCCTTAGGGCCAATTAATACTCCGGATTCAGAGCGCCCTTCGTGAATATCACGATTGGCCACAATAAGTCTCTGGATTCGGAGCCCCCTTCGTGAATATCACGATTGGCCACAATAAGTCTCCGGATTCAGAGCCCCCTTTGGTGCATGACACCTTAGGGCCGATTAAGTCTCCGAATTCAGAGCCCCCTTTGGTGCATGACACCTTAGGTCCGATTAAGACTCCGGATTCGGAGTGCCCTTCGTGAATATCACGATTGGCCACAATAAGTCTTCGGATTCGGAGCCCCCTTTCGTGCATGACACCTTAGGGCCGATTAAGTCTCTGGATTCGGAGCCCCCTTTGGTGCATGACACCTTAGGGCCGATTAAGACTCCGGATTCGGAGCGCCCTTCGTGGATATCACGATTGGCCACAATAAGTCTCCGGATTTGGAGCCCCCTTTGGTGCATGACACCTTAGAGCCGATTAAGTCTCCGGATTCGGAGTACCCTTCGGCACGAACAAAACAAAACAAAACAAAACACGCCAACATCCGAAATAAGGTGCTTAACTAAGCATATAAAAAATTCAGAATAAGACGCAAATGTTTGAAATAAAACTTTTTATTTGATCAAATAGTTGTTACATAAACGCAACCCGCATTTGAGCATTACAATACCCATTTTCAACCTCGAAAGCTAAATAAGGGAAAAGACGCAGTGGTAAAGCGGCAGCGCCAAATCAACACCCGCCACCCGGAAGTCCTCCACGGTT
This sequence comes from Camellia granthamiana, assembly GCA_036172215.1. NCBI lineage: Eukaryota > Viridiplantae > Streptophyta > Magnoliopsida > Ericales > Theaceae > Camellia > Camellia granthamiana. Next base: position 155,969,565 of record CM069906.1, read on the forward strand.
TGCAATGCCTCGAGCCAACTGTGCCCAAGCCCATGACTTGCGCATTGCCAAACTTCCCCTGATACCATTGACAATGTCAAGGCAAAGATCCAGGACAAGGAAGGATAAACCCAAACTTCCCCTGATACCATTGACAATGTCAAGGCAAAGATCCAGGACAATGAAGGATAAACCCAACGGTCGTTGCCTTTCCTTTCGGGCTGATCTGCTTCGACGACTTGAAGACTCATGCCAACTTTTGGATGCCTTACCTCCCATACGGATAGGTCCTCTGCCGCGCTCCATTGCAACACCAAGCTCGGCTGAACTCTGAGCCTCTCTAACTAACATCCCCACTTATCTCACCTCACATAATAAGTGATTGTTTATCTGCGCGAAGCGCCCACTCTTTTTATTTTCAATACTGGTAGCGATCTCGAGGCCCCAACACCGAGGCGATTTCATTAACGCTAAACTCCATGAGACAAATGTCGGTTGACATTCGCCACGGCCTAGTTATCCAAACGACTTTTTGAAGCACATGCACTGGCCGAAAATCCAGGTCCCGAGCCGAGTCAAATTTGCCGTAACCATTCTACTCACTAGTTTTCGGCTTCCTCAAGTTACAATGGCCTCATTCAGGAATAAACGGCTATCACGTATGGGTCGACCCTGCCTATAAATCGGCGTATCACTGGACACTTAACAGATATTCGGACCGATCAACGTTTATACATTCATTCAAACATGTATACGATAAAATGAAACACGTACATGCCGAATACGAACTGCAACGAAATATTTATAATAAAACGTTTTTATTCAATCAAACAAACAATAAATTACATAGTTTTGAAACATGATCTGCGTTTCAACCTTACAATAGGTATACTTATACGGCGTCGCCCTCATCCTCACTCTTCTCGACTTCAAAAGCGGAAAATGGAAAATGTTTACTGTGGTAGAGTGGCGATGCCGAATCAATGCCCGACGCTCGAAGCGCTTCCGCGGCTTGAGATGCCTTGATCCAACCGTGCCTAAATCCATGATTTTCGCATCGGCAAACTTCTTCGGCAAGTTTCTCCTTGGTTTTTTTGATTCCAACTTTTCGGCCGTCATGAAAACCTTTTTCATAGGCCCTCCCCTTCGCGGTCTCCATTGCGAACATACTCGCCGTATCATGATCGGCGAGCGCGGTACTGATGAGCCGACTGGTAACCCTTTCTTCCATGATTGGGTTTCCCTGCCCGGCGGGTTGTGCCTGAGCCGCCTTGATCTTCCTTAACTCGCGCTCAGCCGCCTCCGCGCGAGCCTCCAAACTTCGAATACGTTCCTCTTTCTTCTCCATTTCTTGGCAGGTAGCGTGCAACCGCATGCCGATTTCATAGGCAGTGTAAAGCCCATTCACTACCCCGTGAATGCCTTCACGAAATACTTCGTAGTCCTGTTAACCTACCATCGATTCCTGAACCTCAGGAGGAAAAAATTGTCGAGCAAACTCGACCGCTACATTTGGGACTCGAACGATCGAGTCCACCTCTGTCATGGGTCTATTCTCCACAAATACCGCAAAGCTTATTGGGCACGGATTCACGTCAGATCCCCTCTCGACTCGAGGTTGAGAAGATCTGCCCTGCGATTGCTTGTCCCGCCTAGGCGACCTGCTTTGACGTCGAGGAGACTGAGGCCTCTCTCGATCCCTGGAACTCCTACTCTCTGTGCACGAAGGGTCACCACCTCGATTCATGTCTCCACCCAGCTCAGCTAGCGTCCTCGCTTCCCCTTTGCTGTTAAAGAAGAGTCTGTCCGACATTCACATGATACCTTCAAAAGCTGGAGTCAGTTGTTTACTGTGCTCATAAAAGTTGTACCTTTAATCATTTATCCTTTATAGAGGCAGCACCCTCGAGGCAATCTCATTAATTGTGAAAACCTCAATCGCCCGACGCCGACTGGATCGACCCGCCTGGGGCAAGGGCAGATAGATTAATCAATCTATTCAGCTCAAGTGCTCCAGCCAAAGCATGAATCGACTTCAAAACTCCCCAGTTCGTCTCATCCGGCGCCCGAATGATCATGCACCGCCTGGGGCAAGGGCAGATAGATTAATCAATCTATTCGACTCAAGTGCTCCAGCCGGAGCATGAATCAACTTCAAAACTCCCCAGTTCGTCTCATCTGGCGCTCAACTGGATCAGGCACCGCCTGGGGCAAGGGCCGATAGATTAATCAATCTATTCGGCTCAAGTGCTCCAGCCGGAGCATGAATCGACTTCAAAACTCCCCAGTTCGTCTCATCCGGCGCCCGAATGATCATGCACCGCCTGGGGCAAGGGCAGATAGATTAATCAATCTATTCGACTCAAGTGCTCCAACCGGAGCATGAATCGACTTCAAAACTCCCCAGTTCGTCTCATCCGGCGCTCGACTGGATCAGGCACTGCCTGGGGCAAGGTCAGATAGATTAATCAATCTATTCGGCTCAAGTGCTCCAGCCGGAGCATGAATCGACTTCAAAACTCCCCAGTTCGTCTCATCCGGCGCCCGAATGATCAAGCACCGCCTGGGGTAAGGGCAGATAGATTAATCAATCTATTCGACTCAAGTGCTCCAGCCGGCCCATGAATCGACTTCAAAGCTCCTGTGTTCGTCTCATCCGGCACCCGAATGATCACGCACTGCCTGGAGCAAGGGCAGATAGATTAATCAATCAATTCGGCTCAAGTGCTCCAGCCGGTGCATGAATCGACTTCAAAACTCCCAAGTTCGTCTCATCCAACGCTTGCATGATCATGCACCGCCTGGGGCAAGGGCAGACAGATTTATCAATCTATTCGGCTGAAGTGCTCCAGCCGGCCCATGAATCGACTTCAAAGCTCCTGAGTTCATCTCATCCGGTGCCCGAATGATCATGCACTGCCTGGGGCAAGGGCAGATTAATCAATCTATTCGGATTGAGTTCCCCAACCGGCCCATGAATCGGTTCAGCATAACACTCATGAACTATTCGGCATACGAATGATAAGTCAATATTGTCATGATATTCAATCGTAGAAAGCTCAACAGAGTAATCATTTTATCTAACGTAATGAAAGGTAAAAATTCTTCACCAACATAACATCACAAACTACGCATAAGTAGTAGTGAAACGGCAAGATTATTTTCATTAATAAATTGAGCATAGATAGTAACCAATTTATACATGAAAACTACTCGGAACCAACAAAAGTCCTTAAAACAAAAACATACATCAAAAGGAAAAGCATTTCATAAAATTCGAATGACTCCCAGATCAATCCTCAGGGTCAGACTCAACTGGCTCAACGTCCACCTGCTCATAAGGAATTGGCAAGGCCAATGTAACCCCAGCGGCATCAAGGGCCTTGAGCCACCCATGTTTGAACCCCCAATTCTCAAACTTGGGGACTTTATCTACGTATTGCTCGAAGGCGGCGCCTTTTCCTGCTTCGAATGCGGCAGAAGCCTCAGATTCTGCCTTTTCCTTGGCCGCCTTCAACTCTGCTAACTCAGTCTCCATCTTTTTAAGCGCCTCCTCGGCTAGCCTAAGCGATTCTTTGCTCGCGTTCGCCCTATCTTCGGCATCAGAACGGAGATGATCGGCAGTCCGAGCCCTTTCTACTTCGGCTTCGGCTCGCGCAGTCTCCATTGCGGCTCCCATCATCTCAAACTCGGCCATGCTCTTTTGATAGCCCACTTCTAACTGCAAACGGTCAATCCTCTCAAGGGCATTGTGTAGGCGGCGGCCCAAGTCGGCGATCCTGCCGACCGTCTGCAAAACGAGTTGGGATCGTTAGATGCCATAGGCAACCAAAATCGAAACAAGTCAAGTTCACCTACCAAAAAGGCCGACTGCGCAGATAGGGCTACGGCCCCCAAATCCGGCACGGCATGAAAGGATGCCTTATCAGCTGGTAGGGAGACTGAAGCCGCTAGGCTCAAGGCTACCACTGGGTCGGTAATGATGGATACGTCAGAGGAAATCGGCGCGTGTCTAATCTTTGGCTGAACAATGAAAGGAACAACCACGTCTGACTCTTCTAAGCGAGGCCTTTTGTCAGCAGGACTATCTTCTGAACTGACCTCTCCCTCGGCGCTACGCTTCTTGCCCCACTCTTCCGGAATCAACCGTTCTTCAATGACCGGTTGTTCAACCTCTTTCACCGTTTCGGCCGCAACAATCTAAGCTGGCTCTTCAATAACGGGTTCGAAAGACTCAATCAAGGCAGGTCCAGAACGGGCGGCCTCGGCCTTTTTCCGGGCGGCCATTCGCTCGGCATTTTTCTTTCGAGCCATCTGCGTGAGATTTTCCCTAGCCATACCTTCAAAAAAATCGCCGGGTAGTCTCCCAAACTTCCAAAAATATCTCCAGAAGAAAACTCCGCCCGACCCGAAGTGGATGGCGAGGTAGGCTGACTAAGTCTGGCTACCTCAAACGCCAAGTTTAGGGCCTCGTCAACCTCTTCGGCCTCCTCAGTGAACTCTCTGGCTGGTTCGGCGACTACCTCTACCACTGGCTCCACGTCTTGCCCCGAGTCAGAAGCTTCGAGACCAACTTGCCTAAGGCTCTTGAAGCTAGGGAAGATAAGAGCTGCAAGGTGTTGATCGCCGGCTGGAATCGGAATGTTGTCTTCGGCCGAAAAATTAGTATAAGTAGGCTCGTATCGAAGAAGTATGTGGGCAGCTCTCCCTTGCTTATGTACGTTTGGACGGCCGAAGTATCTGAGTGCAGTGGCAATCTGCTTAAGGACTGCGTCGTCAGTCGAAACTAGAACCTTATTCAATTTATTGCCTGCAAAGTCAAAGGGTTAGACACGGAGAGAAGGCCGAGTAAAAGAAAAGTTCAATAAACGCAAAGAGACACACGGCAACCTGGTTCACCCCTCCGTCTAGGAATAGGGTCTAGACGACCCTCGCCTTTGCCAAATTCCCAGTTCTTTCGGACATTGACCATTACGTCATCCACACGCTTACCAGAACCGGCAAACATGGTTACCAAATGATGGTCAGTATCCTTGGCCCTAAGAAAGTACTGCCTAAGCCGACTGGAAGATTTGGCTAAAGCATAGCAGTGCCGAATGGCCGGAATGCCAAGGTCGATCCTGAGGCGCTGGTTCAACTCTACGATCCCCATTACGATTCGAAAAAAGTTCACGTTGGGCTGAGAAGGAATCAGACCCCAATGGCGGATGACGGCCCTAAGGAATGGATGTAGGGTAAAACGGACCCCGCCCTCTGCAATGGATAGGAGAGGAAAGATGATTGAATTTCGATCCTCTCTCTCCATATCCAGAGTATTGCCCATCATTATAGATAGATGAACATCGTCGGGGATGGAAAAGTGTCGCCGGAATCTGGAAACACGACCCTCAGAAAGGAGGTCTTTCAAGTGTTTAGCCATTTTCGCGGGGAATAAAGGGTTCGCCAAAACTAAAATAACAAACAGAAAGTAGGATTGCAAAGAAAAGAGAAGAAGACTTACGCGCAGCAAGGGGGACGAGGGTAGACGGAGAAGAGTTGCAGAAAATGCGAGTCAGAGAAGGGACACCCGTTGGCGGTCCAAAAGTCTCGAATACTTGATGAAATGTGCACTCGAAAGGATTGAAATTTCAAATTGCAATAAATGCGAGACGCACGAATGAGGCGGGAAAGTGTAATGATGACCGAAAAGGTGTGCGCATTCTGACATTTGTATTGGGGTACGTGAAGCCGCCTGACCTATTTTGACTTTTCCAATTCAAGACCAAACACGCTGATTAAGTACAGGAACAATGGATTGAGAAAGGTATGAAAGAATCACTTCACTTAACTTAGAAAACAAGTAATCTTGAGTGTCTGAACTGACTTATCCGTCGGAGTGCTAATTCCGGCACCTCCGACCGGAGTGTTTGTATCTTTTCAGGTGACTAGCTGAGGATCACTACCGTCTCCTAGGATCTGTAGAGTATTTCCAAACCACTTCTCCACAAGTGGAAAAAAGATTTCTTTCTCTTAACCCTCTTTAAAATAAGTTATTCAGAATAATTGATGGGTGATCTAAATATACTTTTATTGGTAAAGAGAGTACTAGTTTCATAATATAACTATAACTCCACTTGCCCATCAAAGTAGGAGACTTGAAAACTACTCCATTTATTGATCAATCAGATAATAACTTGCAATTCAAGATATGAAACTATAATCTTATTAAATATATAATTTATATTACCATATCATGTGGATTACTATAATGACCAAATAATTAAATTTAGTCTTACATTCTCTCACTTGATCCATATAATAACATACATCAAGATTTAATAAAGTAAACATTAGGCGCGTAATAAATCATATCCAACCTTAATTACTTTAATTTGGTCATCAGCACAATACTATAATTAAATAGTTCACTAATGCGAATCATAGTGGTTCTATACCAATAGTGTGACATAGTCCCTTCGATGTACTACAACCCTAACAACTAGTTTAATACAGTCCTTAAGTGAGAAGTGTATTTAAAAGGTCTAATAATGTCTTTTTATCAAAGACTATTCCTGTTATCATTAATTCATTCTCATATATATACGTACATCATTCATAACAGGAAATGTATTAGAAACATAGTTAATGAGATCTTAATATATCAAATAACTTAATCAATCATAAACAACTATTATGGTTTACATTCAAGACTGATCTAATTGAGAAGTTTCTTAATTGTCTTTAAGAGTAATCCCTTCATCATTAGATCTGCACTTAAAAGTTATATACTTATGTGCTTTATTGACACTTTTTGTTTATGAAATTCTTCTTTAGATATTTATTATAGTTCATTTCACGCTTTTCGTGAAATTTCTTCTTCACATAATAAAAACAAATAATCAAAAGTGAACTTTTCTACTATCAATTCATCCTCCAAAGTTTGAATCTAAGTAGCCAATCAATTCAAGATCATTAGACCTCATAAATGTGAGCAAGTAATCTTTTATTCCTTATCACTGCCTTATCTTGGTATTAAATTTCTTACTATAAATGTATAAAGAATCGTTTCCATTCTAATTGATTTTATAAAAAAATTCATAAGACTGGATTCATTTCCTTTCGGAATATGGATATCTTTATGTGAATATTCTTTCATAAAATATCTCTATAGAACTTTTAATATATACCTTCCAACACAATCTCAACAATTCATGTGATTCATTTAGAAATATTTCAATTTCTAACGCATAGGTTGTCTCACTAATATATTTCATTTCAAAGTTCTTAAAGTGAAATTTCTTAATTTGTGAAATAAATCACATACATTATTCACAAGCAAAATATCATTAACATACAAAATCATAAATATAAACTTGCTTACACTGATCTTTGGATATGTACATTAATAAAAAATGTTTTCTTTAAATCCAAAAGAAAACTAGTATCATAAAACTTAAGATGCAATTTTTTAAAAAGCTTGTTTAAGTCCATAAATTGATTTTTTAAGTTTGTGTGGTGAAAGGGATTTGGAAATACTCTCCGATCCAGACAGACCTTCCTGATCCTCGAGATAATACCTGAAGAGGGACAAACGCTCCGGTAGGGAGTGCCAGAATTAGCATTTCGACGAACAAGTCAATCTTGTGCTTAGTTTTTACTTTCCTTCCAAGTTATCTACTACTTTTCTCGTACCTTCCTCTGACGAGACTCCTCATTTTATATTGTTCTTATGATCCCATGGTTGGGCCCCCACATGACCCATGGGCTATCTGACTAGTCAGCTCTTCAACTTGGACTTTTAGGCTTGTATTTCGTTCCTTTTGTATTGGCTCTTGATCTTTTGATCATGGCTGACTTGTATACGGCTTTGCTTCTGTCGGCTACGTCTCCGCTACGTGGGCTTCCGGATATGGCCGATTTGTATTCGGCCCTATCCCCTAATCGGCCTACTTTTGGGCCTTCAATTCTATTGATCCTATTCGGCCCCCACACAATATTCGGCCCCCACCATTGCCCCCCAAACATCCGATTAGTCCCTCACAATCGGCGTGCTCGGCTTATAAAAATATTTCGTTCGGCTCTCAGCTGGATAAATTCTTGGAAGTCGAAAATATGGCGTACGCACTTTTTTCAGTACTAAATCGTCAGAATGAACGTAATCTGGAATCATTACAACTTCTCGCCCCTTCGTACTTGACATTCATTTAATGTGATTTGAAAACGAACTATCCTTTTAAGTTTTTTGAACTGAAAGGCTTTTGGCTCGTCTTTTGGTATTCCTTGCGTCAAACTTCCTCCTTTAAGACCTCTGCGATTTCGAACTTGCTCATTTGCTATCTCATTCTAGCTCCGGTTGTGTGTGTCTTTTTTGTTCTTTTTAATAGTATATTTTCTATCCCGTTTCAAATGGTGAAACATTTGAAAGCCCTCATTTCAGAGGATCGCATTACCGCCTTCCGTCATCATTTTTCAATCCCAGACGACATTCGTTTGTCCCTCGTCACAGACAGTGTGGTTGACATGGAGAGGTCTAATACGAGCACGATCATTTTTCCTCTTCTGTCAATCCCTGAGGGTGGAGTCCGTTTTCCCCTTCATCATTTTTTGAGGATCGTTCTGCGCTATTGGGGTTTAATCCCCTCCTAGCCCAACGTGAACTTTTATCCGATTATAATGGGCATAGTAGAATTAAATCGCCGACTTAGGCTTAACTTAGGGATCCCTGCTATTCGGCACTGCTATGTCTTGGCAAAATCATTCGGTCAGCAAGGACGTTGCTTTCTCAGGGCCAAGGATATAGATCACCAATTGGTGACTATGCTTACCCACTCTGGCAAGAGAGTTGACGATGTCATGGTCATCGTCCAAGGCAATTGGGAATTTGGCGATGGAGAAGATCGCCTGGACGCAGTGCCTAGATAAAAAGGCGAGCCAAGTGGCCGTTTAGACCCATATCTTGTGTTTCTTTACAAACTTATTCAGTTTGAATTTTGTGCACTCATCTTTCTTTCTTGTGTAGGCAACGATCTGCAAAGAGCCCTCACTTCGACTAACGACACCATGCTCGCCCAAGTTAAATTGCTCTTGAATACTTCGGTAGCCGAAATCTTCAAAAACAAAGGCGCGCCGCTGTAGACACCCCATTTTTTACCGACCTTAAGACTCAGATGTCATCGATTGAGCGCTCGGTGATAGTGCATGTTGTGCTCATTTTGAGGTTCCGGAGTTTTGGCTGAGAGCCTTGCCTTCGGGCCTCTGAACTCTTTGTGCTTCGGCTCAATTTATGGACCGGGCCATGTTTTCCTTCCCTGAGGGAGGGAGAGGTTTTGTAGACCATCTCTTTGTGGTTGTAGACCACTTTTTGCGGTCATAGACCACTTTTCCAATTTGGAGACTAGTTTCCGATTTTCGGAGCCTTCGGTTGCGCGCCTTGTCTCGGGACCGCTTAACGTTCTCCGTTTGGCATGGTTTTTGAACCACACCTTGTTTCTTTGGCCTAGAGGGCCACTGTGGTTTGGGAGACCACTTTTGTGGTCGTAAACCACTTTTGGTGCTTGTCAGCTAGTTTTCGATGCTCTTGGCTGCGCGCTTTGCCTCCCGAACTTTCGTCTTGTATCCGTTTTGGTTTATTTTTGGTACAAACCTCGTTTTCCTTGTTTGGAAGGTGGTACAAGGGTGGGAGACCATTATTTCTCCTTGGAGACCACTTTTCTTCCCGGCAGCCAGTTTTCTGATCTGACAACTGGTCTCCTGGGTCTTTGGGCCACCTTTTCTGGTCAGCCACCCCCTGACTTGTTTCAATGTGCTGATCATCTCCCACCATGGCCGACCACTTGAAGTAGCTAGCCGACCATGGTCGACTGCTTTTTGCCACCTTTTTGGAGATATTTTTCTCCAGCTAGCACAGGTGGAGGGCACTGAAGCTATCCTCCATACATGTGTATGGAGGGATTGCCTTGAACCTTAGCTTCTCCAAGAAGTTTTGCTTTTGGTTCTCTATAAGAGAGAACCACCTTCTCCATCCTCTAGGTTCAGAAAAAAAGGGCTGGAGTGATACATATAGTTTTGTATCTATATTTCTTCATTTTGCTCTTGTTTTGTGTTCAAAAGTGTAGTTTTGTCTTACTTTAACTGACAAACACACACTCAAACACCATCCTTTTGCTACTGAGGTGCTTAGGAGCTGGTTTTGGTGTTCTTCGGTTGGTTTGAGCTTGAAAAACTTGCTGGAGTTGTAACCTTGAAGAAGTTCATCAAGGGTGAGTCTTTAACCCTTAAATCCCCCATTCTTGCTTAAGCTTTTGGACCCTTTTTCATGCTGTTTTGAGCTTAGCTTCTTACTGCAAAAAGTTCTATTTTTGTGTGCTTCAAAAGTTTGTTTAAGGTCACTTTTGTGTTTGGGGTTGTTTACCCCCTCTTAGGCCTTGTTTGGCCTTGTTTTTGTGCCTTCTTTGTGAGCCTTTGGGACCACCTTGTTTTGGCCTTCTCACCACTAAAACTTAGAGGAATTTCAATGGTGAGAAGAGTGTTTTGAAGTCCCAAATAGGAGGGGGTCATCCCCTCTCCTTGTGTCTTCAATACTTGTCTTGAATGCCTCATGTGTGAGCATGTTTATTAAGTTTGTGTTGGCTTGTTCTTAGCATGTATTTGTGGTTATTTTGCTGAGGCTTACCACTATTTTTTCTTGGTTTAGTTACTCCATGCATGCCTAATACACTTGTAGTGTATTCCTTTGAAATAGCCTAACATGCATCATGTTGTAACATGTCATTCTAGCATACTTTTGGCTTAACTTCATGAAGCTTTTGTCCATGTTTTAACAAGCTTTAGCTCTAATTTTGGTTGTTTTGGCCATACATGACTTGCTTTGTATAGACATAGCTCAATCTAGCTTGTTAGCTTTGTGCATCAAGTCCACTAGCATGCTTTACTTGGACTATTTGAATGATTCGGTATCATTTATTATGTGATTTCAGTCCATGTTTCATGCTCATGCACTTGCATTTATCACTCATACAATGCGTTGGAGGGTTTCCCCCTTTATATCTTAACATGAGTCATTGTGTATGCCTTCATACCATAGCTTACAAGCCATCATTTCAGTGTTTATTTGGGGTTATTATGCCATGATATAACTCTGATTTTTGTTGCTTAAGTCATCCCATGCTTGGTCTTAATAGGTGTAGCGTAATCCACCTTATTTGCCTTGTATGCATCATGTCTTATGCCCCTCATGCTAGCATGTTTTGGCTTCCTTCCATGCATGTTTTAGACTCATTTTAACATGTTCTAGGACTTTTTTGGGTTGCCTTGGTCACATGCTTCATGTTTTGCATAGTTGTAGTACAAGTGCTCTTGCTTGCTTCAAGCTTTGAGCACCATAGCATGCTTCATTTGTGTTGTGTACATGATTTGGCATCATTTTATACTTCATTTCAGAGCACGTAGCATTTCCATGCTCTCACTTCATTCATGCTTTGAATGCCTTTGAGTATTGTGCATTATTGCCTTACTTGTAGCCTAGCTTGTATGCTTGCATGTCTAGGTCTTTGAGCCTCAATCTTAGCATGTTTTGGTCCATGTTTTGATCTATTTCAGCTCTATCCATGGTTGGTTCATGCCTGTGTACCATGTATTGCATGTCTCTAGAGTAATCCTCTTTGTTAGCTTTCATGCTTTAGGATTCTTGCATGCTTTACTTGCTTTGTTTGAATGATTTGGCATCATTTCTTACCTCATTTCAGTGCACTTATTGTTGTTACACTTCCACTTTTGTCACTCTTTGAGCCTTCTTGAGGGTTGTGCTCTTAGGCTTAGTTGAATGGCCAATGCATTGTGCATGCATACTTTGCCTTTTGTGCCTTGGTTTCATCATTATATGGCCACTGATTTGGGCATGACTGAGGTCTACCCCTATTGGTTTAAGTCCATTTAGCATGTTCACTTGCATGTTGCTTGCATGCTTATCTTACTTCACATTGTGTATGCCATGTAGTCCTTTGCATTGTGTATGCCAAGTTGTTCCTTTGCATTGAGTATGCATGTTCCTAACATTACTAAGTTGCCTTTATTGTATTGCATTGTGCATGCATGCATTAGCATCGTTCGCATGTCATTAGCTTTGTTAAGTTGATCATATCACATTGCATTTTGTATGCCATGTAGTTGCATGTTTGCATGTTTAAGTCACATTGCATGTTTGCCATGTCACTCGTATTGCATTATTGTTTGGAATAGGTGTTAGTCCAAACATGAGAAACGAGGGACATTTCATACAGTGATGAAACGTGCCTCAATTCTCGGTCGCCGACACTCTTGATCATACATGATAGAGTTTTAGGCCTTATGTGTTTATGTGTGCATTCATTTTATATTGAATTGTGCAACTTCGCCTCTCGGCCGTCATGCATCGAGATGCGTGATTGGTGGCCAGAGGGTCGAGAACCACACTCCTTTGAGCTTATGACATGACAAGGAGGGCGGTTGTGCACACATACCTTGAAAATACATTGCCATGCCCTTTCTTGCTCTCTGTTGCAAAAACCTGGAGTTTGGCAGCAACAACTAGTCGGCCAGCCAGAAAAACTAGCTAGCCGACCACTTTTTCTGACTTTCAACAAAGATAGGCGATCGGTCATGGCTGCAGACACCAACAACTGGTCGACCACCCTCCCACAGGTCCCCAAGATATGTTAGCAGCTTTCTAGAGCTTGGTGCAAGGTTCTGAGGACAAATGAAAACAGAGACAAATCGGGGCATCGCATTGGATTTCCAAACGAGGCAACCGGGCATGCATCCAGTCTTCTCCCTCTGAGAACCTCTTGTTTTATTGCTTTTCTTAGTTGCCATGCTTAGATAGATAGTTTATGCTTTGGTTTGTACCTTAATAGTTAATGCGTTTAGCTATCTCAATTTGCTTTGTAATAATTAGTTAACTAGGATTAGTTAATTAATTTGTTGTGTAATAATTAGTTTAATTACCTTAGGTTAGCTGGTTAGCTTCTTATTCGGTCCCTCCGTCGAGAGGGCACATTGATGTAATAAGCATGCGTGCGTGTGATGCATGCCTTCCAACCCCCATTTCTTTCTCCCTTTTACTTAACCGGTTACGATGGTTAGTTTTAGGGCATATTTCATTTAGCGTACCTTATGCTTGCATGCGTGCATTCATTCATCTGTTTTGCATGCACCGGGCTCGGCGCATCATACTAACTGCATTGTATTTCAATACATTTACTTGAATACGTGTTCAACAGCATGTTATCAAATTGCATTTCACATGACATGATTAGAATAGCCAAGCCTATTTTAGTTGCATTTTGCATGTGTTGCATTAGCCATCCTAACATGAACTAGGATCATACATGATTTCTAACTAGTTCTTTGTTTTGGCTCGGAGTACACTGTGAGTGTTTATGCTTTAGCATACTGCATGTGTGTTATTGACTGCCATGAAAGCATGCTTGCCATAAGGCTAACCGCTTATTTGCTATAACTGCCTGAATGCCTGTGGGTGAAGGTTGGATTACTTGAATTGGAACAATTCATTAAAATCCCTGATTTCGCCTACTTACGAGTAGCAAGCTCCAAACCATTTTCAAACGAATATGTAATGTTTTGTTCCAAATTAGGCGATCTAGTCTATTCTTGTATGTTGTGCGCATCACGTAGTAAGATTAGCTAATTAACCGGATAAGAGTACATGTGTTTTCAAAAACAAAATATCATGCTTAGTACTGGTTGATCTTTGATTGGGCGAGCGGGGGTGCTCATTGCATGACATTCCCCTCTTGTACCCAAGTTCCCGAGCCGAGGCAACTTTGGTGATGATGGACACGTGGCCTTCGGCACGAGTCAGGGTTTCCTAAATTCCCCCAAAATAAAATATTTAGGTGGCGACTCTGTATCTGGCAAAGCAGTCCATGTTTGGCATTTCTTTATAAAAATCAGTTTTCCAAAATGATTTGCTGGATTTTGGACTCTTTGGTGATTTATCGATCTCACATCGCACATTGTGAGATTAGATTCAGAACCATGACATTGAGTTCGAATTGTAGTAGCTTAGAGAACAAGACGAGATGCGTGCCGCTTCTCATCGCGGGCGCGTGGATGTCGGGGAGTTCTCGCGGGAGCGCATCTACAGTTTCAGGCGACTCTGCTGGGGACTTAGAGAACTTGACTCGAACTCATAATATCTTGCTTTGACTACACCTATGTGTTTCTTTGCATTGCATTTGCATTGGTGCGCCTAAGTCACTGTGTTCGCCGTCTGCTATTCCTGAACGGTTAGCCTGAGGCCGTGTGCCATAAGGTTGACCGGTTACGGGCTCTACCACGATGGGAACACAAACCCCGGTTGTTACCGGGGCACCTTTTTTGACCATTCGACCTAGTGCATGTCGGAATCCATAGTGACCATTCTAAACTAGGACAGGTTGCTTATCCAGTTGTAGGTTGTTTGAAACCGCTGTGTGCGTAGTGAAACCTAGTTCTTGACAAAATAGGACAGTGAAACCCTACCCCAACATAGGGGTGCTTTGGCTCATACTTGTATGATATTTGCTGTCAGAGTGTGTCTCTATAGGGTTGTGCAAATCAGTTTGCAAGTCTGGGTATTAGGCCTGAGGGCATCAGTATGTTGGGGGGAATCAGTTTTACCTGAAGGTATCAGTTTACAGGCAGAATTTTGGGCAGAATTCAATAGAGAGTACAGTCATTCAGCTATGCTCAAATCTGTTCTATTGAAATCAGGCTGAGATGCTGCATGTTTTCTCTTTTGCTAGGTAGTCTTGGAACTATAGCTTCAGAAGGCTCCGATATCCCCCGGTGTATTAGACTTGTGCTGATAGACTTTGTCGGGTCAAAGATTCAGTTCAGAGCAGCCAGTGTTTTCCTTCATTGAGGCAAGGCAGAGAAAGGCCAGTCAAGGCTCACCAGTTCATCCGATCCGTTAATCACCAGTCACATCACCTCAGTTCAGTTCAACAGACTCATGATGATGTAGAGTTTAGAAGAAATTGTAGTCATGACAACAACATTAAACCAGGGAATCACTATGCGGGGTGAGACCGATGCTGAAATGCAACGTTCCATCTGGGGCACCTACCGCATATCCAGTCTTGGAACCCCAATCATTTGAAACTTGCAAGGCCACTACTTTTGAGCTGAAGACAATGATCGACAATCTTCAAAGAGCTGTGGCTGATCTAGCCTTCGGAATGTCGGCTCCGCCATCAGCCATGTCACATGCCAGAAATTTCATGCTAGAAGAGCCCCCGCTATTGGGGCGAATTGTAATTGAGCTCAGCCAACCTGAAAACCATTCCTAGTATGGGCAATGACATGTCGACAACAATAGGGCTTCGCACTAATGTAGTAACCCAAACCTTCGACCAAGCTGAGGCAAGTGGAAAGAACAAGGTGGAGGCAATCACTGGTCCCTATGAATAACTTCTGCAGGCTGTTGAGGCTTTGAAAGCCGGGGGATTGAACAAACAGCAAGTGCTCGCAGTTGCTCCAGTTGCTACCAAAACTATGGATGACACTTTCGTCACTCAGAATGAGAACAGCTCGAGCCAAGGGAAAAATCGAGAGAAGGGCCATCGTACCAAAACCGTTCCTTCCAACCCTAAGTCTACACCTGGAAGAGATCAGCAGACCAAGCCAGTACCTGCCGACCCTTTTTCTAGTGCACCCAGCAAAAATCCACAAACCTCGAAGTATCAACCCCGAGGTCACAGGGTCTTCCATGCCCTCTATATGCCTTTGTCCAAGGCCCTTCAAATCCTTGCTGAAAAAGGTCATCTCAAACCCCTTGAGCCTTGGCCTCTCCCGAATAACCTCCCTCTCTCGCATGATACTACACAGTACTGTGCGTACCATCAACAAAACTGGTCATAGCACCGACAATTGCTTCCGTCTTCGCCACGAAGTATAGGATTTGTTTGACAACAGAGTCGTCCTCCGCCAAGCTCAGCAAAGTCTACCGTCACTAGGTCAGTGAACTTGGAGGATAATGTGATGTGATCAGGGATGAACCACCTGTGGGCGGCGCTCAGTTTACTCCAGATGTGGCGTATGGCACGCACTATTTTGAGCATTTGCGAATGCTAGTTTTATACTTTCTGACTTGGGTATTTAGGTCAGTCTTGTTGTGTTGTATATAGTCAGTTTTTTTGTACTAAGTCAGTTGGGTCTATCTTGTTGTATCGAGTCAGTCCTATTGTATAGGAGTCGAGTGATTCCGGGGGCGTCACCTTGGACATCACTATTTTGTTTTGTGTTTGTTTCTTCGCTTTCTTTGAGTCAGCTTCTGCCTTGGAGCCAGTTGTGCCAACAGATCTGAATGAAACAGCAATGATTTTCACGCTTTTGTGTTTGCTTCTGCTTGAGCCAATTGTGCCATAGACTTGAATGAAGCGACAATCCATTTCACCTGCCCTTCTGTGCTTTGAAATTATTGCATTGACCTAAAGTTTTTCAAACTTTTTGAATGTTGTGATGAAAACAAAGAGGAAGGAATTCCTCGGGATTTGTAAAATTTGATCGACTGAGAGAAAGAGAGGCATGCTAAGCCCTTAATGAATGAAATCATGTTTGTTAATGTGGGTAGTGAGAAGGATCCTGGCTTGATCCAGATTGGTTTCTACATTGTCTTTCACGCGAGCAATTAGTCGCTTTTCTTAAAAGATTTCAAAAAAAATGTTTTCCGTGGTCCCGTGAAGACCTGTGTGGAATCGCTCCTGAGATTGTGCAGCTTAGGATCGCTCTCAGCCTTGAGACTCGACCCCTTGCTTTCAAATCTTGAACTTGGATTTAGAATGTTCAAAGGACAACCACAATGTGAGACCTGTGTGGCCGTATTTGAAGCAGCCCATGAATTAGCAGCAACAAAGTCAGATCAAGAAGATCAGATATTATCAAAGGAAGCTTGCGAAGCCAGATCAGAAGCACCCCTCGAACTAGGGGCAAAAATGTCAGATGTGCTCGAAGAGTAAAAAATTGGGACATTTCTCAAGCCAATGAAGATCGGCAAGAATGTCAAATCCCAGAAGGGAGGAAAGAAGAAAGCATCGCTGAAGGACAAATTGAGTTCCAATCCACAACACTAGGGGCAAATTCAGCCCCCATTGGATGGACTTCTACATCATCAACAAACAGCAGCCATTCTTCTGGATTCAGATGGCTTCGAGATCCAAAAAACCATTTGACATGGACAAAGCTACACTTTTACCCTTGAGAGGCTCGCTGTGCGAAAACTCGGAAGGGCGATCCAGGCAAAAGTTAGAGCAAGGAAAAAAAGAAAAAGAACAAAAAAAAAAGAAAAAGAGAAGAAAGAAGAAAAAATGCAAAGAATGAGAAAAGAAAAGATGAAAAAAGAATGAAAAGAAATGAAAAGAAAAGAAGAACATAGCTCACAAGGTTGAAAACCCGGAAGGGCGGCCTTGGCAAAAGTTAGAGCGCAAAAGGAGAGGTTTAAATACCCGAGTGTTCCTTAGGCCGGAACTACGTAAGGCTTGATTCCTATGTTTGGGGATACGTAGGCAACTTCATTCTGAAGTCCAGCCGTAAGCACTTCCAAATTAATTGTGTCCGTGTAATGGTTTTGATCATTTTTGTCTTCTTTGTATCCGAGAGTTCGGTTGTGATCGTCACCTTGAGAACTAGTTACAGTACGCTGCGGTACTATTCAAACAAGGGGCAACTTTCCGTTGCCGTTCAGTGTGCTGCGGGTGCTATTCAAACAAGGGGCAACTTTTCATTGCCATGTCAGTGTCCTTCAGACAAGGGGCAATTCTCCATTGTTTTGGATCTGAGGTTGTGCATCTCAAGAGTAAACTCCGTGTTGGTCGAGCAATGGCCGTTTGCAAAAACAACTTTTAAGATTTTTTACTATGGTTGACTAATTCCCTCGAAAATTATTCCATTTTTTCCAAAACTGGACCATTTTCTTTGAACCAAAAAGGAAAATTTCCAGTGCTCATAGCTTAACTTGCATGATTTCAAATCAGAAAATTGAACAAGTGTGTTAATCTAACTCTCATGTTGGTCAAATTTGTTTTTTAGTAGAAAGCCAAAACAAAAAAATGGTCAAAATGATGAACTAGGGGCACAGTTGAGTCAGGTGTTTTGTGTTTTCCCCATTGTCAACATACTTGCTAGAAAGGGCACCGTATTCGCCAGAAAGGGCACAACCGAATCTAACAAGCAAAGGGCTGAAAGCTCTCAACATCCCCCAAGCAACAAGGTATCAAGTCAAGTGCGTAGCACGAACTAGATTGGATCAAGATATTCCACTCCTTCGTCTGGACACATCTGATCACGTCCAAACTCCCCAGCAAAGCATCGTCAACCGATGTCAGCTGTAGATTGGCTATACACCCAATTGTAGCGTAACCCCTCTGTGGGGGAAGTTCACTGTTGTGAGCAGAAGAAGAAGAATTTAGTAGAATGCTAGGGGCAAGAGCCCGCAACTTCTTGTTTATCCATCAACCACCCAAGGGAGGGATAAAAAATCAGAAAGATTGAAGAATAGAGAGGTGTGCGATGAGAGAAAAAGTGAGGAAAGGGCTTTTTCAGGAAAACAGAGCCTGAGGGCCGAGTGATATGAGAATCACAAATGAGAAAAGGGTGGGAAGCAACACCCGAAAGAACTGGTTCTTCGCGAACTGAGAGGTCCTTCGTCTTTGTAACACGTCTGAGTGTCGTGTGTGTTGTTTTGTTTTGCCTCGATTCTTGTTTTGAATCGTTTGTGTGTCTCGATTTGTTTAGGTTGTTTACCTTTTGTTTTTCTTTATTGAGTCGTTTTGACTGTGGTCAGTTGTAGGCTCAATACCCTATTGAGAACCCTTTTCTCATTTCAATTTGAAAAATGGATCATTTTGTGCTCAGAGTGCTGTGCCATTCTCCACATTTGTGCAAAACAGAATTTGTTCTTTCATAAAACTGCGGGGTTCAACCCAGGTCATGTGAGAATAGTAAAACCAGGACCTATTTGAAGCTATCAAAAGAAAAGAAAGAAAATTTGGAGCATCTGAGTGTGTTTTAACTTCTGCAAGTTCCGTCATTGTATCCCGTGCGTTCAGAATGAGCAGTGTCCTATATGAGCTGTGTGTTCAAAATGACCAGAATACTGTGTTATGAGCTGTGTGTTCAAGAGTGGGTAGTGTGCTATATGAGCTGTGTGTTCAAAGAGAACAAGATACTGTGTTATGAGCTGTGTGTTCAGAGTGGGAAGTGTGCTATATGAGCTGTGTGTTCAAAGAGAACAGGATACTGTGTTATGAGCCGTGTTCAGAACGAGCAGTGTGCTGTACGAGTTGTGTGTTCAAAGTGAACCCAATACTGTGCTGACTGCTTCAAAGCCAGAATGACAATCAGAAGTACTCTCCTGGAGTACCAATCCCTACCAGAGGCATCTTGGCTGTGTTTGCAATGAGTTCCTAGGAGATCAACTGCGACGGTGGAAACTAGAGTTCGAATGGCTGATGTCTAGAACACAAAGGTTTGGAATTTCTGAGACTAAAGTCTGGTTTAAATACCCAGGGGTGTATCCCCGGCTTGAAATCTGTATGGAAGCCCCGTAGGTTGAGAAAGTGGGTATGCATCTCAATTCTGGATACTGAACCAACCTAGTCTGTCACCCCGTTGAAGAATAGGGAAAGTTGTGAATGTGATCAAGAAGAAAAGCGGCATCCATGGTTTCCCCAGTAGATGTTCCTTTTTGTCAGCATTTCAGCACCTTTGTACTTCGAGTTGAAGGTGAGAGTTCGGAGAACACAAGGGGGAGACCCCCGTCAGAGTAAAGCGGTTTGTTGCCACTCACCCCGGTGAGGATGCTTTTTAAAGCGCCGCTTTGTCTGTTCATTGCATTCCTTAAACATCCTGCATTGTTTTCCATTCTACCTATCAGGTTTCTTTCCGTGAACGGTATTGTATGTACTGTTCATTCAGAGAAGTTCCGGTCCAGTTTGACTGGTACCTTTCTCCTCTCGTGTTTGGCGCGCGTTTGGATACCTTTCCTCTCTTGCGTGTGATACGCTAAGAGATTTTTCTTTTCCCTCTCTCGCGTACGATACGCTGAGAGATTTTTCCCTTTCCTCTCTTGCATGTGATACAATGAGAGATTTTTCTTTTCCTTCTCTCGCGTGTGATACGCTGAGAGGTTTTTCCTTTCGTCTCTAGCATGTGCTACGCTGAGAGGTTTTCTCTTTCCTCTCTCGTGTGTGCTACGCTGAGAGGTTTTCCCTTTCCTCTCTCGCGTGTGCTACGCTAAGGGGTTTACCCCTTTCCTCTCTCGCTTGTGATACACTAAGAGATTTTCCTTTTCCTCTCTCGTGTGTGATATGCTGAGAGGTGTGCCTTCCCTCTTGCTGCATTGTTATGCACGCTCCCTCTTTTCTGAAACACGGGGATATGTCCCAATGTTTCTCCTTCTTTCTGAAACACGGGGATACGTCCCTATGTTTCTCCCTCTTTGGTTTAGAGCATTTGGAATACGTTCCAATGCTCGTACCATTCTGAAACACCGGGATACGTCCCTACGTTTCTCCCTCATTGGTTTAGAGCATTTGGAATACGTTCCAATGCTCGTACCATCCTGAAACACAGGGATGTGTCCCTATGTTTCTCCTTCTTTCTGAAACATGGGGATACATCCCTATGTTTCTCCCTCTTTGGTTTAGAGCATTTGGAATACGTTCCAATGCTCATATTATTCTGAAACACCGGGATACGTCCATATGTTTTCTCCCTCCTTGGTTTTAGAGCATTTGGAATACGTTCCAATGCTCGTACCATCCTGAAACATGGGGATATGTCCCTATGTTTCTCCTTCTTTCTGAAACGCGGGGATACGTCCCTATGTTTCTCCCCTCCTTGGTTTAGAGCATTTGAAATACGTTCCAATGCTCGTACCATTTTGAAACACCGGGATACGTCCCTATGTTTCTCCTTCTTTTCGAAACACGGGGATATGTCCCAATGTTTCTCCCTCTCCCCCTGTTCCTCACACGGTTTCAGCGTGTTTGGAATTTATCTCAAGTTGTGTCGTGCACACACCTGGGGCGGGTTGTTTTTTGACCTCCTCTCACAATTTTAGCGTGGTTTGAGTGTCCCTTTTCCTCACACGGTTTTAGCGTGTTTGGAATTTATCTCAGGTTGTGTCATGCACACACCTGGGCAGGTTGTTTTTGGACCTCATCTCACGATTTCAGCGTGGGTTTGAGTGTCCATTTTCCTCATACGGTTTCAGCGTGTTTTGGAATTTTTCTCAGGTTGTGTCGTGCACACACCTGGGCAGGTTGTTTTTGGACCTCCTCTCATGATTTCAACGTGGTTTGAGTGTCCATTTTCCTCACACAGTTTCAGCGAGTTTGGAATTTATCTCAGGGTGTGTTGTGCACACACCTGGGCGGGTTGTTTTTGGACCTTCTCTCAGAATTTCAGCGTGGTTTGAGTGTCCCTGTTCCTCACACAGTTTTAGCGTGTTTAAAATTTATCTCAGGTTGTGTCATGCACACACATGGGAGGGTTGTTTTTGGACCTCCTCTCACGACTTCAGTGTGGTTTGAGTGTCCCTTTTCCTCACATGAATTCAGCGTGTTTGGAGTTTTTCTCAAGTTGTGTCGTGCACACACCTGGGCGGGTTGTTTTTTGACCTCCTCTCACAATTTCAGCGTGGTTTGAGTGTCCCTTTTCCCCACGTGATTTCGGCGTGTTTGGAATTTGTCTCAGGTTGCGTTGTGTACGCGCCTGATTGTTTGTTTTTCTTCCTCTCATGATTCCAGCATGGTTGGAGTTTCTCACCATTTGCATCCCTATACTATCTTGCATTGTGCATGCACTTCACTCACGTTGTTTTGCGCATCACGCTATTTTGCGCATCGCACTATTTTGTGCATTGCATCATTTGCGCTATTTTGAGCATCGCACTGTTTTGTGCACCTTACTTGCATTGTGCATGCATTTCATTTGTGCTATTTTACACATCGCACTGTTTTGTGCATCTTACTTGCATTGTGCATGCATTTTAATCGCGCTATTTCGCGCATCGCACTGTTTTGTGCACCTTACTTGCATTGTGCATGCATTTTATCGTGCTATCTTGTGCACCTTACCTGCACTTGTTAGTGCATTACATTACATTCGTGCTATCTGGAGCATTTCACCTACACTTGTTAGTACACCGCATTATTATGCATCACACTTAGGTTGCATTGTCATGCACCCCTTCCTGCATTGTTATGCATCACACTTAGGTTGCATTGTGATGCACCCCTTTCCGCATTGTTATGCGTCACATTTAGGTTGCATTGTCATGCACCCCTTCTCACATTTTTACGCGTCACACTTAGGTTGCATTGTCATACACCCCTTACCGCATTGTTATGTGTCACACTTAGGTTGTATTGTTTTGCACCCCTACCGCATTGTTATGCGTCACACTTAGGTTGCATTGTTATGCACCCCCTTCTGCATTGTTATGCGTC